>OY992765.1:24829921-25429921 GCA_963921325.1 Logfia minima | reverse complement strand
AGCTAACCTCACTGTAGTACGGTAATTATGAGGTAAAGCTTCCACAAACTGCTCTATTCTGGTTTTCTCATCGGGAACCCACTGTTGTACAAACCGTAGTTTTTCCGAAAACTGTGCTATTAATTCATCAATGGTCATCTTGTCAGTTAATCGGAGGTTCACAAACTCTCTCCTAATGCGTGCCATATCGAAGTCGGAACAGTATTGATTACAAACAGCTTGATAGAAGTCAGACCATCGAATAGCTTCTCTCTGTTGTTGAGTCAAATGACCAGTAATTGAATCCCACCAAATCATGGCTTCATCTTTTAAACATTGGATAGCATAAAACACTTTGGATTCTTCTTCACAGCGAGTAACATCAAATTTCCGCTCAATATCCCTTAACCAGTTTAAAGTTACAGATGGATTTGTACTACCTCTAAACTCCGGTGGTTTACTTGCCATGAACGTTTTGAATGAACACTGTTTATTTGTCTGAAAGGTAGAAATATTACCAAACACAGGTATCTGTTGCTGAGAACGTTGCTGAGATGAGGCAGTTTCAGTCTGCCTTTTAAATTCTCTGAGATTAATCAACTCATCTTCTAGTTGGAAAAGATAATTGTCTCTATTCGATTCTTCATGAGCAGGAATAGAAGTACCCTCATGATCATGTCTCTCATTATGAATATCTGAAGGAGGAACATCGATCCTAGAGGCATTGTTAGGGTTGGTGGTCGGTTGCTCGTTATCTGCCATATCTGTTTTCACAACAACAACTCAAAACTTGTTAATCGTTAGTACCTATCTACTAACCAATTCATAACCAATGCTAAAACCCATACCCAGAAATGTTTGACAAAATGCGTAACAGATTTGGGATTGAACACTTACCAATGCACAATTCACCCAAATCTATGCTCTGATACCAACTTATAACACCCCTCATTCTATTTAAGAATATTATATTAATAAACTCGGAAGCATGAATTTCAGATACATTACCTTAGTATATATTAAACATTATACATAAACAGTTTACATTTTTCAATATTTACACAATATTTAACTGTTTAAAATTACAAAAGACGGGGTATTATAAAATTTACAAAACAAGGTTTATTACAAAAACCATATCAGAGACTAAGAGCGCAGTCAAACATTCCCTGATCAACCAATCACCTCCTGCACCCACATTTAATCAAAACATATCCTGCAGGAAGTAAACTGAGGGGTTAGCACGAAGCTAAGTGAATAGATTCATCACACTCCATTCAACTTAGCATAACTAACAGTTTACACCAAATAATCGTAAACACACATAATTCAATGAGGATCGGTGGCTCTGGGGATATCATAATACCCGGGGATTCCCCCAAGAACACTTACCTTCAATCCGTATGGCCAATACAGAATAGACCGATAACTACTGGTTATTAAACACATACACAGGTCTCAAACACAACAAATGAATCAAAACCTGTGTAAAACACATAATAACCAGAAGTCCAACTACACGTTGACCTCAATAACATAGTACACATAGTTCACATATCACGTAGATCAATAATCAATAATCAAGACTAAACAGTCTAATACACATCTACGTTTACTTGTTGTAACCAAATAGTTACAACTAAATCAAATGATGAGTTCTGAATCCACTCACCGATACCTCTGACGTCTCCACACTCAGGATTCTTATATCACTGAGTCTTACGTTGATCTGAAACAGAAAATCAAATACAAGTCAGAAGTTCGTTCCATAATTATCATTATAGCCCATTTATCAAATCAGGTAATCCCTGAAGTCTAGGCAAACAAAAGTTCAATCAGAAATGAACTTAGAAAAATCCCGCAATGACGTTTAAAACTGAAAAATGCTATTTTCGGGTCCTAGATGACCCCGGATGGCCAAAAACTGCCTAGGCTATTAAAATATAGCCTTGATTACTAGGTCGTTTCCGAATGACCATGCAAATTTCAATTAAATCTGAGTTAGTGATATTTTCACAAAACCGCGTCTCAAAAACAGTTTACGCATTTTCAAAATTTGCAAAACAAAATCTCTTTTATAAACTTAGCGACACAACCATTGTGTCGCACCACAGAATCTTGCGACACTACCACTGTGTCGCATAACAACATCCTGCGACACAAACATTGTGTCGCAATACTCAAAATGGCCGCCTTTAGCGACATAACAACTATGTCGCATAACATTCATGCGACACAACCTGCGACACAAACCTTGTGTCGCAATGATGAACAGACCAGTTCCCAGATTCAAAATTCACGAAATCAAACATGTAATACTCAAATTAACCTATATCAATCCGTGTAATTCACTTATAAACAATAATAACACATAATAATTACAACCTTACCTCAAATACGCAGCTAATTAGCTCAAATGAATCAAGACCCAACTTTCAACTTTTTCTCACTTTATCTCTTAATTTTTATGCTTTGGAACGAAATTAGAATGTAAGGAAACTATCTGGAGTGTTTGGGCGGTGATTATATATATATAATTTCAAATTACACTTAAGCTCCTTAATTAATTTCAGTTCAGCCCGTTTTGCGACACAGTCCTGCGACACAATCCTTGTGTCGCAGAAAATCAAAAACTTACAAATTTTGAATCTACTAATATTTCACTAGTCACGATAAGTCAAAAGGATTATTTATCTATGTTTCACTACGAAACACATAATATTAATAATTTCCAAAACAATTAGATAATCAATTAAAATAATAGAAATTACCAGACTGCGGAATAGGATGTTACACATATACCATCTGTTATCCCCTAGTTGAGCGTTATCAACCATTGATCGGAAGATATAGCCCGAATAGTTATACGGTTTGTTGTAGACTAGGGCTAACATAGCACAGACTGTTCGATGACTGGTACCATCGTACCCAACTTTCCTGTTCGAAATGCACAGGATAAAAATGTGCATCAACCAACGCTAGACACGAGTTAAATTTCCTTTTCGATACTGGTCGGCGTGGTTACAAGTGTACCCCAAGCGATTCATCGCACCCACAATAAATTCGTGCGAGAACTGGATCAACATATCAGGATGATCGTCAAGCTGAAGAACGTCACGAATCAGCTGTTCTGAAATAATAATTTGACGTCCGTGGACCGTCGAAATCAATCGTGTATAGTCCAGATCACTATTCACAACAGCATTCCGCCAAAATTGACCGATATGGTCTCTGTATATGGTCGTGGAAGCCGAAATAGCAGTAAATATACGCGACCTTTGTAGAAACGCGATCATAGGCCGAAAAGGCTCAGCAGAGTCTTTGGATCCGTCTAGAAAAGCAGTAATATTGTGACGAACGTCACATTTTAGATCAAACTGCGCGAAATCTTCCATTTCTGCAAAACAAGTCAATAAAAACACAAGACTCGAAAGCAGTGAGTAATCGGATCGAAAACAGGCCACAAATTCAATTAGACATGAAAACTGGATCAGTTCAGCAAAAGTTTGGGCCAGGCCCAATAAGCCCATTCTGATTTAGGCGATATTGACACTGATATCGCATAAATTGATTTATGCGATATTGAGTGCAATATCGCTTAAATTAGACAAAATTGATAGTCTGATTGAAATCAGCGATATTGGAAATTAATCCACATGAAGCGATATTATCACAATATCGCTGAACAATATCGCTAAAATTAAAAAAAATTGGCATGATATCGCTAAAATGTAACGGTGTGGGAAATTAATCCAATTTAAGCGATATTGGGGACAATATCGCTAAAATCAAAACCCTAATTTGGGCGATATTGCAATATCGCCCCACAATATCGCTGTGACATCAGCGAACGGGCAAAATCACAATTTTGACAGAAAAATGGGGATCTAAACCACAAAACTTATAACCCAAGTATTAGGAACATACAGGGAACAAGTTAATCTAGTTTTTACACAGTATTTCAACAGTTAACGCATAGAAACAAATCCCACAGTAAACCACGTATGAACACAAACAAACTGGCATAAAAAATGAAATAAATTATAATTAGCACATACCAGTCGATGTAAACGGCAAAGGCGAACAGAACGAAGTGGTTTAATTTGAGTTTGGACGAATAACGAATGAGAAATCGATAAAACTTTCAATATCGCTAAAATCGTATGCAATATCGCTAGTTAATATCGCTGTGAGGATTTGAAAGTGTATCGAATACAGTGACAGATATTTGTTTATATAAAATTAAAGTATATAGCGATATTGACAATATCGCTAACAATATCGCTAAACAATATCGCTACACAAATATCTAAATTAGCGATATCACAATATCGCTAAAATGCATCAATATCGCCAAAATCCATCAATATCGCTAAAATTCAAAGATAAACAGTAAGTTGTGACAAAATAAAATAGAATAAGATAAAAATAAAAATAAATAAACAAAATATAAATAAATAACACACAGCATACTGTTCAACTTTTCTTTCATTTTTTTTTTTTTTTTTTTTTTTTTTTTTTTTTTTTTTTTTATAAATAAATAACAAGACGAGATAAATGATGTCTTATTAGGGCTATATTAGAAAGACAGTTTCGCAAGACAGACATTAAGTGTTAATTTGATTATCAGTATAGTGATCCAAATTTAAATTTATCACGTACAGTTAACTAGCCAAATAGACAAGCATGAACAAGACAATTATCGGTATTGTTAATCCACTTAAACATGTAACATACTCAAACTTCAAGCTTAACAGTTATTATTAGAGTGAATAAATCTCCGTAAATCTCACATAGATATACCCTTAGTATCAAATCATGCTCAAAACTTCAATTGGTTAGAGAAAGCATTTGAATTCAACATTTTTAAGAATCAAGCCAGCGGTGACAGGTCTGTACTTACGTACAACAAAAGCAACATAAACTTGATTCAGGTGTTTGCAAAACCAGACTTGGTCAAACCATTTGGCGACCTCGTAAGTAATCTTTAATTTTATAAGATTTGAAAGTACTTTTGACTTTTGTTTGCATTGTTTTTGAAAGTATACTGACTGAGACCAGGTCTGTACAAACGTACAACAAAGGAAACAGACAGCATAATTCCCCAAATGTTGTCATATACAAACTCAAGTTAATAGAAGCATGGCAAGCTGACACATAAGAATTAAGACGCATTGTCATACATCATATGATGATCATCACAAAAGATCATACACAGATTAAGAGATTTCTTAGATGATGAAAGATGAGTATGAGAATGCCTACCAATACATCGTGCAAGTAGTTTGATGTCTAGAAGGGCCAGTATAACAGGTACGAGATAAACCTACTGTTACATCAAGAATAACACTTAATATTGTCAATTTAAGAGTGTCTCCTAATGTACTATCATTTCCCTAGTTGTTTACAGACACAACTAAACGTCTTTTACAAATGTTGCAATATTGCTTTTCTTTAATGTTAAGAAACATAAAGAGTGGCTATTGCCTAGAACAGTTGTATGCAGAATCAAATAAATAAGCAACAGAAAGATTTTGTCACAGTTTACTGTTTGTCTTGAAAGAAGCGCAACCCTATCATATGAATCAGTTGGTCAAACCTAGTTCTAGAGAAGGCCTTGGTAAACAAATCAGCATTTTGCTTATCAGTTTCTATTTGGACAAGGTCGATCAAATGTTTCTCATAGCAATCCCGTATAAAATGAAACCTAACTCTATGTGTTTGGTTTTCGAATGTTGTACATGATTTTTAGTTATGCATATGGCATCAGTATTATCAATATATAATGGAGTCATGTTCAAGAGTAAACCGTAATCACGAAGTTGGTGCTGAATCCACAAAATTTGTGAACAGCAACTGGCAGCAGCAATATATTCAGCCTCCGCTGTGGAAGTGGAAACTGTCGTTTGCTTTTTGCATTGCCAAGAGACTAAGCGTGAACCAAGAAACTGGCATCCTCCTGACGTAGACTTCTTATCGATGCTACAACCACCATAGTCAGAATCAGAATACGCTGTGAGAGCAAATGACTTCTCAGTTGGATACCATAGACCTAGAGTAGGTCTATGTTTGAGATATCCAAATATCCGTTTAACCGCCTTTAAGTGAGAAACCTTGGGTTGCGATTGATATCTAGAACACAGCGACACAGCAAACACTATATCGGGTCGAGAAGCAGTAAGATACATTAACGATCCAATCATCGACCGATACAGCTTGTCTTCACAATCTTCCTCTTCGGTATCTGGTCCAAGATTATGATTGATGGGAATGGGAGAGCCATATTCTTTACAATCAAGCAATTTGTAGCGTGTCAACATGTCGTTGACATACTTTGATTGATGAATGTAGGTGCCCTTCGGAGATTGATCAACTTGGACACCCAAAAAGTACTTTAGCTCCCCCATAGCACTCATTTCGAATTCGGATTTCATAATCTTCTCAAAATGACGACACAAAGATTCATCAGTCGAACCAAAAATAATATCATCTACATAGATTTGAACTAGTAGCTGACTCTTTTCAGTTCTCTTGATAAACAAAGTGCTGTCGATTTGACCACGTTCAAAACCATTTTTGATCAAGTGCGTTGCCAACCGTTCATACCACGCACGCGGAGCTTGATGTAGACCATAAAGAGCTTTATCCAGCTTGCACACGTAGTCTGGGTTGACCGAATCTTCAAAACCAGAAGGCTGACGAACATAGATTTCTTCAGCAACCTTTCCATATAGAAACGCACTTTTCACATCCAGCTGATAGACACGAAATCCCTTAAAAGTTGCATAGGCTAGGAAAATACGAATGGATTCCATTCTTGCAACAGGTGCAAAAACTTCATCATAATCTAATCCTTCTTGTTGTATATATCCTTGTACAACAAGCCTAGCCTTATTTCTAATCACCACTCCCCTATCATCACGTTTAACACGAAACACCCAACGCGTTCCAATTGGATGTACACCTTTAGGAAGTGGTACAAGAGTCCAGACTTTCAACTTCACGAATTGCTGCAACTCTTCTTGCATTGCCGATACCCAGTGTGAATCCTTTAGAGCCACATCAATCTTTGTTGGCTCAACTTGGGATAAGAAGCATTCTTCAATGTCAGCATCAATTTCAGAAATTTGACTAGCTGATTTGCTTCTTGTTTGAACACCTGCATCCAAATCTCCAATTATATTTTCTAGAGAATGATTTTTGTGAATACGGGAGACGGGTATTGGATCAGGTGTGAGGTTTGATTCCAAATTGTTCAGCTCAACCTCTTGAGCAAAGGGTTCATCTTCAGTTACAGGAGGAGAGTCATCCACAGCATCGACAGCAGCAGGAGAGGAATCAGGTTGTTGATCAGCAGAAGAACTCTCAGGAACAGTGTTAACAGGAGAGGAAGAAGGTGATGGTGAAGAGATATCAGGATTAAGATGTAACCCATGAAGAAGCGTTACAGCTTCATCTACTTCATCAAATGTTGGAAGGTGGAATGAGTTAAATAAAGAATCGTACTCAAACAACCAATCCGGACCTTTTCCTTTTGGAGTCTCCGTGTACTTTAAACATTTTACCTCAAAATGTTCCTCAATCTTTCCCGTTTCCTTATTGAAGACCCTCTTGTTAGGAGAATTAACCGAAAACCCTAGAAATAACCCGTCAAATGCCTTTTCACCGAATTTAGAAATCTTATCTTTTGTAATTAAAATGGTGCAAGGACATCCAAAAGGTTCTAAAAATTTTAGGTTTGGTTTCCGGTTATTGAATAACTCATAACAAGTTTTATTTTTCTTTTTATTCATCAAAACACGATTTAATACATAACACGCCGTGTTAACTGCCTCAGCCCAGAAAGTTATTGGTAAATGTGAGTCTGAAAGCATAGTCCGAGCTGTTTCAATGATCGTTCTATTCTTTCTCTCAGCAACCCCATTCTGTTGTGGAGTTCTGGCAGCACTAAATTGATGAACAATCCCTTTACGTAGACAGTATAGTTCAAGAATTTTATTCTTGAATTCCGTTCCATTGTCACTACGTATCTTCTTAATCCTCAAATTGCACAGGTTTTCAAGTCTATCGAAAAGATAGGTCAATATATCTGGTGTTTCATCTTTTAGTCGCAAGAAGTAAACCCACGAGAAACGAGAGTAGTCATCAGTAACTACTAGGCAGTAAGATTTGCCTCCAATACTCCTCGTACTGACAGGTCCAAACAAGTCCATATGAAGTAATTCCAATGGAGATTCAATGGAATTAACTTGCTTAGACTTGTGAAATTTCTTGTGCTGTTTTCCTTTTAAGCACGAAACACAATCATCTTCCAAAGCAAAAGATTGCTTAGGAATCCCTCCACTAGATCGTGTTTTACCAGATAATTCATTTTCTTGAAATGAATATGACCCATCCTTCTGTGCCACAATAATGAATCCTTAGAAGAAGCTTTGGTTAATAGACAGGTATGTTCCTCAGTTTCAACTGTCCTCATATCCAAAATGTAAGAGTTCTTCACTCTTGGAGCTCTAATAAGAATCCATTCCTCGGGAATCACAAATCCCGGCTTCAATATCAAACACTCTAGATCTGTGAATGCTGCAGTGAACTTCTTGTCGCAAACTTGTGAGACGCTAATCAAATTGTGTTTCAGCTCCTCAACATAGTTCACATTCTCAAAGCTCACTTGTCCATTAGTGAGTGTTCCTAATCCAGTTATTGTTCCTCCAGTATCACCAGCAAAGGCAACATGTCCCCCATTGTGTGGTTTAATATCTGTAAGCAGGGAGACATTTCCTGTCATGTGTCGTGAACAGCCACTATCAACGTACCATTTGCTGTTTTGCACTTTTGACTGTCACAACACAAGAAAAAGAATGTTAGTTTGAAATGGAGACCCAAGCCTTGATAGACTTGGGTTCTCCTGAAACTTCATCTATTACTATCACATCAGTTAACACTTTGTTTTTCAGTAAATCATTCTCATTTACTGATGTGATAATTTTAGATGAAACTAAAACCTGTTCCTTTTTCCTTTTCCAAACTTTCTGAGGAACAATAAATTGCTTTTTAATAACATCAACCTTTCTAGCTATCGGTTGAGTAGGAGTGATGTTATTAACTTTTGAAACTGGGACACTGCGAGATAATCCAGGCTGTTTTGATTTTTGAAAATTTCTATTTTTGGAATGACCTGGATCATGTCGTGATGCCCATTTCTTAGCAAGCATAGGGCATTGATTAATGAGATGACCTTGCTTCTTACAGTAAAAACAAGATCTTCTCTCTCTGAAGGTCTGATCATCACTCGATAGTGGTTTAGGTGAGAGAGGTGACCTACGAGTTTTGATATCAGGTACATTTACCGCACATGAACACTTATGTGAACATGATGGAGTAACTGTATTGATAGTTGAGATAACCTTAGATGAAGGATTTTTAATTGAAACATTATGATTTTTAATATTCTCTACCTGTTTCATTTTTAAATCCTTAGTGGTTGATTGTTTTTTAGTAAAAATTTGTCCTCTACCTTCGATAGTAAGGATTAAATTTTCAGGTTTACTATTATTTTTTTCAACTTTCTTTGTAACCTCGTGAGTTACATCTTCCACTTCCACCACCTCTTCAACAGTTGTTGAAGGCACAAACAAAATAGGCTCAATAAGCGCAGCCTTCCTCTTGTTTAAAGTTGGAACTTTAAGCGACTCAGGTCGCTTGATATCAGAAGCCTTTTCAATTTTAGGCTATTTAACTTCTTCACTAATAACTGGTTCCACCACAGGATTTGTATCCTTCTTGAGAACAGAAGGCACAATATCTTTAATTTCATCCTTTGACAGAATAGGTTGATTCAAGTTTGAAAGGGGAGGATGGTTGTGATAACCAATGCCAGCCTTATTTTTTGTATCAGTCCTCTGACTTTGAAGGATGTCAGAAAAGACCATAGTAGATGTAGAAATGTTTGTCAGTTTTCGTTTTAAATCAAGATTATCAGCTTGAGCAGAAGCAAGATCCTTTTTAAGATGAACAATTAGTTTTAGATAGCTATCGACTTCATCTTGTTTATTGTAGATCATAGCTTTTAAATCTTTCTTCTCCTCGATAAGATTTTTCTGATTTATTTCAAAAACTTTCTCATTGTCTTTTAAAATTCTGTTCGCTTGAATAAGATTTGTTAGATCTGTATTCAAGCGATCATTATCTACTATATACCTGTTGATTTTACCAGTTAATTTTATACAGGTTTCACAGTTAAAAGAGTCACATTCTACCTCATTCTCAACATCTGCCATCAGCGCTACGTTATCTTGATCATCCATAGCAGAGAAATCATATGCTTCTTCATCTTCTAACATTATAGCAGCCTTGGCAGCTTCATTGTCTTTCTTGAAGGCAGAAGGTCTTGTAAAACCCGTCGAGGGTTGTCTACCCTTCTCACATTCTCTTGCGAAGTGGCCTAGGTTTTGACATTTATAACATCTGATCTTTGATTTGTCAAAACCCATGCTTGTTTTATCAGTAACATCTTCAAGAGATCTCTTTCCAGTTCTCTTCAAGTATGTTTTCGTCCTTCTTGTAAGCATGGCCATGTTCCAACGCAGGTCAACCCTCTCTAGCTCGTCAGGGTCTACTTGTGCAAAATCTTCATCGGTAAGATCTACCGAGCTAATCCTCTTAGACAGGAAATCATCATAAGATGATAAGAATGCGTTGAAGATAACTGCATGCTCATTTTGAGATGCAGTGGCAGAGGGAGATGGTTGAGTTGGAAACGAAGAGAATGTTCCAGCAGAGTGATTTCCCTGAGAATAATTGGCTTTAGACGCAGAGGTAGACGGCCCAGATAGAAGTGCTGTACTACCATATCCAAAATTACTATTGTCAGGAAGCAAGGAACCAGATCTTGTGCTTTTCTTTTGAATATCCAATGCACAAGTCTCCAATTTGCCAATGAGTTGATCTAGAGTCATTGCCAGCACATCTGGATCATTTTCCATCATCAGCACACGAGTTTCCCAGTGAGAAGGAAGGGCATTTAAAAGTTTCTTATTAACCTCAATGGTACTAAATGTATACCCTCCTTCTTTCAATTCATTCACAAGGCGTGAATATCTACAAAACAGATCCTTAACTGTTTCATTCTTCTGGATGTCAAACAGATCGTATTGTTTCTTCACAAGCTCCAGTTTACTCTGTTTGTACTCAGTAGTACCTCCACACCGTTCAGCAATGCCATTCCATAGATCATAGGCAATATCATGTTGTTTGAACATTTTCATGGCATCAGCAGGAAGAGCCATGGTTATTGCAGAGTGAGCCTTTCTCTCACATTCCCATGCTTTTCGTTCTTCAACCGACATAGAACGAATTGGCTTTGGTGGAGGAATACCTACATGTTCTCCACTCGACACAGGTCTAGCATATCGTTCAAGCAATGGTATTTCCATTTCTGGATCAGTAAACGCAACGAACGATAAGAACCTCCCTCGCCATTCAGAGTACTCCATTCCAGGAGCAAAGAATGGAGGTTTATTAGCAGAACCAACTTCAGCATTGTGTTTTAACATGGCATTCACAGCTTGTAAGGTCGACATTTTAAAATAAAAGTAAGATTTGTCTTAAGTAAAAATATGATTTAAAATAACAAAGCGATATTATTAATATCGCAGACTAAATTGATAAGGCGATATTGATAAAATCGCTATCAATGTCGCTAGTTAAAGCACAAATCAAAATCAGATAACAAAGGGCGATATAACACGCGATATTGGGATAATATCGCTAAACTCAATCAAGCGATATTGGGATAATATCACTAAGATCAACTAGGCGATATCAAGGTAATATCGCTAGTGATATCGCTCAAATTAATGAGCACAGAATTAACAATGTCGCTAAAAACCCTAATGGCGATATTGATGGTAATATCGCTAAAACGGCTGTAAACCTTAAAAATAATATTTTTTACGAATCAAACGAAAATAAGGTTTAAAAAATACGAACACAGCACCAGATATCACAAAAACTAATGAATAAAAGCCTTTTAAGACTGATAAACGATTTGTTTATCGTAAAACAAGTTTAAAAGATTTATAAACGTACTAAAATTGATTCAAAAACCACTAATCCAATGATTAATGGCTCTGATACCAATTGTAGGACCGTAATGGACAGGCCTTTTCACAATGAATCAATATCAAATGCTAGAGCGCGGAATACAATAGCAAAATCAAAGTACGTTTAGAATTAAACTCAACACAAGTAATCACAATAATATATTTATCAAACCAAACCAGATGTGAATTACAGAAGAATGCCCAGAGAGAAAACACAAGCTGCTTAATTTCGTATTTCAACAACTCTACAACTGAAACCCTAAAAACGTATTTATACTTAATTAATCAGTAAGCTTAGCGATATTGGTGATATCGCATATGCGATATTGGTGATATCGCCTATGCGATATTGGTGATATCGCCTATGCGATATTGCCAATGTCGCTAGTAACCAAACTATACTAATTAATTACAACTCAATAACCTAGATCAAGTGACAGACACTCTAGATGCACCAACAATTTACCTTCTTATGAATTCGAAGGGAAACGTGTGTTTCGTTCATATTCAACGATGAAGGAGGCAGACAGAAAGATGCATGATGCAGAGAACAAGGCATTGTCTGCTATCATCAAGTGCCTTCCTGATGATATTAGATATACCTTCAAACAACGTTACCACTTTTCTAGAGAGCTCTGGGTAGCTTTGGAGAAAAGATTTGACGGTGGTAAACAGATCAAAGAGAGTAGGGCTGACTCATATCAAGGGACGTCTTCTAATGACCAATACTCAGGGAATAGTACATATTCTAGAGCATTGGTTACTGAAACACGGGACAGTTCATATGATTGGAGTACACCTGTTAAAGGGCCTCAGGAATTGGTGACCACAATTGATGAGGCAGATCAACAGGATACTAGTGAGAAGAAGACTGAGAGAGAGTTACCTGCTTCAGAGACCAGGGTTATAAGGATGGAGTCTACTGGTACTATGAGTACAAAAGACTTCATTGCATATATGGCCAACATGGATGCTGAGAAGCATAAGGTTATTCTAAACTTAGACTCTGTAGTTAATGCGTGTGTTTTATGTACTAACTTAGCAGAGCAGGCTGAAAAATTGATTGAATCATCTAATATGATGACGGCTCAGCTAAATGCTTTAAAAGAAGAAAACACAATTTTAAAACTGAGAAACTCTGAGTTAGTTAATAAATCTAACTTTGATAAAGAGGATTTAAAAGTTTTAAAAGACAAAGTGCACGAGCAGAGTCAAATAATTGATTTAGCTCGTGAACGTGTTTTAGATTTAACTAAACAGTCTTCAGATAAAGAAAAAGAACTAGCAGACACTAAGGTTAGGATTGCAGATCTTATTAGAAAACTAGAACTAAGAATATTTTCAATAGAAACTTTAGATAATCTATTAAGTGTTCAGAAACAGCCCAGTGATTACAGGGGAATGGGTTACACTGAAACCCCTCCTCCATTTAATCATAATTATAATTCTACATCTGATGAAACTGAGCTGTCAACTGTTAATGACTCTTTCAATCAATCAGCAGTCCCTAGGTTAATACAATTTGTTAAGTCAGAGAAAGCTGAGTCAAGTAGCAAAGATGAGTCAAGTTCTAAAATAGAGTCAGTAAAAACTGAGACTACACGAACAACAGTCTCTGAGATGGTAGACTTCACCGAGTCCACCAAGTCAGAGAGAGCTGAGTTAGGGACCAATGAGGGGTCAGAAACTAAACTTGAGCTTGTTAGACCTAATATAGAAGATGTTAAGAATAGAAATGAAAAAGGTAAACAAACCGAATTGGAACATCAAACGATTCTCAAGGCTCAAAAGAAAGCCTGGGAGAAGCGTTCGTGCTTCACATGTCATCAAAAAGGACATGTAGCAAGTGTGTGTCCATATAAGAAATCAAAAGTTTCGACAAATGATAGTCCAAGGAGCAGTTCTCCTGAAACAGGAAGCTCAAGTGAAAAATCATTTCGGTCGAAACCTTCAAAAAGCATTAATAGCCCCAACAAAAGTTTTTCTAACCAGGGTAGTAGTAATCTGAATTTTCATAATTCGAATTATTGCTATAAATCTAGGGTTAGATATTTTTCAAAACATAGGCCAGTCAATCAAAAACTTTTCCAAAAGTCTCCAGATAGAAAGCCTACTAATAGCTCCTCCCATTCACTAATAAAGTGGGAATTCCAGAGTATCCATGTCACCTGAAAGGCAAGATGGATATCTAAAGGAATTTACATTTGTTGATGACAATGGTCGATCCAAGTCCGTGGTGGCTTGGGTCCCCCTTTGTAACTAATGATTGTTATCTAGTGTGCAGGAACACAAACATCATAGGCTACAAGTTCAACAGAAGATGTAGCGACGGAGGGGGAGATAAGATCAAATCTGGGATGATAATCTAACTGAGTTTTATGGTAAGGCTTTTGATCAATCAAGTTTTGAGTTGTTAGTCCACATCGCTGGTATGACAAATCATGAGTGACATATCTCCCTTAAGAACTTTTATCTATCTTTATTTCTTAGGATTTTTAGTTAGTTTGGAAAAACTATAAAAATATGAGTGTCACTGTAATGACGCGAAGAAATGACGAAAACATTACCCATGCCTAGAACATTTTTATATGTGTGGCTTTTAGATGTAGTACATACACAGTAAAAAGTACTTTAAATATAAACGTAACTAATAGCTTCATCATACGATGTATTGGTAGGCATACAACATAATGGTTTTCAAATACCCAATCAATATTAAATAATACGGTTATTCTATGCAATCTCTATTTTGATGTATGACATTAAGTCTTAATTCTTAGGAGATAGATTGTACCCGAATACATGTTTTTGGATAAATAAAAACCAATTCATCTAGGGGGTTCACTGAATGTTTCTTCTGCAACATCTTGAAACATGTTGACCTAGACTCAGTCAGTGTATCCTAAAAATAGAGCAAACTCGACCCCGAAACAAGAATACCGTTTTCAAGGTCTCTAGTCAAACTATGTCGCTTTGTTGTACGAAAGTACAGACCTGTCACCTCTGGCTTGATTTTAGATTTGTTAAGCTCTAACCCTAGTCTAGTCTCTTCACATGTACAAAAGTACATTGCTCTTAATATAAAGGACTTGACTTTAGAGATGAAATTTAATTTAAAAAAAAACATCCATTACATGGAATTCTGGACTTTCTTGATTCTTAGGGTATATCAAATGTGAGATACATAGTTAATCGTGAACAATAACTAAATGTGTACTTGAAAATTCTAAGTGTTGACTGCTTAAGTGGACAACAATACCAATAATCGTCGTGAACTATAAATTACATACATAATAACCAAGGAATAACTTAAAATTCCTATATATGTATCGTACGCATTATGGCTAATATGATCTTCGTAACAGTGACTCTCCCTAAAAGAATGTGCTTTTTAGTTATTTTTTCATTTTTTAATTTGTACAAATTTAAGTTCTTACTAAATGGGGAGATAATTACTTTTGACTATTTTTCTATACGATTGGAGAAACAACTCGAATGAGATTAATTCAAAGCCTAGGTATGACCAAGCGTTGAAGCTAGAAGATCTAAATTCGAGGAGGATATAGGGGGTTTGCGTGTAAACAGACCGAAAGTGATGATGAAAGTGATGATGACGATGATATTCCACAGAGTTGGATGCATCTAGATCTAATACAACTTGGATCTCACTTAGGGTCTTGTTTTACTACGGACAAAGGCAAATATAAGTAAAATGAAGATGATGATTATCCATTGCAAGATGACGATGCTGATTCTGATAATGATACCTCGTTTTTCACTAGAAGGTCCAACAAGAAGACATCTAGTGGGGTTATCATTAGTGAGCCGACTGCCTAATCCACAACCATCACCACCTACACATTACAACAACAATTCCAACCAAGCCTATTACAACTATTTCACCATAGCTTAGGCGGAGATCCCTTGTTGAGGAGCACAGCAGCTCAGGGGGAGAAGCCTGACAGGGGGTGAAGACTGGTTGTTAAGAGGATGTGTTGAGACATACGATGATCTCAGTGACCAAAAAATTTGAGCTGCCGAACTCTTCAACTGGAAGATTTGGTATGCTTGAACAGGTTAAGGGTGAGTCTGTCAAACTAACAGGGAGAGATACCATTGAACTGACAAGTTCAATAGTGATAAATCCGAGTTAGAGGATACCTACAGAAGTTTAGTTCAGAAATGAAGAAATATCTTAAGGTAAATTGTAGTGATAGACCAAGAGGAGTTAATATCTGAAAAAGATGAAATTCCTAAAGGTGACTCGGAAGCTACAAGAATTGTAGTGATAGACCGAGAGGAGTTAAGATCTGAAAAAGATGAAATTCCTAAAGGTGACTCGGAAGCTACAAGAGTTGTTGAGAAGTGTATGACATGATTCGATGAAGATGTCAGAAGCTAGAGATAGTTAGAGACATGAAGATTGAAGATGTCAGAGAGTGTTGAAGACTTTGTCGAAAAGGTGTTCTATACAAGAAGACAAAAGAGCTTAACAGAATCAAGATCGAAGACTACTCGGTTGACAACATCTCCGGTGGAACCAGAGCTATTGTCAAGGGGGAGTCTGTTGGTGCATCGAAACTAGAGCTATTGTCAAGGGGGAGTCTGTTGGTGCACGTTTGGTGACAACAGCTTCTAGTTTGTAATAGTTAGGTTTAGAAGTCATTTTGTTAATCGTTGTAATCGTTAGCTTAAGTTTTGTTTGTGTATTTTGTAGATTCGTACGAACTTGTAGGTTCGTACGAACTTAGAGTAGGTACGAACATGTAGGTTCGTACGAACTTAGATATTCGTACGAACTTAGAAGCAGCTAAGTTCGTACGAACTTAGTTGCCTATAAATACACTAGTCCGAAAAAGTGGTTTTTAAAGGAGTTTAGGAACTGGGTTTTTCCAGCTAGGTTCGAATACTCTGTGTAACTTCGAATGTAACATCGTTTATGCTTATGTGAGGATTCCGCACTCATATAAACGTTATTACCCCGTAGATCCAGCCCTGAGGGGACTTTCAAACACGAAAGGCTAATTCTATTTAATCTACTGGAAGGAGTGAACACGAATTCCATGCTTGATTTAGTTTGATAAACAATAACATATAAACTGGGTTTAACAAACACCCCGACATCATTAGTGAGCTAGTCTAGATGAATGTTCATTTCTTAATATTTGATACTCTAGTATCCACTTGCCTGCCATTTACTTTAATTTAACTAGTGATAACTGCAAAGCAACAATTCCGTTGCAAACACCCCCCCCCCCCCCGGTTTACTTACCTATTAGATTACTTACATTCGCTTCATACTCTTGGTTATACAGTCATCTTGGTTCGACTCGGACTTACCTTAGCTATACTATTACATTGACAGGGTTCACTGCCCGGTTGTGTAATAGTCTAATTTCGGTAGTTCTAAATTTATAAATTTTATAACTAGATTTAACACATCAGGAACCTACATGTTGTATTATTTATCTTGATTTCTTAAGTAATATGAGTCAAGTAAATGATAAGTTTAAGGTTTATGTTTATTCTAGAGGTCATTTTGAATCTATTAACGACATGCCAATGTATTTGCCAATATATTGAACAAGAGTTATTTTAAAACTTCCCATAGCACTACAAAAGTCGAATTCATGTAAAGTTTTGTTAAAAACATTTTTAGCAAATCAGGATTACCACTTGATAGTGATATTCGTATGAAATATAAGATGAATCAGTTTGTCATAGATATAACTGATGACGTTGACGATCTTGAGGAATTTTTGCGATTAATAATGCTCTCGTAGAATTATACCTTGTTAATATTGTAAGAAATGTTTCGGCTATGGGTAGCTATCAACCTAACAGTAGTGGTAGTGGTGGTTTTCAACAACAATTTCAATAACTACAAACCCAAGAATTCAACCAACCACCTCAAAATCCTCAATATCAAATGCATCCATCATATCCTCAAAATCCTAAATATCAAATTTCGTTTCCTTATCCACAACCATATTATCCATCATATCTATAATATCATTATCATGCCACTCAACAATGACCACATCAAAACAACCAAGACACACATTTTAGGGTAGAAGAAGTAACCGATGACGATGTTGGTTGCGACTTATAATTTTCATAGGCCACCCCTGATGATCATGATTATTCGACTTATCATGTAGAGGATCCAAATGTTGAACATTACGGGGAAGAAAATGTCAATCCACAAAAGGCATTTAACCATCCGTTTGAAAATGATATTGTTTCTAACGACGAGCAAAAGACAGATGAGGAGGGGAAGAAACTAACAACCCACTATCACAACCAAAAAAGCATGAAGATAAATTATGGAATATGCCACCACTTTTATCAAAAAATATTAATGACATTATAAAATGGCTAGTTACTATGTATGAACCCTCTTACTGGGTAAAACTTAGGCAAGTTTTTGAAAGTAAGAAAGGACTTGAAACTTCAATTGAAAACCAAGTGTTTGGAAGAGGGTTTTACAACTCGGTTACAACATTCAGACAAGGTTTGGTATGTTGTAAAATGTGTTTTGGCTAATTGGGATTGGAAATTATATGCATGCAAACCGAGAACTTCCAAGTTACGGAGCTTGTTGATGTTCACACATGTTCTCGATCTCAGCTCCAAGCAAATAATCGAATGCAAACAAGAGAGTCCTTGGTCACATATTAAAAGAGTTGATGACCAAGGAAGGACGTGTATATAAAGGTAGTGACATACAACTTGACATGACTGCGCATTTCGACATTAGTCGTACATACCAGCAAGCATGAAGGGCAAAGTGCTATGCCATAGAGTTATTTAGAGGTACTCCCCAAGAATCATTTCAACTGCTTCCCCTTTATTTGCACAACCTGAAACTGACAAACCCTTGGAGCATTACAAATGTGCTCATAGATGAGGAAGATAGATTTGTAATGTGTTACATGTCCATTGGTGTAGTGGTAAGTAACTATATTTATTTCCATGTTTACACACATACATATTATACTACAATGGATATATTTTTAAATTTACTATCCTTACAGATGTGTACGTTTGTTAACCATACGCCCCCTGTGATTATCATAGATGAGGCACATTTGAAGGGGGCTTACTTGGGGACCAACTTAATTGTTGTAGCTATGGATAGAAACAATGGCATCTTGCCACTAGCCTACAGAATCAGGGCATGAGAGACGACCGATCATTGGACGTCATTTTTGAGAAACTTGTGTGACGCCATTGAATCCAATGTTAGGATTGAGAATTTGACTATCATATCCGATGGGATTGCTTCAATTGCAGCCGCCATTTCAACAGTCTTTCCTAATGCATATCATGCACTATCTTGTTGTCATTTGTTGAAGAACTTGAAAACCCAATCTAGTTGGATCAAGTTTTACAAATGGCATTATTAGAAGAAGTGTAAGGCATATCGGGGTTCATATTTCAATCTGATTTCACGGAACTTAAAAACCTCTTCTAAAACTCTTAACGATGTTGGGAGATAAATATGGTCTAGAAATCATGCTACAAAAACAAGATATGCTTACATGACATCAAACAGTGCCGAGTCCTGATGTAACCTAAAAAGTCATGTTTTTACGTACATTATTTAACTCATATTGGACTTAGAATTAACAAAAACACACTAATACCGTCATTATCAAGCATATTTTATTAAATCGGTCAAAACTTAACCAATATTTCAAAAGATAGTAAAAAGGGACGAAAGATGCGTTAAAAATGGCATAAATTAAGCACACGTTCATTTTACCGTAAAATCCGAATTAGAACCTGAAAATTATCTTAAAATGTTCCTCAGGAGATTACGAGAATGTGGACGCAAGAATTGTTCAAAATGGATCAAGAACGAAGAATTTAGAGCAAAAGGAAGAAATCACATTACGATCAAGCAAGATCCGGGCAATAGACCACCATATACGACCATGGGGACCATATACGGCCTCCCTAGTGACCGTATACGCCCTCCCAAGCCGTATACGGCCTCCCCAGATAGGCGTATTCCTGATTTTGGATGATTTTTACTCACTATTTAGCCATGTGCATACACCCAATGTTCATAGGTGTCAATGTGGAATATCAAGTTTTACCTTAAAAATGACATTTTTATACTATACCCAAATACAGGTGGTGAGCACTTTGGGTGTATTTTGAGGGTGCTTAAGCCTATAGATACCCCCCCTCTATCAACCTTCTCAAGACATTCAAACCATTACACAATTCACTACTTCACCTCCTCTTTCTCTCTCTGGTTTCTCACTCTAGAATTAGTCTTGTAATATTAGTTAGTTAATGGTAATTAAGCTAAATTAGAGGAGCTAATAATTGTAATCAAGGATTTTGGTGTACAAGCTGTAATTCAAGATTGCAAAGTTCTCGATAAGACGCTACTTATCTCCGGTTGATATCTATTCTCTCGTACTTATAAAATGTTTATCTTGCATGTTTATTTTGTATGCGGTTTATTTGTTGTCATGCTTACTGAGTAGTTTATTATTGTGATTGCTGAAATGTAGATAATTAGAAGTATGGATGATGTTAAATTACTCTTTTAATTATATAATCGGGGATTATTGTGTTATGTATCTGGTTAAACTTATTATTCACTAGACTTAATTTATGGATTACCCTTTCCAGTTCTTCACGTAGTTATCACTTAAGTATTAGGAATCGATCAAGTCTAATTACAGTAGATAGCTATATGTCTTGTTGTATAAAACAACGTAATTACCGTAATTCGGTTGAGTCCTTGGTATAGCAATGAAAACACCACTGTGTGTAGTATAATTGTGGAAGCCCGGAAAAAAACCATTAGTATCTTATCTTGTAGATTACCTAGAAGTCACCTATAACACCCCTCGTTTTATTCAATATTAAATATGTCATTTGACTCGGAAGCAATTGATAAAATAATATTATATATTATATTACAAAATGACCATAAACTTTTTCACGAGTTTTACAACATTTAAATGTTCCTAAAACAAAACATATATTGTTATTCTTCGAAATCTGCATACATGGTAACTAACAAAACATCTAAAAATATTTATCAAAGTTATGGCACGTGTCAAACATTCCTTCAAAAAGCCCATCTTCCTGCCTAAACCCACAAACTTATACAGAACCTGCAGGAAGAGAAATGGTGGGATTAGCACGAAGCTAAGTGAATGAAGGTACAACTAATAATTCAACATAGCTATAGATCCCTAGTCTGATCTTATAATCAAATCGTCTCAATTAATCCAACGCGCGGAATTCGTTAGATTAAATCAAACATAAATACAAAGCTAAAACAAATAAGCACAATCAAAGAACCACTTTATATTTGTATTACTAAATTCTCAGTCAAGATTTACAGCTGAAAAACGCAGAGAAATAATACCAAAAGGTCTCACCTAATTACAAAGTAATTAGGCCTATTTATACTAATCTGGCCGACTTATGCGACACAAGACTTGTGTCGCAGAGATCACTATTGCGACACAATAATTGTGTCGCAACTACAACTTATGCGACACAAGCCTTGTGTCGCTGAACACTGAAAATGTAAATTTAACTAAGTCAATTACATTTACAAACACATTACAGACTCGACCAACTGACAGACACACTAAGATGTATCAACAATAGCATAACAATCTGTTTACATTAAGCACGAAAACACATAAACTCAAGAGGATCGGTGGTTACTGAGGAACCCTGCAGCCGCGGTGGCCCTCAAATAACGCTTATCACAATCTGTATTGGCCCATACAAGATTTACCGATAACTTGGTACTTCTAAACAACAACACAGTTTCCAGCAACAACACATGTTCCTGGAACCTGTGTTGATCACTATTAGTAACCAAGTCCAATCGCAATTGACCTCTGAACAACACAGATGCCCGAAGGCCACATGTATAACAAGTAGATACACAATCACATATCAGACTAACAGTCTATCAATATCTATGTTACTTGTTGTAACCACACCGTTACAACTAAATCAAATCATGAGTTGCAGATCCACTCACCTGACTTGTCTCAGCCCACACTCAGAGATCTTATATTACTGAGTCTTCTGCTGATCTGAGAATATAATAATTAAGAAGTTAGTAACTCTTTCCATAATCGTATAACATATTTCACTACTCAGTATCAAATGGCAAACAATCACCAAGTTGAAATTATCGGATATAATCGCTCTACAACTATCAATTTGTATTAAGTTATAACAATTCGCTTGTTTAATTATTTATTCAATTAACAAATTTCGAAACATTATTATAACCTATTAATCCAAGCAGGTGATCTTTGTAATCTAGAATCTGTTAATAAGAGTCCGATCCGCAGTTAATAAAAATCTATTAAATTTTGGTCGCTAAAAGTATAACCTTTTACTTATGCACTTTTGAAATTTACTAAAACTCAACTCGCAGATCTCAACTCGCAAGGCCAATCTCAACTCGCAAGGCAACTCAACTCGCAAGACAAATCTCAACTCGCAAGGCCAAATCTCAACTCGCAAGCCAGACTCAACTCGCAAGGCAACTCAACTCGCAAGGCCAATCTCAACTCGCAAGATGAACTGCTGCTACCAAAACCGAACTATTTTTTCCAAAAACACAAAAACTCAGTTTCCTAACAATCTAACAAGCTTTCTCACATCTTTTAAACATCAGGTAACATCATATAACAACTATCAACTTCAATTACACACCATTTAAGGATTTGACCAAATTTCAAGTTTAAAACCAAAATAACAAAATGCTTACACTTAGATTTATGAACAAGAATGATGCTGATGACAAGTAAACAAGGAATCACAGCAGTTTATTTTCACAACACAATTTATGTTTTAATTTGGTGATTTAGGAAAGGAAGCTTTGAAAGAGAAATGAAACAAATGAGTTAGTGAAATGAGATGAAAATGATGAGTTTGGTGATTTATATCACCTACCAACTCAAATGTTGGTTAATTTTAATCCCCTGTTTGGCTTATTGTCTGGAACCTGAAAACCGTTTTGCGAGGTAAGTTATTTTATTTTACCGACAACTATTTTCATTCAAAACTATTAATATTCTACAAGACACAATTAACAATTCGACTTTTATCTAACTTTCCTATCCAATAGACATGTTAATGTAACATAAAACTTATAATTAAATATAAGATTAAAGAAATTACCAGTTTACCCCTAGGCCACAAGAGTGGGTGTTACTTCACCCTTCTTGAACATGGATTGAACACGAAAGCTATTATTCTACCGGCAATGTTAGATTCATCGTAAATAGGTTTAGGGATGAACAACTGATTGTAAAGGAGGGTCTAGGCCATGACAATAGTAGTTGAGCTTTTAAGCGTATTAAAATGCAGTCCAGAAATGTAAGCAAAGACACAGTTGTAGTCTCAGATGCTTAAACCAGTAAACACTACTTAACTGACAATTTAGCATACATAGTAAAAAATTAGCACATACCTTAATAAAATCAATTAGACTTATGTGCTAAGAAATGTCAGATACTATAAACAGTTTGTTACCTTATACATGCACCCAGGATATCTTTCCAAAAAGGGTCACTAGTCTTGATAACACATAAAAATTCACGTTGTTATTCATGTTATCTTGCCTATATTAATGTGACAACCGTCAAAAAAATCTCAGGTCAACATCGCACTAGAATCCCTAGTACTTTTAATTACGTTTACAGCACTCTAAAATCCTAGTGAAAAGTCTAGGTTCGACTCCTTAAGTACCGAAACCGTAAGTTACCGAAATCACGTGACGTCTTTGAAGATTGCTTAGCGGACTATAAGACCGTGATGAACCTTACATTAGGTTACAAAGTGCCAAAGAAAACAAATGAAATTAAATTTCATAAGCCATCACAAAATATTCATCTATCTCAAAAATCGGAATTTAACCGGAAATTCCGTAGCTCGGTAAACACGACTGGAAATCGGTTTATTAACTCGCGAATGTCAATCGTGATCGAATCAAATACATTTTGATGAATGCTATAAACTTATAAAATAAAGTTTTATGACTCACACTTTAACCAACAAAAAAATCACGAAAATCGGAAATTAACCGAAATTTCGTAGCTCGGCAAACGCGGCCCGAATTGAATAAACGAAACTCGAATCCGACAAACTAATACTTGAATATCCATTATAAACAATCTAAAATACAATTTGAAGTATTTTAGAAATTTAGAACATCAATTTTTATAACCCTTATATTAAGCATAAAAACAACACAATTTAAAGCTTTCAAATGTGCAAGACTTGTGAGATTTTAATACAAATAAATATCAAAAATAATATATATGATATTTTAACAAAAAAATGAAAATAATAACTCATTTTGATGCCTAAAAACCGGCCTCCCCCTTTGACCACTCAAAACCCCCACTCACATATCAAGATTCCATGCAAAAAGCCTTCTACACTTACACACTCTTCCACTTTCATCATTTCTCTCATTTCCACTTTCAAAAACACACACAATTCTCTCTAAACACACACTAAACTCCAGCAACTTATCATCCTTAAATCATCTCTTTGAAGGTGTTCATACACCTAAACCAACATTCCAAGGTATGAACACCATCTTTAACTTCCATTCTTGCATTTTCATACTTTGAATCTTGTAAAAACATGATTTTTATGCCTTTTACCATGGCTAAAAATCTCATACAAGGTTTGATGGTTTGTAGGTTCCCTTACACTTGTTTAAGTGTTAAAACAAAAGGGCAACCTATGATCAAACCGAAAATCAAACCGAAAAGTCGACTTTTTGATGTTATAGAGTTTATTTACATGTTCTTGCTAGAATAAATGGTTCAAATGTTAAAATATGTTTATGTTTCTGTAAAACACATGTTCATGCATAAAAGACAAGACTTCAATCTTTGGATGAGGTCTAAAAATCGTTTGGTAGTGAAATCACACCAAAAAGATCACTTTGTCATGCATGCAATCTGTCCAGATTTTGACCCTACTTGAAACGACCATAACTCAGTGAATAATGGTCCAAAAATCTTGATTTTTCTTCTAGAATTTAGCTTAATGTCTTACCTTTAAAACCCCACTGGTCTCACTCAAATCCATTGAGTTTACGACCTCCAAATATATCACACAAAACTGATGCGCAAACAGTAACTTTTCAGTGAGCACCTTGTTGTGATACTTGTTCATGGGTCTTAAGGTGTTCTATAAATCTAAGAAAAATTATTTTTAGACTCCTAACATGTGTATCTCAGTAGTATAAAAAGATAGGAATTTATCTTGGTGATTTACTATTTTTAGAAAATGCATGAACATCATGCATTATTCTAGCCTTGTAAAATGTAAATAATTGTGTTGTGATGAAGCAAAAATACAAAAATATTAGATAAAACGTGTTAAAAATTTGGGGATGATTTTTCTCAGTAACTATATCTTGAAAAGAATCTTGAAAATAAAAATGAGAATTTTTGGATAAACACAAGTAATTTTTCCTAGATTAATACAAATAAAGACTACAAAAATAAAAATATTCATGAAAAATACTTTTTGACATCAAATAAATATGGGAAAATTCCTGTGTCATTTTACACAGAAAATGACACTATACTCAAAATTTAACACTCCTTGGAAGTGTTTTGATATGTTTTCCGATTTACATCTCGTTAAAACACATAAAGTTGGAAACCAAAGTTCCAGTGCTCAAAACGAGCTGAAAATTTTACACAAACCTAAAAATGACTTAAAAAGGATCTAGTAAAAATTCCAGAATTTTTCATGAATAATTACTATTTTTCCCATATTTATCACACCTTTTAGACACTATTTGATTAAAAATAATCTGTAAGTCTAAAAATCCCCAAATTTTCACAGAAAATTTGTAAATCATATTGTATATTGTATACTAAATTTGATAATTTTTGGAGTCTGTTTTCATGTGTTTCCATTATTTTATTCGCAACCCGAATGATTACCGACAACGTTAATTAAACGACAAATCAAACTCTAACGGCACTTTGTAACGTATTTGACTAGCTAAGCAATCTTAACAAACCATATTAGACGAGAATCTAATTAGGAACCTTGTATTCGTAGGTCTTGGATAGGAGTCACACTCGGTCGAAACGCGCATTACATCCATTCCGTACGCTCATTAACGATTGTGAGTTTACACAGCCCCTCTGTTTAACGTTTTACTTAAATGTTTTGGGGTGAAAAGCATGTTATATGATTTAATTACTATATTTGGATTACAAATGTTATTCTTATGTTATCCTTGATTTACAAATGCTATGCTATGGTATATGCTATGCTTACTTTCGAATACTTGACATGGTTAAAATGTCGTATTGATTACGAATAACCTCTTTAATGTTTGAAGTTTATACGAACATGATTATATGCTTGTTTTTTCTATCGTATCTAAAGTCCCCGGTATATCTACACGACCATTAACTCTATATGAGCCAAATGATGCATATGAATAGTACTATTTGGGAGCGAGACCACCTCCCCACTCACGCGGCCACGTGAGTGCATCCCATCATCCTAAATGCCAACGATAGGGCATCTCTCTTTTGGGGCAAAGGTTTATCGGTTGTAGGTTTGGTTGTGGACTCAAGCATAATAAATCATTGTGACTATAGACAATATAACGTGATAGCATAGAAATTCATAAACGACTATAAACGTATGACGTTTTGAAATTTGAAACGATATTTCTTTGAAACTATAAAACCTACGACCCGAGCTTTACAATGACTTTGTCATTTGAACGATATTTCTTTGAAACTATAAAACTTACGACCCGAGCTTTACAATGACTTTGTCATTTGAAACGATATTTCTTTAAAACCATAAATTTTATAACCTGAGTTTCATACTATAAATCATTGTGGTTTTGGTTAATGATAAACGTGATTTCATAATAACGCCTCGCATTCTTATGAACTTCGACATAATAATCCGTTGAGATTATAAACGTTTTGATATTGATTTGATGATCCATTGACTTGATAAACGTAACTTGAACTTATTAAATACTACAATATGAGTTTTATAAACATAACTTGAACTTATTAAACACTATATCTTGAGCTTTATAAACGTGAATTAAACACTCCTTTGAAAAAAATGAGCGCGGCGTTATAAATGAATCACGACTTTTAATTGAGTACAAAAAGGGAATCGCTCCTTAATGAATCTCGTACTTAACTAAACCTCTTTTGCGAACAAAACATCGAATCTCAAATGAATTTAACTATCAAATGAGTTTCGCTCTTAAATGAGCGTAGTTATAATGAATTACTTCATAATTATTCGCGCAATAGCATTTGATTATCCTAAAAATTGATTTTAAGAACTTATCGGATGATTATCGTCTTTGTATGAGCCTCGACACTAAACTTTTGCAAACTAATCACGTAGTAACGTGGAACTTTTAAACTAGATTTGTAAACTCTTGGAAAGGGTCTTCATTTCACAAAACCTGTGTACTCACCAACTATGTTTCATAGTTGACCTGTTATTTTACATGCTTTTCAGGAATTAGTCACAACTTGTCTATTGAAGCTGAACCCATTATATGATCTATGCTGCTGTAGCGTTACGAATTTTGTCTCTTTTGGATGTAATCGCATGTTTAGATTATTTACTTTTGTGCTGTAAACGCTTGTAAGACTTTATGTAATGTATTAATTGTAGACCGTTGAACGGTGATCTTTTGTAATTTTCGATTATGAAATCATTGTACTGTTACATCTCGTGTTTCCGCTTTAGCGGGGTGTGACATATTAATTAAATAATTAATATTTTAATCCAAATATTACATTTATTTGCTTTATAGTGTTAATTAGGTGGTTATAAGGACAATGTTTCAAAACTCACCAAAGACGGATGAAAAACGAAAAGTCAACACGAAGCGGTTTGCTCGCATTCTAATCATCTATTTGATAATTTTATGGAAATTATCCTTCACTGTACGCACACTGTTTGATCACCGTCTGGTAACCTCAACCGATGACGACACGCCGTGACAAAACTGATCGATCGGGCCCGCATCAATTCCTCAACGGACAGTGTTGGGGGTTGGATGGCCTGATCTGATCAGAATCACGATAGCCTAGTACTCAGTGGCATTCAAATTTAGGTTCTAGACTAAATTCGTAGGGTGCCAGTGTTTACACCGAAAGTTTATCTGATTTCTATTTAGGAATTTCTCTGATTATCTCTATAATGAACATCACCTAGAAAACCTAATTGTCGAAGTTCAGCAATCACACTTTATCTATCTGATTTATCTATCGTTAGTTTAGAATTTACTTTTATGCAATTAGTTTAATTAAAACAAACAACCAAACCTACCTACTTCACACAACCCCATCCTAACATAGGACCTATCTTAGGCTTAAACTTCATTTAAATTAATGACGATCTTTGAACGACCTCGAGTCATACTTACTACTTACTCACCTAGTGTAGTAGGTAGTACTTATAGTTTAAGCCCTAACTATATAAATATAAAACTTATTCCCTGATCGCTCCCTTTGGCCACTGTCCGGCACATACACCATTGACGCTCGTTGCGACCGACCGTTCAGATAGCATCAAGTCCATTAATGCCTTAAACAATCATGCACGAAACCTCCCTATCTCAATGCTCTTGGAGTTTTTTCTAGCTTCGGTGCAACAGTGGTATGTAAAACATCGTGCCACTAGAGAGGGACTTACAATATTCTCACACCGTATGGCGACCATAAGATCGATGAAAGAGTGAAAAAATTATTACGCTGGCAAGTAAATCCATTAAGAAATATGAATTTTTGAGGGGCTTGATGGCAACAAGGATGGGTTGGTCAACCTTGACACAAGAACATGTAGTTGCGGACAATGGCAGTTGTTCGGTTTACCTTGGGAACATGTTATAGTAGTGGCACAAAGGTATAAACGGGACAACTTAAGCTGTTATGCCGAGAGATATTTCACGGCAGAGACTTATTGAGTGACCTACGTATAGGCCATACTCCCGAGCGGTCATCCTTCATAATGGAATGATCCAGATGATCTGCAACCTGTGTTGCCGTCGGTCCTTGTGAAGAGGCAAGCTAGTCACCTATCTGGGCGTGCTCGTATTCCTTCTAAATGAGAGGAAAAAGAAAAAAGCAAGAAACAATGTAGTCGGTGTAAGGAATACGGGCATAGTCGAACAACTTGCAGGGCCAATAAGGATAGAAAATACGACTATAGCCGATAAAAATCCTAATCAAGATCCACCTCAACATCTTAATTAAGATCCAAATCTAATAAGTTGCTAACCTTTTGACATCAATAAACTAAAAGATTCGTATGTCTAACATCATCTTTCAATGTCATTTGCAGAACCTCTAGAAAATCAAAGGTGAACGTCGAAACAAAAGCGTCTCAACCGACTCAACGTTTTCCAATTGTACATTTGAGTCAACCATGAATGTATTGTAATGAAAACACTTATGTTCCTTATTTTTATTTATTATGTTTTTGAGTTTTCATCCAACGAAAAATTTGAGCGTTTTTAGCGAATATTTGAAATAACTTGATAATCATATTATTTGTAGAAATTTTAAAAGTCCCAAAAATCTCAAAAAATCATACCAAAAACGGATAAAAAATTAGCCAATTTACACAAAAAGGATTACAATCCCGGCAACGACCTATTACGATCTCGTGCACGAGTTCATGACCCCGTGTATGCAATACGCAAAGACCCTCACTCAAAACGCAAATCAACATCTCTAAATAAGTTTTTGATTGGGAAAGTCGATTCCAATGATTATTAAGTTTTGATCTTTCTCTTTTCGTTGTTTTGAACAACAATTAAAAAAATCTCAAAAACCAAAATTCGTAAGTCTTAGAAGAAGTATTGTTTGACTTACTTGTACATTTTATTTTTTATTAGATTACGTCATTTATTACATATAAAAATAAGACAATCTATATTTATAAAATAAATAATACATTAACTAATATTATATTACCAACAACGATTTTAAACATAACGTAACATTGTATATTTATACTAACATGAAATTACATAACTCACTAAAATGTTTATTGTGCATTTATATTTAGAGAGTTGAAAGCATTAAAGTATGACTAATTTCATGAGAATGAGAGAACCAATCAGGTTACTCCATTCTCGTTAAAGGTGGAAGGGCAATTTTATGATTTGCTAATTACAAAGATAAAATTAAAAACTAAATGAAAGTATATTACAAACAGAAAACACGCATCTGCAGTCCATCAATTGAAGAAACTAGGGCTTCTCAGATTCTCAGATTGGCTCTAACATACAGCAAATCGAAGGTACGGCTTCCATAAATTTGAAACAAATATATAAATTAAAGCCATAAAAGATCGATTCCTGCTGATTTCATGTAATTCATTCATCTTTTTCAATACAATTTTCAGTGATCGTATTTCACGATTAATACAGCTTTTTGAGTTTTTATGATTTCATGTTTATGCTGTGATTCACCAAACCTGCAATTAAACGAGCAATTGAAGACGTGATTGAACATGTAATTCCAAATAAAAGGAAGCTCTAGTGTTGTAAATCAAGGTTCAGTTTAGGACAAGTTGATCTACTTTTAGTTTTGAGAATAATTTTGGGTTAAGAGTATATGCACATTAGGTGTTTGTGAAAATGCTTGTGGGAAGCTTGTATAATTAGAAAGAAGAGAAACAGGATTTAAACAAGTGGGTCACCCTTATTAAGCTGGCTTCATTCGTTTGACCCTATCTAGGTAAAACATAAACTGAACCGAGCCTATTTATACATATGAAGGTAGAACATGAATGTAAACAAGTTTTTTTGATGCATGGGTGATATCTTTTGTTCACGACAGGTTGGTTTGGAAAATATCTTGAAGAAGATCATCGATACACTAAAGGCGAACCAGGTGGTAAGAAGCTCCGGACTACCTAAGGATTATAGAACGCCTAATGCACTTGGCAACAATGAGGGAAAAACATAGAAAATTGGAATATAAAAACCGATATGTGGCAAATTACCTATAATACTGTCACACCCCAATAAAATCATGTCACGTTTTAGCAATGCGAAAGCACGGGACGTGACGCGGATCGATTCGACAATTAAATCGAGACCATATGATTATCGCAAACATATTTAGAATGCCATAAATAGTTTAAATTAAACGGTTATAAGTTCATCGTGTTCATGAGAACGATAGATGTTTAGCAAAACAATATGATTAACATTTTAATCATAAAATAATAGTTTCAAAGATATCAAAAGAATGGCATCATGTTCATCGTGGTGAGCAAGAGTGCCAAAATATGCATACATGATCTTATGTTGCTGCTAATTCCCTGAAAAACATAGTTAAAAGAATCAACAAAATTGTTGAGTGAAATTCACAGGTTGACTATAATTTAAACCAAATGTTTAGTAAATGTTTCACATGTCATTTGTGCCATCCATGGCAAGTAGTACGATGATATTCAATTTAAAACAATAAATAGCTGACGGTGATCCCCTAAAGGTTAGTTGGACCTTACGAGTTAAAGTGTCGACATCTAGGCATATAACCAAACCACGACTTTTATTGTTTTTTTGTCTGGGACAATTAAAATATACGCTCCTCATCTCGACATAATGTCGGCAGTTAACATGACTAACAAAAGTGGGAGGGACGTCATCCCAATAGTACTATTCGTATATTCGGTGGCTAGCATCATCTAGCTAATTGTTACAGTTTGTAGTCATGAGGACTTCTATGCACTACAACTAGTTTAACATAGGTTCGCACAAGTATTCGTTGTTACGTTTTCAATCATCGCATGAAAACAGTTTGTATGTAAACAATACATATGTTTTTTCACCCCAAATTTAGAAAGCAGTAAAAAACAGTAAAATAGGGGCTCTGAACTCACCTGGTGAGCTATGTGAGTGCTAGAGCTATATTAGAGTGTTTTGCCCAAAGTTAGCCTCCTAGCACCCCAAACGCATGAGGTCGTTTGTGTAAGTAGATAGCTAACTGCATATCTAGGTTTGTAAAAGTAGATGGCTACTCGCACACCTAGGTTTGTATAAGTAGATAGCTACCGCCTATCTATGTTAGTTGTTCACTCCACTAGTAGGTTGAAAAAGTATTTCGTTTTCGAAAAGTGTACGACCCGTTGGTGATAGTTTTGTATATACGTGTATGTTTCTCGATATTATTGTGATTTCGTTTTTATATACTTATATTTTTTATCGCACTCAAAACGTATCTTTTAAACTATTCCATCGTTTTCGTTTTAGCTTTACCCTCCAAAATTGTTCCGAAAATCTCTCGAGTAAAATGAAATTTTTCTCAAACTAAAATTAATCGATGGTAAGCTTACATTAAGATTTTGGCAATCAACAAATTTTCCCTCCAAAAGACTTTTTTTAAAAAAAAAAATTAGAAATAAGGCTTACCCGTCTGGGTAAGGCTTAAACGAACCGGGTGACATGTCACCCGTCCGGGTGATCAGCCAATAGAACTCAAGGTACTTTGATTCACCCATCCGGGTAAGGCTTAAATTTGGCTTCACCCGTCTGGCTAAGGCCAAAATCCGGCCTTTTCCCTGTTTTTCACAAAATGACTTCAAACATGATTTTTGACATTCTAAACCAACTCTTTAGCATTTTAACAAGATGTATCATGTTTCTAGGCCAAAATGTGACATTTTTAGTTTTCCTTTCTCATTTTAAAACACTCTTTTCGTTTCTCATTTTACAAGCCGTTTCCCGCTCTTTTATCAACTTGTTTACCATTTGAACTAAAATCTTGTTTTAACACTTTGATATCATCCCATGTTACATATGTCATTAACATCAAGTGTTTAACCAACTATTTCACCATTTTTACTATCGTTCCATGTAAAGATATCTAAAACATCTCAAAGTATATATACATTACCAAATCATACATGTTGGTACTCATTTAACATAATCTTGTTCTTGATCATTTTAAACATATTTTAGCTTGTTTTGAAGGTATAGTTTTATGATTCAATGTTTTAACATACAGTTAGTTGATTTTAACACAAGAGTGAACTTCTAGCATGTAGGTATTCAAAATATAGGAAATGACAAGATCAAAAGGAAGAGTTTCCTTACAATGCTCTTGGATGAAATGGTAAGAAAAATAAGAGAACTTGAAAGCTTCCTCAAAAATCCTTTTAAAACCCAAAACTCCTAGCTTTCCTTAGAATTATGTGATTCTCAAGATTATGAGATCACAAGAACCCAATGATGAACTAGAGCTTTAAAAGATGGTGAAAAATGATGTATAAAGGTGGTGGTTCATGGTGGTTTGTGGTGGTTGTATGGTGGTGGTTTCTTGAAGAATGTTGACGGTGATGAAGGATGATGAAACGGTGGTGGAAAGTGAGAGGGAATGAGGGAGTGTGCAGATTTGATTTGTGAAGTGTATGTGTTTTTGTTACAACTATTTGCTACTTAAGTGTAAGGCAAGTGGGGGGTGATGGGAGGTGCCTAGTCAATCAAGCAAGTTGGCAAGGAGAACATGTGGATGGGAGTGAGTTTGGGGAAGGGGTTACGTAGACAAGAAGGAGAAAGGAAGGAAAGAAATTCTGCATTTTGACTTTTGGTGACATGCTCGCTAGCTAGCTTGGAATTAATTTCTAAGTCTTGAGCTACTTAGATGCTTAATTAGGTGTTTAGTTTAACTAGGTGCTTAATTAAGTGTATGTTGGCTAATCAAGGTTAATTGAGATTAAAGGACGTTGGAACATTGTTAGTTAATTCCAAATCACTCGTAAATTATCGATGTTTCATTTAGTAAATCACGTGTTACCTTTCATCGTTTTAACTTAAATCGTATCTTTGCTCTAAATCTTCTGAAAGGTTATGCCATAAGCCCTATCGTAACAATACAAATAAAGGACTACTATTTACATTTAATAGTTTTACGTTATTTAGGAAATGTTTATCACCAAGGTTCGTGTTTATCGGAAATCATCCGATTTATATTGTGCAATTCTCAATAATTAAGTAAACGTAATGCATCATGTATTAAAGTGGTGTGCACCAAAATGTGCAACGTGGGCGTGTGCTAGACTTATCTCAGATTAAATCAAGTTTGATTTCATTAAATGGGAATTAGCATAAGAATGCATGATTTAGGGTGTACGGAACTTACCGGTTTTTGAGAGTTGTCACAAATGCACACATATATAACGATAGAAGACATCTTGAGATTCCTCCTCTTGGTGACCAACTTTTCGAGCTTTATGATTTTTTGTTATCTGAATATCATCAAGTCTAGTCGGAAGCCGAAGCTGATATAGAGGACTAGAAACTTATATGTAGAATTGTAAAGTTACCATGTCATTTTGTTAAGGGATAAAATAGTTGACATTCGCTTGGTTGGTGGTTTTATTTAGTGACTTGTATATATGTAGAATATAGAAGATGCATGACTTGTAAATTTTTTTGGTTTTGTACTTGTTGTATTTGCAAAATTGTTAGTGGTGGTGTCCATAAAGGAAGATGAGAAGAATTTAATTTGAATACATTGATAGTGTTATGTTATTAATACAATTGTTGTATTATTAACACGTGTGTTGTGCAGTTATCACATGTGTTGTCTAAATAACACATGTGTTGTCTAGATAACACATGCATTGTGTTGTGGTTTAGCGCAAGCATTCTTACCACATGTGTTGTTAGCATATAACACATCTGTTATTAAGCTTCAACATGTGCTGTTAGTTGCTAGTACCAAATTGTTATATGTTAACACATGTGTTGTGCTGTTAACACATGCGTTATAATATATAACGCATGTGTTAACAGCACAACACATGTGTTAAGAAAGTATGCGCTAAAAACACAACACATGTGTTATATGATAATATATATTTTATATGTTAACAACACAACGTTATATGTCAACAACACATGTGTTATATGTTAACAACAAATGTGTTAATAGCACAACACATGTGTTAGTATCCAGTAACAGATGTGTTAGTATCCAGTAACACATGTGTTAGTAGCTATTAACACACGTGTTATATGTTAACACATGTGTCATATGATACACATTTGTTATACGTGTTAACACTTGTGTTATATAATAATACATGTGTTAGTAGCCAGTAACACATGTGTTATATATGTCTTGTGTTGTTAACACATGTGTTCTATTGTTAACACATATTTTGTGCATTAAAATATTTAAACAAACCAAACATACACAAAAACACAAGTATTAAAAATATATACAACCTAAATATATGCCAAAAATATATTCAAAACATTAGTCAACATACTACAAGCTACATATATACTAGTTACAAAAATAAATTATCAACATAAAGTTTCTAAAAGTAATTACCACAAACTGATCACCCAAAACTTGTCAAACTTCATTGAGTTTTTCATGATTTTCATTCTCATCAACATAGATATTGATAACATGCAAAATCACCTTCCTAACTTCATCCTTATCTTTCAACTTGTTATACTCATTAGCAAGATCAAGGATCTTTTTACTATGCATATTGGCTTCATGTAGTAACATCTTCACAACATACTAAATCCTTAAGTGGAAGAGTTGTTTGTCTTGACGAGGACCTTCAACAGCCTTCACAAACTCATTTGTAAAAAGAAAATATAGAATACAAAAAAAAAAAAATATATTCGAACAAAAACATGTGATTTAGAATACTAAGGCCATATGTGTTTCGAAAGCCAAATATATGGAATGCACCTAATATACTACTATCCATTACAATAATACTCTCCATATATTTTGAAAAATACTTATATAGAATTATTCTTTTCAAGTGATGTCAGCACCAAATTTAAAGTCTTGTTTGTTCGTTATTAACTATCTGTTTTTTGTGGAAAGTTTTGTCCAATAATTGGTTTCGTAACAGTTGTGTTACAATGACCAGGTCTACAAGGGCATCATAAATTCAACTATTTATACATTTCATTTGTTTAACATACAAGTGTTACATAACATTGTATGCAATGACTTTTAAAAAGTTTTGGATCTGATGTGACATTTCTGAGATGAGTTTCATGGATCTCGGGTCAAGATAACTCCAACGCAAGCGAAGTATATCAACCATAATTCATACATTTATTCAAGTATATCAATTCGTTTCAACATCCTATTTTTTTTCTTTCTAATTATACAAACTTCTCACCAAACATTTTCACAAACACCTAGTGTGCATATACTTTCAACACCAAATTATTCTTAAAACTAAAACTAAGAGTGTGGACACACATAATAATTTTTAATTTTCATATCCTTGATTTGTTTGTATACAATATCCAATCGCTCATAACTATTCAAAATTCCTAATTCAATCTCTATCAGTTCATAAAAAAATAGTAGAATAATTTTAATAGTGAAAACGAAGGCAATATCATCTACTTCAATCATACAGAATCAAAAATATATACAACAAATCAAACTTAAAATGTCTGTTATTGGAATTAACTGAAAGCATAAAGCATCTCATCTAATGAAACAACATATTTCCCGCATACAATCATATACAGTAAATAAGAAACCTAAAAAAACAAATTAAGCATAATCTTACCAAGATGAATCGATTTCAATGGAATTGCTGGAATAGGAGCACCAACAATCTTTCAAAGCATTTTCACTCCTAATATCCATGTTTAACAGCTTCAAATTGGATGAAATCGAAGAAACTAGTGTGTAATTGGATTTAGGGCAAAGATAGATGAAAATCACAATTTAACGGATAAAATCAACGCTTTAAATGTGAAATCGAAACAATGAAGACAATGTTGAAGGATTGCAAATAGAGTTTTAGTGAGAAGTAAATAGTTTTCTCTCTCTAATTTTATGTCATAAACTGAATGGAAGAAAAAGAAAGGGGAAAACCTAATGGAAGATTGAATTGGAGTTTTATCTGATGGATTAATTAAATGGTAAAACTACCAAACTACCCCTCCGCCCAATTTCAGTTATCAGATTAATTGTGATTTAAAAATTCTAATGTTTTAATCCTGACCATTAATTAACTAGATTCAATGGCTAACAAACATAATCTTATACTTCAAAAATAAAATACACTTAATTAAACTTTTATCTATATATATAACCACGTTATTAAAAGTAGTTACGTGTCAGCAATAAACTTGTTCCAACAATAAACTTGTTGTCGAATGCAATCTAAATTTCCTTAAGTCAATTAAATTAAATTAGATAGGATCCAAAAATGGAATTTGAATTGCAACTGTAATTCGATTATATTTTAACTTAATGAACTAGATTATAATCCGCGAATTCGCGGAACTGGCACATGATTTTCATACAAAGTTTATAGGATGTTTTCCTTTGAATAATTTTTGAGTAGTCATATTGGTGCAGTCTATACATTGTATAATTCTTTTGCATAGAAAGAGATATGTATATGTCTTAAGATAATTAAGTATGATGAAATAAGAGTAACCGAAACATTATATAATTCTTCACCATTAATCTCTATTCCACGGGTATCATAACCCGTGACATACAAACATGTTCCAACACTCTTAATGAAATGAAGGACCTTTAAACGATCACCAAAGCTTTCTAAAACGATCCTGCCATCCCTTTCCCTTCAACAAACGTTCCACGTTGGATGAACCCTCTTTTATGTCTACATCGTACACTCCTGGGTATGTGGCCACCTTCATATTTAACACCATTCCATCTACCAATTGATTCAGAAAGGTATTTGGAACCAAGTGCAAGGAAACCATTTTTTTTTTTTTGTTAATAGTCATTGAATCAAAAGGATTACAACAATAACTATAACACGTGACATGCTAACAAGTGCAATACGTACGAAAATTTCTTCATGTCCTGTCCGAATTAAAGACACAAATTGGATTTGTCTGCGTAAGTTATCCATGTATGCCTGAATAAACAATACATCGTTTAGAGATAGAGATATAGTCTCAGACAAAACCAACTGAACAAAAATTGATAAGTGTTTAATTTATAACGTCGAACGAAAGCATATATCTATATGTATAACCCATCAAGTATATAAGATTTTTCAATCGATTACATACAGTGATTTCATGTCTCGTAAAATAGGAGTGTAGTAACATATCTCTATGGATTCATCAATAGCGTTATGGAACTGAAAGCTATTTTGTATTATACTAATTTTAAACAGGTTATTCTTTCTTACATGGATGAGAAAAATCATATGTAATGGATGTATACAACCTAAAAATATAAGGTGAAAACTTTTTTCTTTGATTAAGATATACACGATAATTAGTTATTTAAAATAGAGACTGTAAATAATGCTTATAGTTTCTATGGATTTATATAGATTCATTTATAAGCTTCATGTTGCTTCATGTTTTTGTTATAAGGTGAGAATAAAGTGATTTTCCAATCGCTTACATCATTTAAGTTATACATTGAATCTTTTCAAAGGAATAAAAGTGTCTATGTTTTAAGCATATATCTCACCTTAATAAATGTCATTTACTTATTCAAAAGTATAAGGTAAAAATACCGGCCAACGTAAGAATATAAGTTAAAAGTTAGATGCTTATGCTCTCCATCACTAAAAAAGATTTACAAAAAAAGGGAGAATTCGTTACCTATTTTAACTCAAGCTTATGGCAGATCACAAAATTAACCTTGACCCTTAAAAAAATAGCGTGCATAGGTATGAAACTTGTATAAGGTGATATTCTAATACAAGGTATTAATGTTTTGAATCTAATTTGATCTGCCAACAACTCACATTTTTTAGGGGTGGTTTTTGTTGAGTCTTAATTATCTATAAAGTTTGTTACACCTTCCTCATTATTTGATTTTAAATCTCTTTGTAGTTTTCTTTCTTATCTAGTTCTTAGCCTTATCTCTTCTCTCATAATCTAAACTATAAAAAAAATGGTAAGCAACTTAATCAATGACACATACACTTATAACAAATTCTTTTAATAGACATAAATCAAGCTATTTTCAATAATTTTCAATGCCGGTATCCAACTTTAGAATTAACTATTAAAATCAATACTATTATTTTTATTAATAATTAAAGTGATATATTTAGAATCTCATACAAAAGCAGAGACACTTTTTGTTTGTTAATATTAATTTACTTATTAAATTCATAATACACTATTATTGGTTCAATTAAAACAATATCTTCAATAAAATCTATATTTTTTTCTCTCTACGGTTTAGAGTCATACATTGATTGCAAATACTTTTTTTTTTTTAATTCCATTATATTTTTTTCCTTGTTTTCTTGTGTACTAATTCGTTATGCATTATCTTACATTTTAGTTGCAAACACTCGTTTTCTTCTTTACTTAAAATAAATTCAATAGATGTTATATTTATAATAAAGGTATGACTCATTCATTGAAGGTCATCAAAATCATCATCATTTTCACTTGAAGTAAGTCATAATGAAAAGCATGCTCCTAAAACATCCAAATAAACATAAACATGGCAAGTTAACCAAAAAAGAGAGATAAATGGCACCACCAATAATGTTCTCGCAAAATAAATGAAAACACTTGCTTGACCTCCCTTCATCTTTCTCAGGACCTAAACAACGATACACATATAAAATGTCATTTCATGTTTTGTATATGCGTTCAAGTAAGAGAGGGATTGAAATATCAACTATTATTTTACACAATCATACATAATTTACCTGGATAAGGAACTATCTCTTTGAGCTTCATTATATTTTTGTGATGTAGCTTCTTTGAAATTTTAATCTCACGTATGGCAGTGATGGGAAACAGTAGGTAATTGAATTTAGGCAAACCAAGAATAAGAATCTAGACTTCATAAATATAAGTATGTTGGATTTTTTGAATTTAGATTAAATGATTTAGAGGAACCACATACCCAAATCCATGTCGGTGGAAAAGTCTTCATCCGCTCCATTATCTTTCGCTTTCGGAGGCTTCATAAATGACTCAATTTCTTTCATATAGCGCTTCACATCAAAGTCCACAACATATTAATTTCGAAAGAAGACAAAAACGTATCAATTATACTATATTTATTGTTGTTCTTCTGTTGCTCCGCCAATCACTTGTAAATAAAAAACCCTAGATCATGGAATTGGAGAAGAAGAAGAAGAGTAGATGAATAAATCAACTGAATGAGTTGAAGTCTTGGATGAATGCAAATCTAAACACGGGTAATTAGAAAAAGTTTGAAGGGCAATTTTGTATTTTTACATCAACCATTTTGTTATTTAGGTGGTCATTTTGTTAAAAGAAAATCAATGGATCTAATTAAAAGGACTAAATCATTGAAGGATCAAGATTAATTTAGAAGAATATAATTTTAAAATGACTATCTAATTTGACTTTTCTTTATAAAGAAAAGAGATTAATAAATTAAACAGGTCAAGCGTGATTCCATAAAATGGTCCAAATTTTAAGGGCTGGTTATGTTTCTCAGCCCACTAAGCCACGGCCCATTTTATCTACCCCTAATACTATGATCGATTCGATTCATTGGAGGACCATTCAGTTGCTGTTGAATACAAATTATTCTCTCTCCATTTCCGGCATCAAACACCATCACAATCACCTTCCTCGTTTAAGCACAGTATCCATTCATGGCGTTGAACAACGGAGTTAGATCACTCGCTTCAAGGTTGATTGTTTCCACCAAATCTGGTAAAATTCCCTGACCTAATCCTTTTATTTTTTATTTCGTTTGGTTAGGCTCTCTAGGGTTATTTATTTGACTTTTATATTTATAAATATAATATATATATTTGCTTGCGTTTACACTTTTTATATAATGGATCTATGTATTCGATGTTTAGCGTATTATCCCATAGATCTAGCTGAATAAGAATTATATTGATTAATATGCAACATAAATCGGTAGTTCAAGAATTATATGACCTAATTTATATGAGCTGTTAGCATTTGGATGGAAATGCATCTAAATTCAAATTGTGCATTTAAATTGTTGCACTCATACGAGTCGTCACGAGTCAACTAGTACGAGTGGAGTCAAGTAACATCTAAAACAAAGTGACTCGTAACCCAAGTCATATTTATACTTGATTCGTACATTGACTCGCGAGTTATTGACTGACTTGGGCTGAGTCGAGTCAAGTAACAAACTCATTTAAGTCAGAAAATGACTATGATGGAGATGAAATTGTACCTAAAGGCTGAAGAAGATGAAGAACAACAGTAAATTTAGCTCAATTACTGTAATAAATAGTATATAAAGTTATTTCACGAGTATCAACGGTAAATTATACTTCCAACATTTACAATATGAATATAATCAAATTATATTAATGTTAAATAATTATCTAGTCATATCAATACTGAGCTTCCAAGTAATAGGGAACTACTTCTAACCCTAATCAAACATCACAAACCGAAAAACCTATAATCCTAACCGACAGACATCTACTTCATTTAAATAATTGCCTTATATTTTGAAATTGAAGCGGAATAACTACCGCCCCTATGTGGGAACTTTGATAGTGTTTAATACTCTCTACATCCAGCCCTATCTTCCTAAATATCTATGTGCTGTTCTTTCTTATAGAATCTTCACTTACCCAAAAAGTTACGGTAGGGCTATCTTACTTTAGGCATCAATGACCTCACTTAACTTCTCTGTGAATTACATAACATATACATATAGATATAGATATACATATTACATGGATATATGTATATACATACACTAGTTATTAACCCGTGCGATGCACGGTAATTATATCTAGCAATAAACAATGCAATTAGATACTCGAACCTAATTCCAAACCAATATAATTTACCAAATGAAAATTATGAGCCATTGACATGTAGAATTTGATGCTATAAATTAACCTAAACATAATATATTGAAAGTTTAATGTTCAAAACAAAAGAAAGTTATACATCGTATATAGTGTTCCAAAAGAAACCAAAAAACTCTATGAAACTTGAAGATTCACTACACAAGTTTGATGAAACAAAATCATCATCTATACGGCATGAAAAATATATAGCTGACATATTAAACACTATTACTATCGCACAATGTTACCAAAGAATGTATCGAGATACAAAAGAAACTTACAAAAACATACACAATTAATTTATTAAATGAACTCACGGTACATATACGTTCACCAAAGCCACCGGTACTTTCATGCTTCAATAGTAGTTTTTATATAATGACTCACCACCTTATACTTTATATGTATATTTATAGTGATAATGATCATTATTATTTTATGAGTTAGGAATAAATAGTATTGTCAATTGTAAAATATATGAATTCAACTGATTAATGTGTATACTTATGATTTTTTAGATAGATATTATTTTTATTATTTCTTTTGTAGACAATATTAGTTATTAATAATTAGTAAGGTGACAATAGCTTCTACAGTTATCTAATACACCAAATTCGTTTTATTCGAACCTGCAAAAGTCATTATGCCTCAAGAGACAACATTTATTTGAACCTGCAAAAAGAAGGGAAAAAACAGCAACTAAGTATTGGTAATTGTAGACACCCAAAATCAAAATATGTTACGATTTTATATGACATTGAAATAGATTGAACAGAGGTCGTACCAGAAGGATAGTTAATAAGGTTCATCCCTTTTGCCAATTAAATCCTCATCACATTCATCTGCGAGATAGTCACCGATATACCATCCTTGTGGCTTATATATATCCTTTAAAAGGCTCTTGCTCGAATATTTTATAAATATCATCTATGGTGTTGATGATTTTATATTTATAAATTATAATAGATTTGAATTTAATAGTTTAATATTATATTTTAATTAGTGTTTGAATAGGAATTATAGATTCTTTAATCAATTAATATCACATTCAAATATTATCTAATTCTAATTATTTATTTAATTTAATTTAAAAATTCTAGAGGTCGCCACGTGGCATTTTGCCTATGTGGCAAAATATGAAGCAACCTTCTATATTCTTTTAGTATATATATATAGATATACACGTATACATACATTACATATACATACATTACGTATACACATGTAGATGATTAGATGTAATGTTGTATACTTATCTATCATATTATTTTTCTAGCCATTAAACTAAGTAACTAGCTATTAAACTTGCTAAAATTCAGAAGAAAAAAACACACATTTAAGTATGCTAAGTGAAGGTTTTTAGTCAAATTTTAATGGTTATTTGGTTTCTGAAATTTACAAATACTTTGTGTTGGAATAAGTCACCTCTCAGCTCTAGCTACACTTTCGTCTATATCTTTCTTTTGCATTTTAGCCAGCATAATAAGTGATTTTTAGTAGAGTCTATTTGGGTTATTTACCATCTTTAATGGATCAAATATGGGCAAATTAAAGTAAGTAAACATTAAAAATAGGTCAAAGGGATTGAATATCAACATGTATATTGATGCTTATTGTAATAATTTGGATACTTCTGGAAACAATATTAATTTCTTTTATTATGTTAACATATTAAATAGTATTGTATTTATAAAGAGTTTAAAATATTTGGTTAAAATGCTTTCTGGGTCAATCCATCCCAACTACCCGTGCCCAATGTTATCCGTTTTGACTCTTTGCTCAACCGCACTACCATGCATTGTTCTGTCTCTACTTTCTAGCTCTTTGTGATCACCAATTAATTTTGTTTATTTAATATCGACTGTACAGACATGTAATTCTCTTGGTCATTGGAACTTAACTGGTGTTAGTATTGCAGCTCAACGTGGGTTTCATTCAACTGGAGCAAAGAGAATGGGAGGACATGGTCACGATGAACCAGCCTACTTGCATTCAAAGCACATGTACAACTTGGACAGGATGAAAAGCCAGAAACTGACCATGAGTCTTAGTGTTTTCACTGCATTCAGCATTGGTGTTGGAGTACCAATCTATGCTGTTATCTTCCAGCAAAAGAAGACTGCATCTGCTTAAACTTTCTATTAAGATGCCGACAATTTTATTTCACTTGTGCTTAATTTCAATAATGCAGACGACTTATGAATGTGTTGTAGTATGTTATTCAATTTAAAATTCTTGTGTTCAGATTGATATACGACTGTTTTTGAGCATTGGCCAAGCAATCACCATGCAATGTCTTGTTTTGGATTGAAAATTGTAGTATGTTGCTTCTTTTTCTTCTTTTGATGAGTTTTCCTGGGGGAAAGTTAGAGGTGGAAAATGACCCGGACCAACTACCTACAACCACAACAACGTCGCTACCTAATCCCGCGGAGGGTAAGGTACGGAGAGGTAAGATGTAGACAGTCATACTTCTACCCGAAGTCATACCTCTACCGGTAGACAAAACCGCTTCCAGAGGGACCTCCAGTCGACCCGAATGTGAAAAAAGGAAAATAAATAAATAAAAAATTACTAAATACTTATGAATATTATAATATATGTCAATCTTATAAAAAGTAAGTATATACCTATAAGCTAATCATATGTATATATTTATATAAATATAAAATATAAGAACAAATAAATAGATATATGCATAAAATAAATATATATCTAGCTACAACACTATACCTAACTATCTTAATAACACCTAGAAACACCCTCTCAAATAAATAAAACGTCTATTTATATATAGCCCTAAAAAGTAAATAGAATATCTATCGACATAAAACTACTTACTCCTTTATCATAAACCTAAAGTAACCACCTTATATCTATAATTATCTATCTAGTTAAAACATCATACTCATCTATTCTCTTTCTACCTTTAAACACCCTACTTAGCTATTTAATTATATATAGGTATCCCAATATACAGTGAATATATCAATCTACCTAAGGTATCCTACTCATCCTTCCTAATTCTAGTCCAGGTCATGTCCTCGGTCAAGAGAAGCTCCTTCATGTCGAGCTTTAGTCTATCATCCTACTTACATTTTGCTTTACCCCTTCTCCTCAAGTCGGCGACAGTGAGGACTTCCACTCTCCTAACTGGCGCCGTCTGTGGTCTCCTCCTTACATGTCCGAACCATCTAAGTTTTCCTTCTCTCAACTTGTTGGTGATGCTCGCGACTTTTTGCTCCCCCCTAAAGACTGCATTCAGTATCATATCTAACATGGTATTACCACATGTCCATCTTAACATCCTCATTTCCGCCACTTCCATCCTCCTTTGTTGTGCCTTAGTCATCGACCAACACTCCGCTCCGTTCAACATAGCAAGTCTTATTGCTACCCTGTAGAATTTCCCTTTCAGTTTAAGAGGGACTTTCTTGTTACACATGACGCCTGTCGTCGCTCTCCAATTCAACCAACTCACCTTTATACGGTGAGTCACGTCCTCATCGCTCTTCCCTGAACTGTGTAGCACCGAGCTTAGGTATCTAAAAGACTTATGCGGGTGTAGGATATGGTTCCCAATACGGATGTCCACTCCATCGTTTTGCTTGTCCTCATTCATGTTGAAGTTACATTGTAGGTATTTAGTTTTTTGTCGCTCTTCCCTCCACTGCTACAACCTTCTATTTAACTCATCTTTGGTTTCCGATACCAGAACAATATTGTCAGCAAATATCAAACACCACGGGATGCTCTCCTGTATCCTACGCGACAACTCGTTCAGGATTAGGGCAAAAAGGTAAGGCTAAGGGCTGATATCAGGTGTAAGTCTATTTCTACTAGGAAAAACTCTGTGTACCCCACCGGTGTCCGTACGCAAGTCTTCGCCCGTTCGTACATATCTCAAATAGCTCTAATATATCTACCCAAAGTTGCTTTATGATTGAGGGTTCTTCAGATCAACTCGTGTGGGACACTATCACATGCGATGTTTTAAAAACCGGTTTTTTACTTGAACTGGAAACACCTCCGGTTCCGGTTGGACCAGCTGGCTCAACCGGGTTTGTTAACTTTCATGCAAATGCGTATATTTGTGTACCACATAACTGGCTGTGACTTACATATTTCATAAATAGAAGAGTTTTGACCCACTAGGAATATGTGTTTGGCCCATCAACAATATATTTGTTTTTGGCCCATTCTAGCCTCCTGTCCAAACTCCAAACCATAAATAAAATATCTCATTTTATTCGACCTAATTTTCCCCTATTTGTCATTCTCTTTGTCGCCACCAAAACTATATCCTTCTCTAATATCTACGCCCAAAAAAACATTAATTTATCAAGATCTAGTTTATTGAACCTGTAAATCCGGCACCAACCACCAAGAAACCCGATTAACCTCCTACTAGCATGAAACAAATTCGTGCTCGATCTCCGGCATAACCGTGAAACTCCGGCGAAAGATCTCGAACACCCTCGTACAACCGATCTGATCTTGATAATTAAAGAATAAAGTGAAAAGAAATTAAAAAAAATAAAACCGGTTGAATCCAGTTTCAGTTCGACTGCCAGTTGTTGACTTGGTCAACATCGTTCAAAAACCTGTTTTATATCGACCGGAATTCTCCTAAAACCCGGTTCAACAGATGACCGGTCGAACCGGTTTTCAAAACATTGATCACATGCTTTCTCCAGATCTAGGAAAGCCACGTGTAGGTTCCTTTGCTTTTTCCTATACTTCTCTATAAGAGTTCATAATGTGTATCTCATCGATTGAAGAGCGTCCAGACGTCTAGACCAACTACTAACTTATTGCAGGTTGCATATTATAAGAGTTCTGATAATGTGTATCGCATCGATTGAAGAGCGTCCTGACGTCTAGACCAACTACCTGTTATAACTTATTGTAGGTTGTATATTTATACGGTGCAAGTATAGGTGGCAATATCAAATTTTTAAAGTGAATAATGAGCCAACTAAAACAAAACCTGAAAAGGGGTCATATCACAAGGGTCGAACGGGTTGAAAATCATTTAATTTGTACTTGAATGCATGTAAGTTCATATAATCTGTTTATCAATAAGAATTCAGAGGTTGCTTTGTTAGATGTTACAAGATATAGATATTATAATTAAAGATATTGGTGGTGTTTGATACTGGTTGGTTGGTGTAATTATAATGCACCAATTTCATTTTCTTTTCGATGTATACAGCAGTTTCAAACTCTTATAGCACTGTATTTAGTTGTTCATAGTGTTCTGTAAAACGAACTAAAATATTCCAGGTCAACTTGACATGATCTCTTTCAACCTGCATAAATGTTGTATATTTTTCGAACTGAATGTCTTCTAGCTCAACCATTTTGCCCAATGCCCACAACCGTTGTAATTTTTTATTTAAATGATTCAAAACCATATTTCACTAGTTGTACATGTAAAAGCACTAATATAGCTTTGAACTTGAAGTGGCTGAATAATCAGTAAGAGCTTACTCGCCTCATTGTCCTACTTTAGCAATAATTAAATTTATCGCTTTTGATTATGTTCCATGTACAGTACGATTTTTAATTTTCTTTTCTATAATATTGTAAAGCTGTAAACAACAATGATGTACTTCAGTTATTAGAAGAGTTCACAACATGCTCGACTTGCCATATGCTCGACAAGATTTTAAGAAGCCAACAACCACAAAAGTGACCAAATATACTGCAAATGGTGATTTTTATGCACAAAAATGTATCCAATTACATAACTCACCATAGCATGCAGTTTATGTGTAAATATCACCTTCCATTGCAAAAGATACATGCTACCTCAACTGAAATGCATTGCTTGAACCAGTAAAAACCATAAGAAAATGTACATGCTACTACTTGGGTTTAGTTTCACAACGGAAACATATCATTGCAAAATAACAGAAATAAGGAGATATCGACAGTGGGTGAGAATCAAAGAATCAGTTGTGTTGTCTAAAACAACTAAGTGTTCTTAGAGAGGAGTTGTCTTTTCAGATGGAAAGCTTCCCCTTGATTCCCGTTGAGTAATCTTTTCTCTAAGAAACATGCAGTTAGCTGCTTCAGGAGCCTCTCAAGATAAGAATGCAAGCAACTTGTTTTATTTTGCAGGTTTGGATTTGTTGATAATATCATCGCGTTTACTGCATCTGCCACGTTTTCCCTTTGTGAATCCTCCAATAGATATCCTACTGCTGATTTCTTTGGCTCTTGGTATGCCAATAAAGCAGCACAGTCCTACACAATCAGATCATCCTTCGTAATCATCCCAATCTCAAAAGCTAGCAAACTGGTCATTCTCACATGGTTGCACATCGAGTAATGGGTCAAAAAGGGTAAACGTATTCATATAGGTCAAAACAGTCCGGCCCAGAATTTTTTGACCGAAACACTTTTTGTCCAATTTTTTAGCTAGTTTGACAAAAATCATATTGTTTCAACAAAATCCTAATATTTGAAGAAATGATCTATGAGGTTTTTATACACTTGGACCAACTTTTTACCTGTGTCAATATGACCCGTTTCCTTTTATGCAAATTTTTTACATGTTTGACATTCCAGATGGTGACATAGGCTGAAATGACTCATTCATAAGTAAATGAGTAAAAAATACCACCTCTAGTTGCTGCCAATAATATAAGAATAATTATTATTGTTTAATACATTGGATGTGATCACATAAGCTTTTTTTTAAAATAATGATCAATTAAAGAAAAAATTAATTAAAGAAGTTATAATATTGTAAGCACGTAAGTATACCTTCGGTGAATTTTAAACCAGTTGGGACCTTTAGCGAAAATAATTAAATCCTATCTTTTTATACCTATATTATAAAATCTAAACCAAACTTGATCTATTTTCATATAAATAAGTTAAAGTTGCCAGCTCCTGAAATTGCTTAGCGTAGAGCCTCTAGTCATACTTGGTGGCATGGAGCTTGGTTTTATGCAAATTTAAGACCAACATAGAAACACTGAATGGATAAATAAATCATGGATGAAGTTGAGGTTTCAATTCTGGTGATTACCTGAACAAGATCATCATACTCTTTTAAGGTATTAAACTTTTGAAAATGAGTCCTCCCATAATTCACAGCTTCCTCCAGATGTCCAACCTGAATAAGAAACAATATATCCACAAGAAAATACATTAAGTTATTTGAGTATCATATTCATCTCAGATTCAATGATTGAGCATTGCAAGCAAATTTTCCACAATTTCAATGATTGAGAATCTTAAGGTAGATATTAACCATTTAAAAACAGAACCAGCCCTCACATATAAGTAATAGAAAATACAAAATAAATCATTTACCCGAACTAGCTCAATGAACTTTTGACAGTGTAGCATAAGACAAATGGCTGATGTGTCATCCTGCAGAGAGAATTTTTTCATGAGGGTCTACATAATATGAGAACCGAAAGGAAATAAAAATAATAGTATATCCAATTTGCAGCATTGCAAATGGATGAGATCATATGAGAATATCTGTAACTGAATGTTATAGTGAAAACTGCACGCAGATACTATCAACTAAAAAATTGCAATCACAGACGATGGATTTTAGTATAAAAAAGCATAACTTTCAACCTATAGGATAGATATGAACTTTGTTGCTAATTCATCACTAACATTTAGCGGAAAAAGTAATCCCTTCAATGCAGGAAACTAGGTGATGGAAAAAGCAATCCCTAAAAAAGTGAAGCCTAATATATCCCCCAAAATTAACAAGAACAATGCTACGTCTTTTAAGAGCCACAATGTTACAGCGTTGTAACGAGAAGATCGAAACAATGTCATGTAGTGTACTGCACACAGGAGGTTGTGTAAGCCGCTGCTTGCATTCAATTTTTTGATACAAATAATTAAGCTACAGAATAACAGCTACTATTAAATGCATTAGGCTGTTCACCTGAACAATCTGTGGAAACAACTTGCGTAGATTACCAAATGCATCATCAATTTGACCATTCTTTATTAGCTGCAAAAGACAAAAACGGAAAACAATTTACGAGTTAAGTCTTGCAATTCCAAAAAACAACTAACTGAAAGTAATATATGATAGTCTAAATATAAAGACTAGAAAACCAAATCATATGAATAGAGGTAGCAAGATGGGCTGGTTGGACAGGTTATTAATAAAACCAGTTTGAAATGGGCTGGGACCTGCTAGGTTGATCTGTAAATGCTTTTTGTCCATAGTTTCATTTAAAAATAAATAATTAATTTAATGAGATATTCATTACAGTATTACAGAAACAACATATTACAGTGATAATAACTTCAAACAAAATGATAGGACAACGTATGCATTATGAATAGACTTTGTGCGACTTTTGACCCGTTTGAAATGAGACGATGCCCAAACCGAAATTTCCGAAACCTACATATGATTGATTGTAAAACTCAAAGAGTGAGGACCACTACAACCATACTACAATAAAATTAAATAAGGTAAGCACTACAACAATAGTTGTTAGACTCTTATGAGTCACGAGTCGAGTAAGATAATCCGAAAAACGAGGTGACGCGGACCCCGACTCTTAAATGACCTTGACTCTTACGAGTCATTCACCGACTCTTCCGAGTAGTGTCAACTTGTAACTCTTACAAGTCACAAAATTAGGTAATTTTAACGTGATATCAAAAATTAAAGCCGAAAATAGAAAATCAAGTGACTAACTTATTTTGAATTAACTAGTTGTGATTATTGCCAGTTGGTGACTTCACCATCGACCCTCTCCCACTATCTTACCCATGCCTAATCCCAAAAATTCAACTTTATAAATGTACATAATAAATACACTACATCTTATTAGTTTGTTATACGTTATTAACTAAAATATACAAACTTATTCCATTTACTTACGATTTTAATATTATGTAAACTTGTATCATTAAATTTGAAAAATTAGGACATATAATATATGTTGTGAGTTCTCATAGCAACCTAGTGGGGCCCACGGGCACATCTTCCTCTCCCCTCAGACCTTACAAGATAAAAAGAAAATATTGAAACGAATAATACACCTTTTTATATACATTGACTGATTGACATTGACTTACCTTTCGAAGATTTTTTCTATCTTCTACTTTATACATATGCTCGTTGAAGCCATTATCATGAAAACCGGTAATAGGAGGAACAGATTCTTGGGTAGCCTGATCAAAGACTTCAAGAGTTTCCACGTAACCATAATGCTGTAGGTAGGAACGAACAACTCTGTTACAAGCAAAATTGTTATAACCATTTTCGCACCAGATTATCAACTAGTTCATGTAAATGCTCAACATACATAAAGAAATTGACATTCTAAGAACATGAGCACAAGAAAGCAGGAGAAGAGACAAATGTGCAAAAGATACGATAAGCATCCAAGCCATTATCATTTATCAAAACAGACACATGTGCAGACGAACTTCTCTCAAGTATTAATAGTTGGAACGATCATGAAAAAGAATTTGCAATGAGCTCGTAGAACTATAATGTATGAAATTGAAAACCCTTGGAACATAAACACAAAGTAGCCCCAAACATTCAATAAATCAAACACCAGCCGATGACTCCCTTCACTTCTTGATTAACTGGAGATCAAATTTGAGAAAATATATACAAAAAAGAAGGTAGAATCCCAGATTTATAGAATGGAAAAAACAAATAGAAGAACGCAATGTCTAGTGAAGCATGTCTCAGTATCACTAGCAAATATAATTTGATATGCCGGAAAAGAAGAAAATTTCTAGTGAAGCATGTGCAAATTGAGGTTGGACAAAGTAGAGAAAAGTTCCAATCCTGACATTTATATGGACCAAGACCAATCTCAATTCAGTCTCGGAACAACGTAGTAAGATACATACCCATAACTGGCTGTTTGTGGAATGATTATCTTCTCAATATACGCGTGTTGCTTCGCCCTTTCTGTTGCTTCATATGCCTGTTCACCGATACATACACAAAGAGATATGGTAAACACATTATATAGCATCAGCATAAACAGGAGCTATCTAATAATAATGCAAGAAAAAATAAAGGGGAAGCGTGCAAGGTTATCCTGCTATCACACTTGGTCCTATTATTGAGAAATTGTCACTTTGGTGTTATTTGATAGAACTGAAAGATAAAGTATTGAAAGACTCGAAGTTCTAAATGGGTTAAAGACTAAAGAAACAATGCACAGATTTTTTTTGAAATTTGTTTAATAAGTGAGCAAGATACATCTGACATATTTAAAGGAACTGGATGAGTAATGTTCAGTACTCTTATCACAACATCATCTATTTATAGAGTTAACCAATAGATTTTATTTTTGTTTAATTCAAAAGTAGTAATCACCCGTTGTGGGTCTACATATAATGGATTATATGACAAACGACAACATTTACGTTTTGTTTTCTAATCAGAGAAGGGGAATTCACGGAGGTGAGCGAGAACACGATGGCAATTAGTAAAGGCAACGTGTTCTTTTATAAAAGAAGCAATGATGACTACCATGTGCAGCAACCAAGCTTTCCCCTACACAGAAGTACTAAACAACTATAAGTTATTGATGATTTACAGGCCTAAAAGTGATGCCCAATAAGGAAATATAGAAACCAACTTATTTTGGAATACAAGAAGTTTTTCTTAAACAATAACGAAAATCATAATATCCATTACTCCGACCACCTATTATCATACTTCTGTTATAAAGAAATATGAATGGCTCTAGACTAATTCCATCATCTCTGATTCACAAATCTCCTTCATTATTTTTTTTTCCAGAAAACACCTTCAAATAAATTTCCATATTTTTAATTTCATATATTAATCCATCAAAGGATATGGTAGTCAAGGAAGAAGGCATGAAGAATGAGGATGAAAAACGGAAAAATGTTACAGGAAACATGCAACCATAACTCTAGTAACAGAACTATAATCAAGCCTAAGAGAACTGGCCATAACACCCCTACAAGTACTATATGTACTAGACAGATAAACATAACAGTAAAAGCTAACGAGGTATTGAATATCATATGTTACCTCGATGTCAAACATAAATTGAGTTTTCCCGAAATTAACAGTCACCCTGCAATACAGTAGTATGCATACAAATATTAATGATTTTGAGAATACAACAAATTGTTTAAAACATTTGCAAAATCTATGGTAACATCCAAAACCTGTCGAGAAGTTAGGTATTTAGGGGAAAGCAGAAACTTACTCCTCATTTTGACTGTGAACACCAATTGTAGGATATAAGCGGCCTTTGAAATTTTTATCTATTAGATATCCTACCGTTTGACCATTTCTCCTGGCATCAACAAAATAAACACATTTCTTATAAAGTTATGACAGAAAGACCAGACTAAAAGAAAGTACAGAAAGAATCTTACGTGAAAAATATCTTCTGTGAAGCATAGTTAATACCAGCGCCGACTGTATCACCTGTGGTATAAGTTGGGCCAAATGCTTCTCCTCTCCCTTTTCCATGATAAAGAAGCCCATCATCCCCATGATATCCAAAAGTGTTTGCTTCCCACCTGTAAACATTATCAAGCACTTCAAGAATATAGCCTAATGGGCCAGAAAAATGAATTCTCATTTCTGTATAAATAACTATTCGGCGAGAATCACATGTTATGAACATAACAGTATAACAACCAACAATTATTTCTGTATACATAAATTCAACTTACAATCCTTTTAATGTGTGTAACAACCTATAGGTACCTACATTGATGTCCATTTCTGAAATTTTCCCTGAAGATAACATGATACATCTATCTTTAAGTAACGTTATTATATTAAATACGGTTCATTAGTAAAAGATACATCTTCTTGTATTCAAGAAAGACTAATAAAAGGATACTACTACAGTATGAAGTTCAAGAATCATAAAACATTGTAGCAGTTACGTATACTTAACACATAATCATCAAGTATAAAAATTCAATATAAACAAAAACATACCCAGGTTGTCTATGCAAATTGACAGCATTTGGTGTAAAGCCAATAGAAATTTGACCTTTAGCACCAGCATCTTTAACAGTAATCTCAAAGTAATAAACGAGACGTTTAAGAGGTGCAGGGTGATTAGCTTGAACAACACCAACATCATGTCCATGTAAATTCACTCTTGGATACTTAACTGATAGTTTATCTGGTAACACAATTGAAAACCCACTCGAACTTTTTAATGTATCCAATTCACTCGGTTCCAATTCCATTTCATCTGAATATAAATCTTCATCTTCATCTAAATCTTCTTCTTTTTTATCTAAATTCATCATTTCAACAACATCATTATCTTCCTCTTTTGTAGGTAATGATCTTTTGGCCTTTAATCTCCATAATTCCAAGAAATATGAACCTACTAGATCTTGATTTTCTTCTTGTTCTGACATTTTTTTTGAATTTGTAAACTGCGATGAATTTGAAACCCTAGAAACAGAAATAGAAAGAAAGATAATCAAGAGATATGATTTGTCTTATCTCTCTCTAAACTAACATTACGTAACGAACACTGTGTTTTCGAGTGTATGTATATATGTATATATATATCAGTGGGGAGCCGTGGAAAGTCGGTTTTTAGGTGAAGAGGAAAGCGAGTATAATGAACAATGGAGATGAAATTGAGTTAGATGATGATTGTGGTATTATTGTAATTAATCAAGGGTATAAGGGTTATGTATACTGATAAACGCTAGTTGTTGCGGGTATAGTTTTCACGAGGGTGTTCAAAGCAGGGTAAATGCAATGTTTACGCAATTAAGTGTGATTGTTGTTTTATGTATATAAGTTGTTTTTTTTATTGTTTAGATATATAATTATTGGAAGAAATTTTATCTAGATATGTAATATGGTAATCAGTTATCGGTTGTCATGGTAAACTGTATTTTGTAAGTATTTTTTGTTTTCTTTTTAAATATGACGTGGTTAATATTAATTAAATAAACTGTCCGGATCAGCAACGTATTACAAAAATTTGTTCCATGTATGCAAGTTACCCTTTTTATTTAACTATTTTTACAAATGATAAAAAAACATGATATTTTTGTTGAAATACATAAAATAAAAAATGATAAATAACTTTAACTTTTTTACGTATTTATTCAATTACTAAATTGAATTAAAATATAATATATCAAAACATCCATACCATCTTTCTCAAACGCAATCCCTTCCCTCGTCTTTTATTTCTCTGCATAATCCTGCCGGATAATTTGATTGTAACAATAGGTAACTAAATAATTACTAGAATTTGAGTGTCAGCCAAAATTTTACGGCTACGTGATGTTAAAATATATATAATCTCAATAAATTCTGTGGAAACATGATTGGATATGTGATTTTGAGGTGATATTGAATTTCTACACATTATTCGCGAAATGCAACGTATTGTCACAATTTGTTCTATGTATGCAACTGACGTTGCAGACGACGTGGTAAAAAAATTCCATGTGGCATCATACGTGGCAGCCTAGTCAACTTTTTCAAAAGTTATCCGGTAAGAATCAACTTTGCACATATATCGATACGGTTTCTTCCGATTTGTTGCATACTTAGCAATCAAAAGGGTAACTTGTATACACAGAACAATGAGTGGTAGTATGTTGCGTCGTTGTTGCATTTACCCTTCAAAGTACCTATATTTGAATTTGATATTTGAATATCTGAAATATTCGATTCGAAATTATCTAAAATTCAGATATTCGAAATGCGAGTGTTCGAAGTTTTAGGTTTGGGTATTGGATAGTGATTTTCAAAATTTCAGGTAATTCAAATATCCGAATATCCAAAAAAATAGATTTTTAATATATATATTTTAGATTTATATTACTTAATTTGTTTATTTTTAGTAATATAATTCAAATCTTGTAATAATTTAGTTTATTACGCGAAAGATTCGTCAAATGAGCTTTGTTTATGTCTTTAAAGACCAAGCTATTGTACATTTCAAAGATGTTTTTAGTATTTTTGATCAAACAAAATTGAGATTTCTTTCATATAAATATATTTTATACTTATATTATGTAATGCTTATAAATGTAGATGTGAATTCATTAAAGTATAAGCTTTTTTGAAAGAATGGAAGTACCAATTGAAATGTGTCATTTGGTAAAAATCTCAATTTCCACCGCTTTTTTTAAATTTAGATATTTCAAACACGGTAAGTCAAAAAATAATAAAAATTACACCATAAAAATCATCATTTTTTCTCTTCGGATTAGACATCTCACAAGGTATACTTTCGATGATTTTTTTTTTAATTTTTTGTAGGTTAACACATGTGTTACGATTGACTAACAAAAATGTTACCCGCGGCTATCACATGTGTTATTTAGGACTATCACATGTGTTACAAGCGATAGTAGGTACTAACACATATGATAGTCGCCGGTAACACATGTGTTATTTGTTTATAACATATGTGTTTAAGACCCGCGACTTCGCGGGATGATTCAATAGATTTATACATAGAAGAAAAAAACGTTAATAGTAATGTATTAACGTGTAAGTAACAACGTGATTCTTTCATATCAAATTATACACAACGATAGAAAACTAATAAGAACAAATGCATAATCCATTAACCAAAATGTATAATTGAGAAACATATAAATAACATATTGAAAAAGTCAAAATTATTTCGATAATGAATTTCACAATTTATGTAGCCAAAGTGTACTTAACGTACGCATTCGAGAAAAGTACTCGTGAATTGCAACCATGGCACGAGCTGATTGTGTAGTAGTAAGTATTGTATGCAATTGTTGTAATGTAATCTCTCTCAACTTGTCAGCCTGATGTTTGAACCGAATATTTGAAATTCATTATAGAATATCAAGAATGCATTGCCTTTAATAAATTGTAATTTACACATACATCATATTATGTATACCTGTAAAAGTAATGCTTCAAGTGCTTCCAACTTTCCCATGGCCATAGACATTCTTCCCATTTAATTATCAAAACAGGTGGACCCAAATGGTACAAACAAGGAATCAGTGGACAATGTATCTGCCAACGACTGATGAAACTTTTTCAATTGTAGTGACATAGCTTCTTCTTCATGAATTGATGAGATAATCAATTGGCTTAATTTTTCTTATTGTTGTCCTGTTAGTGGCTTCAATTGAGGCTCAATCATCTGATTTTAAGTTAATATGAAATATTAGACATACAGGTGGATACATGACTTGATGTAACGACTTATGCTAATGTTTATTATTAAAACTTACCTTTATCAATTCAGTAGAACGGAAGCCGCCGATCCACATAAAACATCGTTCAATGGGTGATGTCCAAACACCATACATGATGTAGCATACGTCCACCTTTGACGCTTTTCTTTTGATATTAAACATTTCATTGAAATGAGATACGACATTATCAACAACAAATTGCATGTTTCCATTTGTTTGCTTGGAATTTTTCATAGCTGACTTAAATTAGAGAAATATATTCATTTTGTTCTTGTAACCAACGTCCATATTCAGCAAGAAACGCGGATGAACCTTTACAACAATGAAATATTGAATAAGAAAAAAAGACACAACCTCACACTATCATTAATGTGAAATATAAAGAACAAACATATATAAGGAAATATGTAAATATATTTAACTCTGATTGTATATATAGTGACATTGTGAGTGTTTAATTATAATTATAATTATATATAATGTTGAGTGATTAATCGTTATTTACCTTCATTTGTTGTATATTGTTTATTAATTGTATTTTATAGACTGGTAAACACAAAGTATGCGTTTCAATAAAAATGGGTAAACACAAAGTATCTGTTTTCATAGAAATCTTACACATGAGGGCCTTTAAATTTTTTTAATCAATGACATTACGTGGGTGTTGTTTAGATTTATAAAATAAACTCAGTAAGATACGTGTAAGATTACATGTCAAACTAACGTTTAGTCTTAATTGCAAGTATGTGTTTTGTGATATTTACTTATATTACGTTCCAATAATATAATATTTTTAATGACCGAGTTATTTACGATTTGATATAAACATTTTAGTTGTACTATAAAAATTTAATTCAACGTTTAATTAATTTAATTGTTATTTTATGGATGATAGAGTTATTTACGATTTCATTTGGTAAAGGTTGCAAATGTGATTAATTAGTTTAATTTAAAAATAATTGAATTTAAATTTTTTGATAGAGACCAATTCAAAGGATTTGGTGAGGGTATTTTAGTCCTTCTTCAATATGTTATATTGAAATACAAAGAATTTAGGGGTAAAGTTGTCAATAACTTTGAGGTCCAAAACTTATGACGTCATCAAACGAATCTACGTTAGATTTTCATTTTAAAATTCCATCTAATGGCGGAGGTTATGCCACGTAGGTTTTCAAAATTTAAATTAATTTTTGGCTTTCTTATTATATATAGAGTAGAAGAGTAGATAGATGTGTTACCAATTTTCAAAATCCACCAAAAAATGAAAAAAAATATCGTCGAAAGTATGTCATGTGAGATCTCAAATCGAAGAGGAAAAAACGCTGATGTTTATGGATCAATTTTTATAATTTTTTGACTAACGGTTTTTGAAATATTTAATTTTTAAGAATGTAGGGGTTTTGTTATTTTGATCAAGATGGACGGTTGAGATTTGTACTCCCATACTTTCAAAAAATTCCATACTCGAATGACTTTTGTCTATAAATGTAAATATCTTTGATTTTAAAATACAAAAAAAGGAAAAAAATTTGTTTTTTTTATTTGGGTATTCGAATAACCCGATATCCGTATTCAAAGTTTCGAGTACGCGAAGTTCGAATATCCAAAATTTCGGATAAGGTTTCGGGTAGTGAAATCAACTATCTAAAATTTCAGGTATCGAAACTTCGGGTATTTGAAACTTCGGATATCCGAAAATGAACACCCTTAGTTTTCAAAGTTCAACGTAGTTAGGTTTTGACATGTGACATATTTGAAACATCGGTATATCATGTTTGATTTCTATCATTTTAAAGCGGCCAATTTACTCGTATGGTGAACAACTACGAATGGCAATGACTACGTACAAATGGCACACCAAAAAGGATAAGTTGGCATCGATCAAGGCTTTGTATGCTCAAGAAACATTGAATGAAGTTAAAACATTGATGAACAAAGTGCAACACCTTAGTAATATCATAAATGATCAATTTGAAAAGGTCAAGGCAATAAGCATGGGGTTTAAGGTGGGAACTTGGAGGCAAGCAAAAATTGGAATGTGTGGTCGAGGCCAACTGACAACCACAAAATCTTGTTCCGAGATCGTCAAACTACACACCTTACATGCCACCGACATATGGCAATCCTCCACAAGGAAAATTTGAGAGAAGGAAGACATTCGGTGAGACACTCAAACCATGGAACACATGAGTTAGGAAACTGCTTTCAAACAAGTTGAGGAGCTGAGTAGAAATTAACACTCGATGAGCTCAAGTACGGAGAAACACATGGTTGAGATAAGAAAGAAGTTAGAGAGTATTAACTATGATTATATCTTGGTAGGCTAAGTAAATATGTGTTTGCTATGAAAGAAGTTTATGCAAAGGTAATTGTATCCAGATAAATGTATCGTTATTTTGACTACATGTTATTAATTAAACATACGAACTTATGAATCATGTCTTAACCGTTTACATATCCAACGCATTCAGTGGTTTGAAATCTTATTCTAGAACAAAGCTAGTTCTTAGGATTAGGTTACTCAATTATTATGTGTATGATGGTCTATGAATTCGGCATGGCCGTTCTATTCTTAATTGAAGCAAATCGTGATGACAGAGAATGAGGTTAGAGATAGGTTAGACTTATATTTGCATAATAAATACTTTTTGGACAACTTTCAGGGTATTTACAACTTAAGTGTTAGTTTCCTCATCTACATGAATTTATAAAATACTAATGATCTTAGCCTATTGCATGTTTTTGTTTAATTGTTGCCCTAGGATTCAAAAACTAGTATGAATATATTTGTATGTGGTTCACCATACTTAGGTTTTCGTATCTTTAATCAATAACATCACTCAGTTTAACATGCTTAGATTAACTTTGATGCTTTATACAAAATAATGATGACAACTTAATGGATTGTTAGAAAAAATTCTCCCAACTTATTTCGCGGGCTATATTCATGAGTTTTTCGATATGACATTCATGGCATGATTTGGATGTCTCTGATGACCGAGGTTGAGCCATAAGAATCGAAGATAACTAAGTGTTAAGTTGGTTGCTACATTTGGACACTTCTGAGTGCTTTGTAAGCACTTTGATATCGCGTAAAAAGTCACATTTTTACGTATGATATCGTATTCCTTTTTAAACTAATTAAATTAATTAGCTAAATAATGCATTTATTTGTCTTATTTTGTTGATTAGGTAATCACGAAGACAATTTTTCAAGAATCGCCAAAAACGAGCTAAGAACGAAGTAAATATAGCATAAACAACAAAAGACAATTCTTCTGCGCTCTAATCATCTAGTTGATAAATGTTAAGAAAATATTCTTAGTCAATCTTAAATTATAGATCAGATGATTACGATCACGTGGGATCAAGAATCGTTAAAAATGGATATGGAACTCATAAGTTAGAGCCAAAACGAAGAAACAAATTATGATCTCGCGCACACAACTCCATGACCATGTGCATACGGCTCACACTAGCTATATACGGCCCAACACAGACCTTATACGGCCTGCATGAACCGTATATGCGTAAATCAAGCGCCTTGGTACGGTTCGTGCGATACGGGAGTGATTTTTGAAGGTCAAATACGAGTGGAAAAGTCAAAGTATGGGCCAAATTGATTCCTATATATATCCAACTCCTCTTTCAACTAAACCATCCTAATCCACTGAAAAACACTCATATATTTAATTAGTTTATCTCTTTAGCTTTTTCTTTCTAGATTAGGATTAATTATTATTAGTTTAGTAATTAATTAGAGAGTAGCAAGTGAAGAATTGTAATACGCTTGGAAGTACGATCGGAGTCCAGCTCTTCTAATTTCAAGTTTATTCTCAAACTCCTTATAATCTATGATGATGTCTTTCCTTTTTCTATTTTAATTACAATGTTTAATATTATTGTTATTATGCTAGATTTAGAACTTACTATGATTAGCGAGTAATTACCTTGCATGTTTGTCATGATGTAGTTAGTTGTTTAATTATGGGATGATGTTACGTTATTTAATTGGAAACACAATGTTTAATTATGCTTTATAGTTATGATTTTAAACCTTACTATAAGTTATCGCATTTCCGCCAATGAACGTAATTACAACTTTGATGTTAAGACTTCATGAACCTTAATACAAAGTAATTAATTATCTGTGTTTTGGTTAATTACAACACTATGTAATCATCGTAATAGTACATCATAGATTACTATGGAAACACTATAAGTGAATTACGTCGTAACTATTATGGAAAATACTATGAAAAGCATCGTGAAGTATTTAAGAAATAATACAATCTATGGTCTACATTACAACACTATGTTTTCATCGTAATAGTGCATCTAGGTTACTATGGAAATACCAATAGAACATCGTAACTATTATGGAAAATACTGTGAACAACATTGTGAAGTACTTAATAGCAATGAACAACTAATTGATAGTTGAGCTACATTGAAAATAACCATATGATGTTTTCTAAACATGGTCTAGGCTTGAACCCATGAAAGTACTGAAAGTAGACTACATGGTCAAAAAATTAGGGATTTCTTGGTACATTTTGAGAAAAATTGTTTAAAATCATAAATATAGTTTCTAAAGTGTTAAAGAGTTTATAATCTTAAACGAATGATCGAGAATCAGTAAGCATTCTATTTATGTCTGTTACCTTTAGATTTTACCAATGCTATGTAAGAAAGCAGAAAGCAAGTTAAAACACCAGAACTTAAAGTTATATTAACTGTTACACGGTGTTGAGAATGATCGGGTACTAAATGGGGTTTTCTACTTTTTTCATACACCCTAGAATGTTTATATTCCAAGAAGGGTCATTATTCTTGCAACTAGGCAATGATGAGAGTTGAACAACACCATTCCGATCAAAACCACTATGATGTAGTTCCCCGTGACATGCTAATCGATTAGTAAAGAATTTAGCATCTACACTAATAGCTTTCAATATAACTAAATATATAAGTGACCTAATAAACGTTTATGTTAAATACAACTTAATACGCATCATCCCATAGTATAACTAACGAAGTCATAACAACACCGCTATATATTATCTGAATTTACATTACTTTTTATCTGCTTTACTCTAGTATAATTACAAACCAAAAATTACCCCCACTATTTATAAACTCCCTCACTAGATAGAACCCACTCGTCTGAAGCGCTTTAGTTTCAATTCAGTCGGTCTTTAAGAACGACACCCGAGTTATACTCACTACTTACTTGCACCAGTTAGTGCCTGTACGTAGTAAGAATTTAGGTTACCTTGCAATACAAATATAAAATACCCCACTAATACCGTGCTGTTTGGTCACCTTCTGGTAACCCAACCGACGACGACGCGCCGTGACAACACTAATCGTTCGACCACGCATCACACTTCATACTTGTAGAAAACTCTACGTATGTTATTTGGTCGCTGGTTATATTAATGTAGTGTACACGGAATCTACTAGTAAAGTGTCTTGAGTGTATTCTTTACATCACTAAGGGTGCCAAATTTCTTTACGATTTTCTTCTTTTTCATTTCTTGTTAGCTTTAGAGTATTCATTTTCTTACGCAAATAACATATTACAAGTATAGGGAAATAACTTATAGATGGTAGCTCCAATAATTTAATAAGTGCCTTACATATAACATACTCTAATGATTGACATCTGATGGATGCTGAACGGTCAGTCAGTCTCGGTGAGGTGTCGTCAGTGTGAATGTCGAATAGTGATCAAATAGTGCGCGATCATTATGCGTGTTTTATATTTATAGTGCATGGAATACTAAATCAGTTACGTACAAGCACTAAGTGGGATTACAAAGGCGAGTAAGTGACTAGTATGACTCAGGTATCGTTCTTGAAACTAAACCATGCATAAGATCTTAGGGAGATACGTTATCCTTGGTAATTTAGCTGAGTTCTCAAAAGGTTGAGGCTTTTGGTTTTCTTTTATCATAAATTAAACTAAAAACTGTGAAAGTAAATGGGGGGAGGTTACTCCGATACTATAGTTGAAGGGGTGTCCGCTATGATGTCAGCTTACGTTGGGTTATGGGAATTATGTTAATATGGCTTTAATGACGATAAATCTTTACTTCTAGGTGAGTCGTTTCTACGATCCTACCATTTATCTGACACGAAGTTGTCCATAATCAGATAAACGTATGTCCCTTGGATAGTGGACACGAAGAGTTATTAAACACCGGAATGTCTCCTAAATGCAATAACCAATTTAACAAACGATTATCCTTGAAAAGAATGATCTACAAACATCAAGCACATTTTAAAGGATTTCTAACCATAATGGGCATAAATGAAAGAAAAGAGGTTAAAGATGTGCTTTTACCCTTGTGTTCTTGAAAATTACTCAAAGAACTCTTGATTTGTTGGATTTGAGAGGTAAAAGAGGCTGAGATCTTTAAGAGAACGAGTGTTTGAATGAATGAAATGAAATGTGGAGTGTTGAAGTGAATAATAAAGAGAAGGGTGAGATTTGTATGGAGAAGTGAGGGTGGTGGTGCATGGGCAGATTTTTAGAGCTAGTGGGGGGTTTAAATTATTTTATTTTTGTTAAATAATGTACTTAATTTGTTGCAATTAAATGTTTATGTTAAAATGTATAAGTCTTGTACATTTTAAGACTTAAATTGTGAATACTTCAAATTGTATTTAAATTGTGTATAATGGTTGTTCAAGTATTAGTTTGTCTGATTCGAGTTTCGTTTACGTAGTTACGGAACTTTAATTTAATTTCGATTTCGCGATACGAGAGGATTTTGAGATAAGTCAAGAGACTTAATTCTTTTGTTTTTCTTGGCCCTTTATAACCTAACTAAGTAATTCTCATGTACATAAGGTTTGCTAAGCAATTTTCTAAAGTACTTATGCAGTTTTGGTACACTTAAGGAGTCGTAATCTAGAATTACCGATAGATTTTCGAGAAAACAATAAACGTAATTGAAATTCTAGAATTTAAGTGCGGTAATGACCTGAGATTTTGACAGTTGCCACAGTCTCCCTTAGTTATAAGTATTTAGTCCCGAAATTCCACTAGTGACACTGTCCATATTCGGCTTGTGAATCGATGAGGAAATTTTCCCATGTGTACTCAGGTCCGCGCTTAAAATTCCAGCGAACTTTGACGATCGGAATTTTGCTTCGTCTTAATCGTTTGACTTCCTTATCAAGAATTTCAGTCGGTTCTTCAATAAAGTGTAATCAATCGTCAATTTGGACTCCCTCAAGGGGTTAGATTTGCGAGTCGTCGGCTAGACATTTCTTCAGGTTTGATACATGAAACATATCGTGAATCGCGCTTAGTTCTTGTGGTAGTTTGAGTCTATAAGCCACTGCACTGATTCGTTCAACGATTTCGTAAGGTCCGACATAACGTGGACTTAGTTTGCCTCTTTTACTAAAACGAACCATTCCTTTTCATGGTGAATTGTTTTTTCAGAACACTGTAGGTCACCCTTGAACGGATCCAACGGGGTAATAACACTTATTAGAGTGGGAAATACTCTAAGAAATGATACGAGTGTCTAAAACACATTTATCTCACTTACAATCCCTTACTTCGTATGTATTCGAACTAGGATGAATCGTACGAACTTAGTCTACTGATATCAGTTCGTAGGAAGGCTTGGAAATGATATTTTCGAACTTTGTATTTATAAGCAGCTTGTAATTTCAGTTTCTTCCTCATTGATAATAATTGTGATATAGCATGAATATCTCGAACATGACAATTTTTTAGAAGAATGTTTTTCCATTTGCTTAGTAACCAAGAGTAAGCAACGATTCATTTGATGTCATCTCAGAAAAGTTCATTGTATGATCAGAAAACACATTTCTAAAGATACTATAACTCCTGGATCACTTAGATTACCAGTTAACACAACAATTGAATCATTTAGAATGAAACAACTGAGTGACCTACGTTCAATGTTGGCTTTGATGTTAGCATTGGTAGGATTTCCATTCAATCATTGTGTAATACCATTTTAGGTATCACTCTGAATGTTCCGGCAATATCACATAGATATGCATAATGTCACTTAGACATGGAGTGTAATAATACACATGTGTCCTAATAGTATTTCTTTTTAGGCTCTAGACTCGATTAGTGCATTAATGATTTCAGGGACTGGAGCAGACTGTCCTTTTGTTTCAATATCAACAAACTCCAACAGAGTTGTCGATAGATTATGTGTAAAATCTCCGTGAGAATACTAAAACAAGAATTTGTTAAGAAATTCTTGAGTGGTTAGGAGGGTATATGTGCATTGCATCACTGGGTCCATGATGTCTTCTTCAATACCAGAAATCAACACATGATTTCCGATAGTAGATGTGGCTACCCGGCGATTATTTGTTTAGTGAGGGTTTTCTTTTTCTTTTTAACCCTTTCACACACTCCTCACTCAACCTTACTCAAATTTTCTACTCCATCCTCAGTTGACATTTGTTTTAAAAATATGTTTTTCTGTACTTATATTTTCACCCTCCCTCATTCTAAGACTTAACATTTCATCCTAATTTTGGAAAGTGACTCCTTTGGTAAATCCAACCGGCTCTGGAGGATTATAGGAGTAGTTTATAAACTAACACTCTTAGTACAGAAAACAACATTTTGCCAAACAATTTGATTGAAACTGGTGATCTGATTATCCATCGTCTTTGAGAATCTTTCAAAGTGTTGTGCATTTAGCAAATAAGTTTGAACACTTGAAAGTTTTGGATTTTGAAAAATACTCCCCCTTAACATATGCATAAGATTTATAAAATATGACATATGAAGGTGAGTTATCAAAACAAAATCTCTTTTTCTTTTGAAGATCGGGTTTTACCTTGAATTTGAGTAAAAACCATCATGCATTAATATGCAAAATATTTCAACTCTTGATTCTCCCCCTCAAAATATGATAGTATTTTGCATTTCGAGTTTGAAATTGACAGATTATTGCTTAAGAGAAAGTATGCCTAACTGAGACACCAAAAATTGAAATCGTTTTTCATCTAAAGGTTTGGTGAATAGATCGGGCAATTGATAATCTGTTTTGACAAAAAATAACTCGATATGCCCTTTTTCAATGTGATCTTTTATAAAATGATACAGAATATCTATGTGTTTTGTTTTTGAGTGTTGGACCGGATTGCATGAAATGGCAATCGCACTCTGAGAATCACAATAGATAGGTATCTTTTCAAATTTTAAAACCATAGTCCATAATTTGGGACCGCATCTACAAAACTTGTGAACAACAAACAGCAGCTGCAACATATTCTGCCTCAGCTGTGGATGTTGAAACACAGTTTTGCTTCTTGGAAGTCCAACTTACAAGTTTATCTCCTAGAAATTGTACACCACCAGAAGTACTTTTTCGATCCAGTTTACAACCTGTATGATCTGCATCTGAATAGGCCGTTAGTTCAAAACCAGTGTCCTTGGGATACCACAACCCCAAGTCAATTGAATATTTAAGATATCTTAAAATTCGTTTGACTGCTTGAAGATGTGAATCCTTTGGAGCTGCCTGATATCTAGCACAGACACATGTAGAATACATGATATTTGGACGGCTTGAGGTTAAATACATTAAGGAGCCGATCATGCTTCAATATAGTGTTTGATCTACTTATTTACCCATGGTATCAACATTTAATCGTGACCGAGCTTCCATGGGTGTGGATATGGGTTGACAATCTAGCATTTGGAATTTTTTCAAAAGATCGAAATTATATTTTGTTTGATTGATAAAAAATTCCATTTGATAGTTGTTTAGCATGCAACCCAAGGAAAAAGTTCATTTCACCCATCATACTCATTTCAAATCTAGATACCATTAATTACGAAAAGTTTTTGCAATATTAATTGTACCCTTTGAGAAACCGGATTGGACAAGGAATTTGGACAAGACATCGTACCAAGCTCGTGGAGCTTGCTTTAATCCATGTAGCGCTTTATCTAATCGGTATACATCATTTGGTCGCTTAGGGTCGACAAAACCGTCTGGTTGACCCACATATACCTCTTCATTAAGAATGCCATTTAGAAATGTTGTTTTCACATCCATTTGATAGACTGTGAAGTTCTTGTGAGCAGCATAAGCCAGAAAGATCCGAATGGCTTCAATACGTGTAACCGGTGCAAATGTTTCATCATAGTCAATCCCTTCTTGTTGACTGTACCCTTTTGCAACTAGGCGAGCTTTATTCCGAATAATGACCCCATTCTCATCCTTTTTGTTTTTGAATATCCACTTGGTACCCACAATTGATTTGCCAAGTGGTCTAGGTACAAGTCTCCAAACTTTATGACGCTCAAATTGATTGAGCTCATCTTGCATGGCATTAATCCAATCATGATCAAGTATAGAATCTTTAACACTTGTTGGTTCAATGGAGCTCAGAAAATTTGAATATAAACATTCATTTTGAGTAGCTTTTCTTGTTTGAACTCCAGCTGATGGATCTCCAATTATTTGAGTACATGAATGAGACTTGGTCCATGTTCTCTCAAACGGTAGATGTTGATATTCAAACTGAGTATTTGAAGTATCAACATAAGGTATTGGACTTGATAATGCAACAGGAGAAACATTTGGTGGATCCGGTGTAATCTTTGACATTGATTCAGTAGATGATAAACTAACTGGTGATGATTATTCTGGTGATTCAATTTGCACATCGTGGGAAGATTTTGAACTAGGTAGATCGATTGAAATTTCAGAAGTTGAAACAGTTTGAGGAGAATCAGCAGACGACGAGGATGTTCTAAAGGATTCGTCATACAAATCTGAAAACAGTTCATCAATATCATTCATAATTGATGTTTCAGATTTGTCTGCTGTTGGTGCATGTTTTGTGACAACAACTCTTATTTTGTAATAGTTAGTTTTGTTATTATATTTGTAGTTAATAATTGTATTTTATTAACTTAGCTTTTCATTTGTATTGATGTAAGTTCGTACGAACCTAGGATGTTCGTACGAACATGGTAAGTTCGTTCGAACTTAGCTGAGTATAAATACAAACTTGTAACACTTCATTTGTAAGCCTTTTTTACTGAGTTATTCGAATATATACTGCTAGGTTCGAATACATACGAATATACATTGCTAAACACTATTATTACACTTGTTTAATTGTCGTTTGGTATATTAAAGGATTCCGCACTCTAATACACGTTACAATCTCGTTTGGATCCGTTCAAAGGGGACTTTCAATTGGTATCAGAGCAAAACAAGTCTTTGTTTGGGTTGGGGATTGGAAAAACGCAAAGTAAACAAGTTTGAGAGTGTTTTGGAAGATAAAAGTTGTACTTTTGGCTTCCTTGTGTGTTAGTGGTTCATATTCTTCAAGTATCATTCGAATTTTTCGGTTGAAATGTCCTAGATCTGAGTTTTTGTTCAAATCTGAGTTTCAACAACAAGTTCGTATGAACAAGAAAGTAGCGTACGAACCTACCTGATATAGACTTCGAACATAGACAACTGTAAGTTCGTACGTTTGAAATTGTAAGTTCGTTTGACCAGAAGGTTGACTTATTCGAACTTAGATAGTCTTCGAACTTGGTAAGTTCGAATAAATCTAAGTTCGTACGAACATAGTCAGTTGACTTTCCAGTTTGACTTTATGTTGACTTTTTGGGTTTAACTTTTGTTGACTTTTTGAAAAATGTCTAACTTAAGTAAAATGATAGAAATGGATCATGAGGTGGGTAAATCCGCCTCACCATCGAAACTCCTCAAAGGAGAAGACTATTTCTGGTGGAAGGATCGATTTGAGTCATTCGCTACGTACAACGATGTACGAATGTGGATTTGCATCAAGGATGGATATGAAACACCAACTTATGAGTTTGAAGGAAAACAGAGAGTTGTGCAATATTCATCTTTAAAGGAGGAAGAACGTAAAATGTATGAAGCGGAAAATAAAGCATTGTTTACTCTCACCATGTGTTTGCCTTAGGAAATCAAACACACGTTCAAGAAGTTTGACCTCTCTAGAGAGCTTTGGTTAGCTTTGGAGAAGAGGTTTTAAGGTAATGAACAAATAAAGGAAGGCCGAGCTGACTTGCTTACAAAGAAGTTCTACGTTTTTAAGCACTTGAAAAATGAATCATTAGAGGATATTATCACCCGATACTATCACCTGATGACTGAGATGGAAAGTATTGTCCTGAAATTTAATGACACCATGAAGAACAACAAACTTCTTGAAGCTTTACCTACAAAGTGATATATTTACACTTTGATGGTTAAGGAGAGTAATGATTAAAAGACTCTCACACTTGATGAAGTTATCGGGAAATTGGGTGTTTACAACCTGAACATGCAAAGGAAGGAGACCGGATCTGATCAGGTTGTTGAGACATGTTTTGTGACAACAGATCTAGCTTGTAATAGGACTGGTGTAATTATTATCAAGTTTGTACATTGGTTTTGATTTGTAAATAATATGATATTAGTTTGTTATTATTGTTGTTAAATACATTGGCTAAAGTATTAGACAATAACGAATACGAACTAAAGTCTGAATTAGAACTCAAGTCGAAAGTCATGAGACTTGCGAGCTGAGATCTAAACTCGCAAGGTAACTCAAGTCGCAAGTTATAGATCTGCGAGATGAGATCTAGATTCGCAGAAACTTAGATATGGCGAGCTGAGACAAAGTCAATGGGCTGACTTGTCTTGCGAGCTGAGTCAACTCGCAAAGCCCACGGGCTGCGAGTTGAGACGAGTATTTAATGAAAAATTAAGTTAATTATTCAGCATCGATTGATTAAGACGAATTACTGAGTTTTGAGTTTCCAGAGAGTATTAAATAGACTAACGGCTAGGTTTTGACTGATTAACATTCGTTAATCTCAAAACAAAGCATATTAGTTAATAGAATCGCATTATAATCTTGAATTAATCGTATTGAGGGATTCCGCACCTTAATAATATAGATAACGGAGTTTTCGAACCAAGATCAGTGGACTTACAATTGGTATCAGAGCTTTCGGGCTAAATACGTTGTGGTTTCAAGATTTTAGTCGATATAACGTGTGATTTCGGGTTGTTTTTAGCACTCTAAGTACTTCTTACGACCAAAAATCAATCTCTGGATATTTTTAGGTTTGTTTACGATCGAAATTCTTTGGGTTTAATCGTGAAAATACCTAAAAATTTCAATTCTCGGATTTTTCAGTTGTTTTGCGAGTTGAAATTAGGGTTTCAACTAGGATCTGCGAATTGAGCTGCGAACTAAAATTTCTTGCGAAACCAGTTCTTCTGCGAACCGAATTCATGTGCGAATTGAGTTCCTTTGCGAACTGAGTTCAACCTGCGAATTGAGTTCATCTACGAACTGAGATTACTTGCGAACTGAATTGTGTTGCGAACTGAGATTAACTGAACTCGCAAAACAATCCGATTTTTGACTTTTAGGATGTCTGACTTAAGTAAGATGATTGAGATGGATCACGAGATTGGAAAATCTAATGTTCCACCTAAATTACTCCGACTTGAGGATTACTATGGATGGAAGGACAGGTTTGAATCTTATTGTAGATTCCATGACTTGTCTATCTGGATGTGTATCAAAAATGGATACGCTGCACCTACTGCTGTTGTTGAGAATGCTACTGTGGTTGTACCCTATCATAGGATGAATGATAACCAGAAGAAAGATTTTGAAATTGAAAATAAGGCTCATTCCTCAATTAAAATGAGTCTTCCTAAGGAAATCAATCATCAACTGAAGTCTTTTCATACTGCTAAAGAGCTCTGGGTAGCTCTTGAAAAAAGATGTGAGGGTAGTCCACAAGTTAAGGCTGGCAAGAAAAATCTTCTGAAAAAGCAGTTTACTGTGTTTAAAGCTTTTAGAGAAGAAGATCTTGAAGCATACACCACAAGATACTACCATCTATTAAGTGAGCTAGATGATCATGAGATTTCCTATTCTGATGTGGAGAAAACCGACAAGTTCATTGAGGGTTTACCTTCCAAATGGGAAATGCATGGAATTATACTCAAAGATAATGATGAGCGATATGCTACAATGACTCTTGAGCAGGCTATAGATAAGCTCAGAGGTTATGATTTCACTAAGAAAACGAGAGAGACAAATTATGATCAATTACAGAATCCTGGATTATATCATGGAAAGTCTATTCTCTCAAATGTTTCATCCAGTTCGACTACTGCTCTCTTAGTTGGTGAAACTGATGAAAATGGTGAAATGGTAACTCAGGATTTGTGCTTTATCGCATCATCTGGAAGCCAAACAAAAGGGAAACCACTGAGAAGTCACCTCAAGAGCATCACAAGATGCCTATGAGTGTGAAATCTGCTGAACAACAACTATCTGTTCTTGCTTCTTTTGTTGCTTCCTATGAGAATTATATTCAGGGGAAGATCAATGATCCAGCTGTGTTTGATGAGGATTATGATCAGATTGACCCTGATGACCTTGAAGAAATGGATCTTCAGTGGCAACTAGCAATGGTGTCAAGAAGAGTTAAAAATTTTCTGAAGCGTACTGGTAGAAGGGTAGTAGGCAATCGACCAGGGTTTGATAAATCCAAGGTTAAGTGTTTTAACTGTCAAGGTTATGGACACTTTGCTCGGGAATGTCAACGACCAAAGGTTGATATTGGTAATGGAAGACAAGACTTGGGAAATACTTTAACTTCCAAAGTCTTGGTGGTTCAGCAGATGGATGGTTCTTATGATTGGTCTACTCAGTCTGAGCAAGCTCTTATGGCTGAAATAGATGATCAAGAGAAACTTGCTGAATCTACATCATATATGCCAACTGATGTGGAATTTCAATTTAAGGTGCCGGAGGTAGAAGTCAAAGCAAGTGATGAAGATGTGCTCTACATCAACTCAACTGAGGATATGAGTCCTGATGAGTTTGTCGCACATATGGCTGATATTCAAACAAATAAGAAAAGAGTATGTCTTAACATCCTTACTCTTGGTGATGTCTGTTATTTAGTTAATAGTTTGCAATCTCAAGTTAGTGTATTTGCTGACTCACATAAAACCTTGACATCTGAACTTGAAGTAGCTAAAAGTAATGTACGTAGGTTAAGTGAGGATAAACTAGCATTAAAAGAAAAGATTAAGCTTGATGCTTCTAATAAACCAATCTACGTGATATCATAAATGAACAATGTGTTAAAATAGATGGGTTATATTTGAATTTGAAAGACTTAAATCAGAATATTGCTAGTAAAGATAAAGAGTTATTTGAGTCTAAGATGAAGTTGGTTGAGTTAAATCGTAAGTTTGAAAGTTATAGGACATCTTCCTTAACTTTAGATCATATAATTAGTACTCAACGTAGTGTAAAGGATGTGACTGTTTTAGGTTACAGTGATGTACCCCCACCTTTAAATTCAAATTTCACTACTACTTCTGTTGACTTAGAAATGCCTGATGTGAATACTGAACCTGAAAAATTGTTAACTAAAGAGTCTGAATTTTCTGAAACACCAAAGGATGTTGTTAAAGATTCATCATCTGACATTAGTAAGAACAAATCATTCACTAAAGTACATGTTGTCTCGAGTGAGATGATTGTTGATACTAAGGTAAATGATGAGTATACTAAAGCACATGATAATCCACCTTTAGTGTTTCCAGCTCAGACTAAGAAAGAGGGTGAAAAAGGGGTTAAGTCACGTACGCAGATGTCTTGCTTCAAGTGTCGCCAGAGAGGAAATGTCCGAATATCTCTAGTTCGAGTATAGACAGGTTAGGTACCAAACCGGGATTAGGTAGTAAACCTGTAAATATTCTTAAAAGAGATGCTCCTCACAGTGTCTCTCCACCTAAACCTAAACGGCCTGAACATTCTATTAAAGATCAATTACCGTCGAGGTTTATGACCCCTAGTAGAAATCATAGTCATTACGAAAATGGTTCTACTTCAAGAAACCATAGTCATTATGAGCATGGTTCTACTTCACGTACACATGGGATTAACTACGGATATAACTATAATCGTAACCAAGGACAAAAATCCCAAAGTTATGTGTCAGGGAGGTTTGGATCTCATTCACCTCATAGACCCAAGACACAGATCATCAACAAGCTCATATTTCTTCGAAAGTGATCAAAGCTCCTAATGGGAAGGATGGTTACTTTAAAGAGTTAAAGTTTGTAGATGATAAGGGACAAACCAAGACCGTAATGGCTTGGGTCCCTCTTGATGATTAATTGTGTACAAATGTCATGTGCAGGAGCATACTGTGAACGAAGATAACTGGTGGTACGTAGACAGTGGTTGCTCAAGACACATGACAGGCACTCGAAGTCTACTGAAAGATTTCAAAGGAGGTTTGAAACAGCGAGTTCATTTCGCTGGTGATAAAGGAGGAGTTATTACTGGGAATGGAAAAGTTTCTAATGGCACTTTGACTCTAGAGGATGTGAATTATGTTGAAGAACTAACGCACAACCTAGTGAGTGTTTCCCAAGTCTGTGATAAAGGTCATCCTATCTATTTCAATGAGACAGAGGCCTTAGTCCTGAAGCCAGGTTTCACTATTCCTGAAAAATGGATATTGATGAGGGCTCCAAGGAAGAAGGACATCTATGCTATCAGCATGGGTGCTCCTATTACTTCAATGGAATCTACATGTCTTATATCCAAGGCTTTAGAAGCAGACTCACTATTATGGCATAGGAAAATGGCACATCTGAGCTTTCGTAAAATGAACTATATAACCAAGAATGGGTTGGTTCTCGGTGTACCATTGAAACGTTTCGAGTTTGAAGACAAGTGTGTTTCTAGTTTGAAAGGAAAGCTGCATAAGAAACCACACAGGTCTAAAACTGAAAACTCGATCCCATCGCCTTTTGAGTTGCTACATATGGATCTCTTTGGCCCCATAAGCAAGAGAAGCATAGGTGGCAAATGGTACTGTTTGGTTGTCACATATGATTTTTCTAGATTCTCTTGGGTATTCTTTTTGGGATCTAAGGATGAAACTCCTAGTATTTTGATGGAGTTCTTAGATCTAATAGAGAATGTCTATAGAACACGAGTTAAGAGAATTCGTAGTGACAATGGGACAGAATTCAAGAACTCAACGTTTAATGTCTATTACTTAAGCAAAGGGATACATCATCAATTCAGCGCACCTTATGAACCTCAACAGAATGGTGTTGTTGAAAGGAAGAACAGAACGTTGATTGACGGGGCTAGAACAATGCTTGCATATTCAAGGCTGCCGGTCATCTTTTGGGCAGAAGCGGTGAATACTGCTTGTCATGTTCTCAATAGAGTTCTTACGGTTAAAAAGCAGAACAAGACGTGTTATGAGCTTTTAAACAATAAGAAACCAAACTTGAAAGGGTTTGAACCCTTTGGAGTTTCATGCACTTTATTGAAGACTAGCCATCAACCAAAATTTGGTGAGAAGGCTGACGAAGGATACTTCCTAGGTTATGTGCCTAACTCACCAAACAAACGTGTCTTCAATAAATCTACGGGACGTGTGGAAATAGTTTATAACATTGAAGTTACGAGCTACACACATGACTTGCATAAGGGATTAGATTGGCAATTTGATTATTCAGATCTCTTCAAGTCATTTAAAGTTCCTATCAGTGACTATGTCAGTAATTCAGAGATGCCCGAGCATTTATTGTTTGGAGATGACGATCTTAGTTCTTCTCCAACATCGAATGTTCAAACGTCTGGAATTAGGACTATTGTTGATTCTGATGAAGCTTCAACTATTGAGTCACAACAACCTCCAATTGATATACCTCAAGAGAATGTAGATCCTGAAATTGTTTCTCAAAGGATTGTGGATGATATTCTTACTCCTCTAAGACAATTAAGGACATCTACTACTAATGATGATATACCACCATTGGAGGAAATTGGTACTAATTTACAACATGATATACCAGTTGAACCTGTATCTGCAACGAGATTGAATAGGAATCATCCGATTGAGAATATCATCGGTGATCCAAACTCTCATGTTCAAACTCGGAATCAATCTAAAGCTAGTACATCCACTCACTCAAGCTTGTATACTGAAATGAAAGAGACATGGATTACAAATCTATGTCTATATTCATGCTTTATCTCACAATTTGAGCCTAAAAATGTGCAAATGGCACTAAAAGAAAGCTCATGGGTCGAAGCAATGCAGGATGAACTGTCTCAGTTCTCCAAGCTACAAGTATGGGAATTGGTTGATTTACTTGCTGGTGAATATCCAATAGGAACTAGATGGGTATTTAAGTGCAAGAGAGACGATCGGGGAATCATTACATGTAATAAAGCCCGTTTAGTGGTTCAAGGATTTAATCAAGAAGAAGGGATTGATTACACGGAAGTGTTTGCACCAGTGGCTAGGCTTGAAGCAATTCGGTTATTCTTAGCATTTGCATCCTTTAAGGGAATGAAAGTGTTTCAATTAGATGTTAAGAGTGCCTTTTTGTATGGCAAAGTCAAAGAACTGGTGTATGTCTCACAACCACCAGGATTTACTAATCCTGAGTATCCAGATAGAGTATATCGTTTGGATAAGGCTTTATATGGGTTACATCAAGCTCCAAGGGCGTGGTATGAGACATTATCAACGCATCTTCTTGAGAATGACTTTACAAGAGGTGCAATTGATAGTACACTATTTGTCAAATGGAAAAAGAAGGATTTTCAGCTTGTTCAAGTATATGTTGATGATATTATCTTTGGGTCATCTGACAAAAAGATGTGTAGAGACTTTGAACAAGTTATGAAAAGCAAGTTTGAGATGTCTGCTATGGGAGAGTTGAATTTTTTCTTAGGGTTACAAGTTGACCAAAAGAAAGATGTATTCTTTATTCATCAATCGAAATATACACATGAGCTGTTAGAACGTTTTAAGATGGATGAATCTCGTATCTACAAAACTCCTATTCCAGAAAATCATGGACTTGGTCCCGATACATCGAGTGATCAGGATGTGGATCCTACTCTATATAAGGCCATGATTGGATCACTAATGTATTTGACTGCATCTAGACCTGATATTATGTTTGCTGTGTGTGTTTGCGCAAGATATCAGGCTAATCCGAAAGAGTCTCATATGCAAGCTGTAAAACAAATCTTTCGTTACCTCAAAGGGAAGCCAAAACCGGGTCTATGGTATCCAATTGAAGGAGACTTTGATTTCGTTGCTTATACTGATTCGGATTATGGTGGATGCAATAAGAATAGAAAGTCTACTACCGGAGGATGTCAATTTTTAGGAGGTACACTTATCTCTTGGCAATGCAAGAAGCAAAGCTCATTAGCCATTTCTACATGTGAAGCTGAGTATGTTGCAGCTGGCAGTTGTTGTTCTCAAGTGTTGTGGATTCAACAGCAACTACGGGATTATGGGTTGAACATTACAAGTACTACTATGATGATTGATAATGAATCAACGATCTATATAACCAATAATCCGGTAAAGCACAGTAAGACTAAACACATTGATATTCGACATCACTTTATTAAAGACTGTGCTGAGAAGGACCTGATACGGTTAGCTAAGGTTCCATCCGTGGATAACTTAGCAGACCTCTACACCAAGGCATTCGACATAGCTCGATTTAATACTTTGGTACAATTGAATGGAATGCAAAATCTAGACTGATTAGTCTTCCACAGGGTTCTTATGTAATAGTTACTAGTTATTTTTCTTTGTTCTTATGTAATAGATACTAGTTGGTACTTTTATTTTATTTTATTTTTTTTTAAAAAGGGGGGGGGGGGGGGGGAGAAGGCGTATGGCATTCATTTGCTTGTTACCTGAGGGGAATAGCCTCCGATAAAAATGTTAAGTGTTTATCTGCTGGGAAATGATAGTACATTAGAATAATAAGCTTAATAATAATAAGTAAAAGTCTTAAGTTAGATATGTTAGTAGATTCCAGTTAGTTACATTAACTTTACATCTTTACAACCAGGCCTTTACTTATATTTATTTTAGTATACACCTCTCTCCACATGTTATTATTTGCTTTGAAAGAATAAATCTAGACAGCTTCATTATATGATGTACTGGTAGGCAAATTCTGCTATGATTTCTGAGCATATAATAAGCAATAATTCTTCTGTGTGTTGTCTAGTGTGATCTGCTATATGATGTATGACATAAGTCTTAATTGTTGAATGATAGTATAACCATACACTGTTATCAAGGATCTATGAATATATGTCAAGACAAATAGTAAGAATTATGGCTATTAGCAAAACTACTGGTGACTTTGTTGTACGAAGTACAGACCTGACTCTGTTGGTACATCTTGTGTGACAACAGCTTCTAGTTTTGTAATTAGTCATTTTGTTTATCTTTGTAATTGTAAATGTTTAAGTTTGTCTAAGTAGGTATGTAAGTTCGTACGAACTTAAAGTAGGTACAAACTTAGATACATACGAACTTAGGACATACGAACTTGTCTAAGTTCGTACGAACTTACCCAAGTTCGTATGGGCCTGGACATGAGCTAAGTTCGTAGGGCCCAGCCCATACGAACCTGAGCTCAATATATGTCCATCTTCGTACGAATTTAGTAATAAGTTTAGAGAGCAGATTTTCAGTTGTCTTGAGAGAGAGAGAAAACGTTTGTTTGAGAGGTTTAGTCTTGATTGAATGTAAAGATTGGTTATATTCAATAAAGACGGGTTTATTAGTGTTCTTTACATATTCGTGATAACTTGTTGATTATCGTTAGGTATATTCAAGGATTCCGCACTTGTTTATACTTGAATATCTCGTAGATCCAGACCCCTAACAAACGGGTTTACAACAAGACGACTGGTCGTGTTGAGATTGTCTTTAACATTGAAGTCACAACACACACACCAGCAGATCACATAGGACCCGAGTAGTTATTTAACTATGATGTTGTCTTCAAGTCATTCAATGTTCCTCTCCTAAGTGATAGTGGCACTTCGGGATTGGAATATTCAATTATGGATGATGATGCTGACGGTTCAGCACCAAGATCCAGTATTTCATGTTCCGACACTTCAACAGGTAACGGAAAAGCAATTATTCAAGAGCAGATAGAAGATGTTGATCCGCGTTCGAATGAACAACCTTCAACTTCAACAGCTACAAGTTCCGACAAAGTCCATTTCGAAGAAGATGTAACAACTGAGGGGGAGATAGGGTCAAACCTTGAATCTGATATACCTGTTGATACTACTATCTCGACACGAGTTAACAAAGATCGTCCAATCGAGAATATCATTGGTGATCCGAGTTCAAGTGTAAAGACACGTAGAGGTATTATTGAAAGCACTAGTCTTTATGTATCCATCCAAGACTCTGGGATAATACATAAATGTCTATATAGTTGCTTTATCTCTCAAGTGGAGCCGAAGAATGTTCAGATGGCTCTAAAAGACAACTCATGGGTAGAGGCAATGCAAGAGGAGCTTGCACAATTCAAAAAGCTCAAGGTATGGGAGCTTGTTGATCTACCTAAGGGAGAGTTTGCGATAGGCACCAAATGGGTGTTTAAGTGCAAACGTGATGATCGCAGGATTGTCACAAGGAACAAGGCCAGATTGGTGGTCAAGGGATTTAATCAGCAGGAAGGGATAGATTATACAGAGGTTTTTGCCCCGGTAGCAAGGCTGGAAGCTATTCGACTATTTCTAGCATATGCTGCGTACAAAAAGTTCAAAGTCTATCAACTGGACGTCAAGAGCGCCTTCCTGTATGGGAAAGTACAAGAATTAGTGTATGTCGAACAACCGCCAGGGTTCTCGGATCCAAACCATCCAGACCGGGTCTATAAATTGGACAAGGCTCTGTATGGATTGCATCAAGCACCTCGGGCTTGGTATGAGACACTGTCTACCTATCTCTTGGACAATGGGTTCAAGAGAGGCAAGATAGACAGTACACTATTCGTTCAATGGAAACAGGCGGATTTCTTACTTGTACAGGTCTACGTCGATGACATCATCTTTGGGTCATCCGACGAGGACATGTGCAGAGAGTTTGAGCAGGTAATGAAGCGGAAGTTCGAGATGAGTGCTATGGGGGAGCTGAACTTCTTCTTAGGGTTACAAGTGGATCAAAAGAAAGACGGGTTTTTCATTCATCAGACCAAGTACGTGCATGAAATGCTTGCACGGTTTGCTATGGAAGACTGTTCGTCATTCAGTACTCCAATTCCCGTAAATCACAACCTTGGACCAGATACAAAGAGTTCCGAAGACGTGAATCCAACTCAGTATCGGGCGATTATCGGATCGCTCATGTATTTAACTGCTTCACGACCTGACATAACGTTTGCTGTTTGTTTGTGTGCTCGATTTCAGGCTAACCCAAAGGAATCTCACATGAAGGCTGCGAAGAGGATATTGCGATATCTGAAGGGAAAACCGAAGTTAGGTCTTTGGTATCCCTCCGGAGGCAATTTCGACTTCGTAGCTTACACTGACTCCGATTATGGAGGGTGTAATCAAAACAGGAAATCCACCAGTGGAGGATGTCAACTTTTAGGAGGTCGCATTGTCTCTTGGCAATGCAAGAAACAAACCTCAGTCGCCATCTCAACCTGCGAGGCTGAGTATGTCGCAGCCGGTAGTTGTTGTTCACAGATTTTGTGGATACAACAACAGCTCCGCGACTATGGTTTAAATCTAACTAATACCCCTATGATGATAGACAATCAATCCACAATTTCCATAACTAATAATCCTGTTAAGCATAGTAAAACGAAACATATAGATATTCGACATCACTTTATTCGTGACTGTGCTGAAAAACAGATGATTAAATTAGTTCAAATTCCCACTAATGATAATCTTACCTGTATACTAAGGTTTTTGATAGATCACGCTTTGAGTTGTTAGTTCAACTCAATGGTATGATCAATCCTGAATAATGTATCTTCCTTACGAACACTATCCATAGTTTAGTTTCTATTTTTAGTAAGTTATGAAAAATATCAAAACTTGAGTGTCACTGAACTAAAGGCAAAGAAATGATGACAACATTACCCATGCCTAGAACATTAAATATGTGTGGCTTTAAGATGCAGTACATACACAGTCCAATGTACCTTAATTATCAACGTAACTAATAGCTTCATCATACGATGTATCGGTAGGCAGACGACATAACGGTTTTCAAGTACTTAATCAATATTAACTAATACGATTATTCTGTGCAATCTCTATTTTGATGTATGACATTAAGTCTTAATTCTTAGGAGATAGACTGTACCTGACTACATGTTATTGGATAATATAATTTAATTCATCTGGGGGGTTCACTAACTGTTTCTTTTGCTACTTCTTGAAACATGTTGACCTAGACTCAGTCAGTGTATCCTAAAAATAGAGCAACCTCGACCGCGAAACAAGAGTACCGTTTTCAAGGTCTCTAGTCAAACTATGTCGCTTTGTTGTACGAAAGTACAGACCTGTCACCTCTGGTTTGATTTTAGATTTGATTGTCTCTAACCCTAGTCTTGTCCTTTAGCTGAAACATGTACCCATGTACATTGCTTAAAAATAAACGACTTGACTTTAAAGATGACATTCAGATAAAACATCCAATACATGGAATTCTGGACTTTCTTGATTCTAAGGGTATATCAAATGTGAGATACATAGTTAATCATGAACAATAACTAACCGTGCACTTGAAAATTCTGAGTGTTGACTGCTTAAGTGGACAACAATACCGATAATCGTCTTGAACTATCAATTACATACATAATAACAATGGAATAATTCAATTCCTAACTGTGTATCGTACGCATTATGGCTAATACGATCTTTGTCTCAGTGACTCTCACAAAAAGAATGTAAATTTCAATATGAATAATTTCATATTTGTTTTAATTTTTCTGTTCGTTAGTATTTTCAACATTTTAGTTCTTTCTGTTTGGGAGATCTTTATTTTTGATTGGTCACAACCCTGTGATTCATTAAACTGCCTAAGTATTAGTGCGCGTAGCTGCTTGATTCATTAAATTGCCGACCCTACTACAAGTTCATGAAATAAAGTAAAATATACCGAGTTTGTCATTGTATTACCTTATTGCAGGTTTCTATCTTGACTAACTAGTATACTTCACTTTATGTGCACCTGTATTTGGTTTGTTCTTGTCTGTCTTACAGATTTGAAGTCGGTAATGCTAATGATTCTGCTGATGATACCTCGTTACTACCTAGAAGGTCCACAAGAAGACGATCTAGTCGAGTTATCATTAGTAAGCACGCTATCCAACCCACAACCACCGCCACACCCACAACTACAACAACAGTTCCAACTACACCTATTGCAACTATCTCACCATATGATCTAGCCATCGCTTAGGGGGAGAAACATCCCTTGTTGAAGCGCGCGGCAGCTCAGGGGGAGAAGACCAATCCTAAGGGGGAGAAGACTGGTTACTTTAACTAAAAGATAGGAGAAGAAGTGTCACACCCCCAAATTTGACATTTACAGTTAATCATGCGGAAGCTTTCGGGGCGTGACGAGGATCGAATAACATTACCTCGAGCGTATGATTATCGCAGAACATCTATATTATTAGGATGCCAAAATAGTTTTACAAACATTTCGGCTCATCGAGCAGTTCAATTGTCAAGGTTATCGAATACATCGTTTTAAAATGAAATACAAGTTTCGGGATTTCATAAATAAGACTACAAGTCAATTAATCCCATTGTTCAAATTTAAAATATGGCATCCTAATTTATTGTGGCAGGTACGGTCCCAATATGCATGTGTCTTACGGCATAGCTAATTCCCCTGAAAAACATATTATTAAAAGGTCAACATAACGTTGAGTGAATTCACAGGTTTAATGACTCGATCATAAACCATCATTTAGTAGTCATTTCATCAATAGATCAAAAATGGCATCAACGGCCTATTGTGCGATTATTCTCAATTTAAAACAATAAAAGCAAACACTGACTGTGATCCCCCGCAGACTAGCTAGGTCCTGCGAGTTAATATGTCGAACTAAACCTATAACCAAACCACAACTCACATATAATTCGTTTGCCTTGGACCGGTTAAGTATACTCGTCCCCAAAGTGCGAAACAACGTCGCTAGTTAGCGCGACTAACTAAAATAAATGTGGGATGGGGATGTCAGCCCCGATAGTACTATCTGTATACTCAGTGGTTAGCGTCATCTAACTAATGGTTATAGTGATTGTCAGCAAGAGGACTTCTATGCTACAACATGAAGAATTTAGTCGCCCATAAAGATACGTTGTCAGGTTTTAATAATCGCATAAATCAGTTATATGTTTTTCACCCCAAGTTGAAATACAGTAAAACAGTAAAAGTGGGGCTGTGAACTCACCTGAGTCCGAGCGTGCTAGCAACACAGTTTTAAATCACAATTGTCCAAGTAAGCCTCTTAACGTCCTAAACGTAAGAGCTTATGTTAATGCATGTAGACGACACAATGGTCAGTCTATGCCAGTTGTTCACTCAACAAGATTCGTAAAATTTGCCATCAACGGGCTTTTGAAAACATCCCACTTTCATTTAAAAAGAACGACACGTTGTGATCCCACTTTGTTTCCAAAATCATTAAAACGTATCTAAGTCCACATTAAAAATACCTTATTAAACGTATTATACTATTAATGTGTAACTTTCATTTATTCAATACATATACTTTCACATAGTTATATATATATTTATATATCTCAATTACGTTTGATTTAGGGTTTTCATGACATGTATTGACGTTGGTAGTCTTTCGTTATTATTATTATCATCACGTCATCTATTTCCATATACACGTATAAATATAAAAATATACTCATGTAGGCATCTATTTATATATATATATATTCATTCTCACTATAATTACCACATTTTAAACGTTAGCATATATATATATATATATATATATGTATTCTCATAAGCATTTATACATTTTACTTGTCGTTATGATATATTGACCAACAATATGTACATTTATTCATACGTACATTCCTATACACATATTAATATAATTATACGCCTTTATAATTTATTTTCACACTTTTACCTTACGATATTATTTAATTCCTTTTAAATTCTATTTATAACCTAACTTTAGGTTTTAATAAGTTAAATTCTCGTTCTAAACATTTTAAGGCATGACTAATATTTAACTAACCTTTTAATTCATTGATTTTCCAATTTAAGTCTAAATTTACCGATTTCTATACGTTTATCATTTAATTAAATAAATTCGCGTTTTTAACTCGCGGTTTCGTTTTAAAATACTCGTTTAATATCTAGGTCTTGTTTTTAACATCTAATGTTTATTAATTTATTTAAAATGTCTTAACTTACTGATTTTGCATAAAAGTCCCTAATTCCTATGTTTTTGCAATTTAGTCCCTAAAGTCTTATTTATTCTATTTTTAACACTTAACTTTTATAACTTAAAGTTTAATAACCTACATTTTGTCCTAAATTATTTTAACACTTGTTTTACACCAAATCACATGAAATACACTAATCTTTACATTAAAAGTCACTAATATATGATTTTAATCATTTTTAACCTTTTTACTTAGTTAATCCATTTTTAACAGAATCTGTCCCATTTTTAGGTCAACTTTGCCTACGGTTTTGACTAGTCAAACATGTCCCAAAAATTATGAAAATTTTTATACAAGTTCCTCTATGTCTTAGCTTTCCAGAAACGTATGATTCGTAATTTTTGGTTGAGTTTAAGGGGTCCAAATGTATTTTACATCACACAAAGGTCAAACAGTTCTTATTTTAGACAGTTAGTCATAGATCCGTGTATATCTTTAGTTCTACTTAACTTCACAAAACGCAATCATACTACTTTTAAAGCTAACATAATTTATGATCTACAGCAAAAAGAATCAACATGTTTAGAGCTACGGTTTGAAAGTTGTGCTATTTTAAAGTTGAGTTGTTTTCTGTCCCAACAGTACAGCCGGTACCTTTTAACTTATAACTTCCGTTTAAAATAGTAATACTCATCAGAAAAATATGAATCCAGTGGGGTTTGATAGCTAACATCTTGAACTTAACTTTAGAACCAAGAAACACAAATTTTCATCACGCTTTGACCAAGTTATTAAGCTTCAAAGTTGGGAAAATTTTCTGACGTTTTCAAAAATGCATTTCAATGGACTGTTTTGGTGTATTGTAGCATAAGTTACTTATGAAACATGCAAATACGATTTTTCAAGCTAGATCTTGTCAAGAGTGAACATCTAAGCACAATATAACCATAAAATAAGTATTTTATCATAAACATTAGTAGTTTATAGAAGAAATTGTCCTTACAAAGCACTAAAGAGCAAATGAGAGTGTATTAGAGGTTGGTGAGGTTGTGCAAGAGTTCCTAGCTTCCAATCCTTAGGTTTTTGGTTGGTTTTTCTTAGAAATGAAATAGGGGCTGAGATGAGCACGTTTTTGAGAGTGAAAGAAGAGCAAAAAGAAGTGTTTTAGAGGTGGAAATGCATGGTAGTTCAAGGGTGGTTGAAGGGTTGTTGTTTGAAGGTGTTTTGAAGGTTGTTTTTGAGCCAAATGAGGGCTGTTTTGGGGCTGCTTGTTGATGGCCGAATTTTAGAGGAAAAGAGAGAGTATTGTGAGTGTTTTCTTGATTGTGAATGTGTAAGAATGAAGTGTAGAAATGGGCAAGTTCATGTACAAGTAATGGGGAAAAGAATGGGAGGTATGGTGTGTAAGGGAATGATGTCAAAGCATGGTGTTTCCCTTGATTTAGGGGATTTGTTTTGTGCAGATTTTTCCAAAGAGAGGGGAGGGATAAATCATTAATCAAGTTAGATATTTTAGTCATTAGGTGATAATCTTGCTTAATTAGTTGCTAGTTGTGTAGTTAGGGTTTATTTAGGTTATTTTAAGGTTGATTAAGGTCAATTAGAGTAGTTCCTAGCGACTTAATTAATTATAAGTCCTTTCGATATCATACGTATGTTTTCGATAATTCGTTTATTACAATTCGCGAAATCTCTACGTTTTTGCGTTAATTGAATTTGTATATTCGTTGATTCTATTATTTGAAACGTTATGCCATAACTTGGCATATTAATAGTAAATAACTACTATTTAATTATCAAATAGTTTTACGTTATTTATGAAAAATGATCACCAACGTTCGTGAATGTCGATCTCTACCGATTGTTTGTGTAATTCTCGATGATTACGAATGCATCCCGCATTAAAATAGTGTGCATCTCATATGCAACTGTGGGCTTTGTGCTAGACTTATTTTGATGAAAACGAATTCACGTTAATTAAGTAGGGAATTAGCCTAAATGCACGTAATTAAAATGTACGAAATTTACCCTAATTTGAGGGTTGTCACATTCTTCCCCCGTTAAAGAAATTTCGTCCCGAAATTTAAGCAATGTCACAATTGACTGGGAAATTTTCAGAAAGTTGACGATATTCTATCCATGCGCTCCCAGATATATTCTGGTCTGCGTTTCGAGTTCCAATGAACCTTTGATTAGATTAATTTGACTATGTCGGAGCGTTTGGAACTTCAGTCCGATATTGGTAATTCCTCCACGGAATTGAGTCGTGTATCGACACAGACTTCGTAAGGAGGGAAAACTTAAGGATTTGTTAGAAAGACACTTCTTCATATCACATAAGTGGAACGTGTCGGGAATACTACTCAATTCTTGAGATAGTTTTAGTTTATATACTACATGACTAATCCTTTCTAGGATTTCAAAGGTCCTTAGTATTTCAAGATTTAGTTTTCCTTGTTTGTCAACACGAGCTATCCCCGTTCCAGGGCGATATTTTAAGTAGGATTTTATTTCCTATTGGAAACTTAAGAGGTTTCCGATGGTTATTAGCGTAACCTTTCTATCGGTTTCATGCTGTTTTTTAAATAGATTAAGAATTTCGAATTTTGTTTGTCGTCTCCCAGACGATCCAGGACTGGAATTTGCGTGTCGCCCAATTCTGCCCAACAGAGTGGCAATTAGCACCTGCGTTCTTAGAATGCTTCAAATGGTGTTATCTTTTAGCTGGTGTGATGACTATTATGTTAGGAAAAATTCTGCTGGGGCAAATCGTGCATCCCAATTTCCTTCTAAGTCCATCACACGGGTTTCATAATAATTTTCTAGTATTTATATGGTTTGCTCGTTCTGGCCATTCGTATGTGAATGATAGGCTGTACTTCTGTCGAGATAAGTACCTGAGCCCTTCTATAGCGGTTGTTAGAAACGGTTTGTAAAATCGGCTATCTCTATTGTTGGAAATCAATATTGCTACTTCCTGTCTAGAAACGATATCCTTCAGATACGTTCCGGAATTGATATCCTTCAGATAATTGACGTTGTCACATCCTGCCTAGAATAATCTCTTCCAGATAAATTCTAGTTAGTTCTTCCATCTTATCAATTTCCTTTATGGCCAGGAAGTGGGTTGACCTTGTCCAGCGATCAATGATTACCCCGATGGTGTCGGATCTAGCTAATGTCTTGGGTAGCTTGTAATAACATCCTTTGTTAATTGCTCCCACTTCCACTGTGGCGTTCTCGGTTTGTTGTAGGAATCCATTCGGCTTTCGATTTTCAGCTTTGACCTTCGAACAGGTCAGGTATTTACTAACGTAGATGATATCTCTACTCGTCTTCGTTTATCACTAAAATTCTATCAGGTCGTGATACTTCTTATCAGTACCTAGGTATATCGAGAAATTTAGTCTATGAGTTTCATCTGATATGAGCTTGCGAAGCTTCTCAAAGCAAGGTGCTCATATTTCGTTCATGAATTATAGCGTCTCATCTTTCTTTGCTTCCAATTGTTATTTCACCTCTCTCAGGGATCTTTCTTCTAGGCGTTCGGTGGTTTTAGTCACTCGCTGTCTGTCACGAATTTTAGAAATGGGGTTCGTGTGGATGGTCATCCTTAAATTATGAACTCTGAGAGTTTCGGTTCGTTCTTCACAACTCAGGGCCTCTGCTACTCCATTAGCCTTGACTGATGATACTTCTCTCAGTTGTAATCGTTTAGCAAATTTGACATATTGTCGTTGCCTCATGTTGTGTTATTTCAAATCGACGGTGTGTTGGAGATTTTTTTGATCGGTGTACATCAGATACTTAGTACCGTACAATTAGTGTCTCCTGGTTTTCAAGGCAAACACGACTGCTCCTCACACTTAGTTGTGAGGTGTATAGCTTTACTCGTAAATCTTCAATTTACGAGAAGCATGAGCAATGACTCGTCGTTTTGCATTGGCAAGTAGTCCAAATTTCTTATGTGAAACATTGTTGTAGACATTGAAACTTTTCGCTCTTTTGGGTATCGGCAAAATAAGCGCGGTACACGGTTCTTGTTTTAATAGTAGGAAAGTGGATTCTTGTTTCTTGCCTGAAGTCAAACTCTTCGTCCTTTCGAGTTAACGAAGTAAGTGACTAGGCTATTTTGGAGAATATTCGATAGATTTACGAGAATAACCAGTCAGACAAAGAAATCGACGTACTTCGGTTGGGGTCTTCAGGGTTTCTTAGTTTTTTTTTTTTTTTTTTTTTTTTTTTTTTATTGCCCCGATTTTTGGATAGGTCCACATAAATTTCTTCATTATTTCACATGGTTAAGGAAATGAATTCCTCTCATCCAAAATTCATACTTAAAGGACTTAGCGTTCGTGTTTTTCTTTTGTTTGCGATTAAATGAGAATTTCGTAAAGAATATGATGGCAAATTTTATCAGGGTATGGTTTGTAGACTATGTTCATAGGCTCCATGAACACAGTTGATGCGTTTGTCCATTCAAAAGGTATAACTAGGAATTCGTAATAACTATAACGAGTCCTAAACGGATCTTAGATACATCTTCGTCTAGTACCTTTAGTTGGTGAAAATCGTAACGTAGGTTGATTTTTGATTCAACGTCGGAATTGTGAGTTTAGACAAATAGATCGTCGATGCGAGGTAATAGGTATCGGTTCTCGGTAATTACTTTATCGGACTCTCGGTAGTCTACGTATATACGCATGGATTCATCCTTCTCCGTTATAAGTAACACCGGAGCTTCTCAAGACGAAAGGCTCGGTCGGATGAATCCTAAGTTTAAGAGTACTTGTTATCGAGTGGACAACTTTTGCATTTCTGGTAGAATTAGATGGCAGGGTGAGCGCGCGATTGGTGCGGCTCCGGGTATTAGGTTAATACGGAAGTCGGTTTGTATCGGGGGCGGTAGTCCTAGTAATTCCTCAGGATACTCTCACGGATATTCACGTACCATTGATAGGTTGTCTATTCGTCGCTCTCCGGGTTTCTTCTATACTACATGAGTCAGAAGGCTTGATATCCTTTTCGTAGGTATTTGCTTGCCTTCGTTCAAGTAATCATTTTTACGGCGTTCTGTTTCTTTTCTCCTTGTATCACCAGGGTTACTCCAGACGGTAATGGGACTCATATTACTCTCTCTTAGTAATCTATGTCCGTACTAATTTTCGTGGGTATCTGATAACAATCTGTCATACTATTAAGTTTTAAATTGGGTTTAAGCTGTTACTAAGTGGTTGTCTTTTAGATTAATAATATCACTCGTGCCTATAATTCTATCGTTCCTCTTTGTACATTTCACTCATTGGAGACGGCGTTTATTAAAACAGTATTATCATTCTATTAGTACAAGGATAAACTTTTATATATAAAAATGCATCAAGCATTATACAAAAGTTTGAGACGTTTCTTACAAAATTGATCGAGGTTTATCCTCCATCTACGTCTCAATACATCCTTTTACATACATAAATCTATATATATCGTACATACTTCCTACTACTAATCTATTCCATATCTAGGTCATGTGGATAATAACATGCCTCTAACATGTCTCTATAACGTAGAGACGTAGTGTAGATCGCAGTCTCCTCAGTGGACTGCTGGCACGTCTTCTTAATCCAAGTCTTAGTCCTTCGTGTCAATTTAGCTGCCATTTTCTTCCAAAAGCGAATCCTATCCTTGATTTGCACAAGGATCGGCCTTTTCGCAATTATCAGTTCTAGTTTGTAGTCTTTACACTTCATCCTGATTTCCCAAACTCGAGCATCTAGTTCTTCTGCTCTATCTCTCAACCGTTCATATTCATCTATATTAATTATCCCGCCAAACTCATTCTCGTCTATTTCCACAACTTCTTCTTCTATTGGGGCTATTCCCTCGTCGAGGTATTCGTAGTGGATCTGTTCCTCATGGATCGACTCGTTATCGGAGAGGTAACTATCTACAGTAATCTCTGTCATTTCCTATGACATATCATCTTATTATTAATAGTGACAAGACTGTCGTACAAACTGATTATAAAAACGTTGAGCATATACTGCTCTAAAATTTTAGTTACATTATAACGTTGATGATACTCATGCGAGTAAATCAAGGCGTCATCCAAATACATTTATTGCATTTAAACTGACATTTCTCACTAAATTTTACTTCATTTTATTTACTTATTATTATGATTATTATTATTATTATTTTGAGTCTGTAAAGTAATATGGAATTTCTTTTAACCGTAATTATAACACTTGTAATATTAATCGGGAGATGATTCCCAAAATGTTTCTGAAAAATTTATTATCGATATTCTTTACTTAAATTTCAATTACTCCAAGTATATGAAATTTCCTTTAACCAATGTTGTAATATTACATGAAAAATGTTTTCGAATTATTTATTTCATAATAAAAATTGTTTTCCTCGAAAAGTTTCTAACGTCTGTACATCTTGTCACCAAATATTCCTATTGTTATTATTCTTTAATTATAATTTCTAGTATAGATAACGTCATGATGGATGACAATTATCTTCCCACTAACAGTGATACTGGCATCATAATGCTAACGGCGTTCCTCGCCTCACTCACTGATTCTTTGATCCTAGTCGCTTACTGCGACAATTATTATGTTCTCTCAGTTAATTCGCACCTCAGCGGGCGTCGGTGTTTTATTCCTATAAGGTTGTTATGAAGTTTCTAAGTCACGACTTCTCTATAAGTCAGATTGGAGACGTGTTCCATTGACGTTTCAATAACTTTTCTCGGGGTCTCATTTACTTCTTGACGTGGCTCTGCCATCGATACCCTTCTTGGTATCGCGACTATCTTTTATAGTCGTATGGCTAATAAGCGGTTGTTGGCGAATTATTTCAGGCCAAATCGGTGTCGGGGTATTCTCATTGTATCGTCATTTTTCTTGCGTATGAATTCGATTTTCTATTGAGAGTTCTTCTTCCTCAGGTTCGGCGTTAGGTGAATTAGTCACGGAAAGACTAGCAACGTATATAGAAGTGTATGATTAGTATGTAGTACGAGATGATGATAACTACATACTGGAATATTAAGTAGAGGCTTTGTCCTTGCAGGTATATTAATCCCGACATATGAAGGAGCTAGCATACTTAGAGGAATTTTTCGAATTAGATGAGTTTTATAGTGCATGATATCCCTATAACCTCTTCCGATCTTGCATCAATCCCTCTTTAATTGTACATAGGTGATCAGGCTATGTTAAATTAAAGACCGACGATACAACACCAGAACTAGTTATACTCAGAAGCGATATTTGCAACTTTTTGATTATAAGATATGCTTCCCTCGTTCGGGCAAGCGTGTAGTGCGAAGTGTTTACCTATTTCGGGTGTGTGTGCCATTTTGGCGAATAGATTTTTCATTATATCGACTTCGAGAGTCGTGTCGGTATCGTCAGAGATAGGGTAGGTAATACGGTAGGGTCACGTTAAAAATCGTCATTAAGGGTCGCTCTAAAGCGGAACGGTAAGTTTTCGTACACGGATGTATTATCGTTAGACGTTTAGTGATGATAGTGTTCTAGCACTATAGGTAATAGTGGTATGCACATGCATGAATGAATGAATGTCTATGTCTACGGTTATAGTCTAGGTTTATAAGTCTCCTAGTTCGCTATAACCATTAGCTCTGATACCAATCTGTCACACCCCCAAATTTGACATTTACAGTTAATCATGCGGAAGCTTTCGGGGCGTGACGAGGATCGAATAACATTACCTCGAGCGTATGATTATCGCAGAACATCTATATTATTAGGATGCCAAAATAGTTTTACAAACATTTCGGCTCATCGAGCAGTTCAATTGTCAAGGTTATCGAATACATCGTTTTAAAATGAAATACAAGTTTCGGGATTTCATAAATAAGACTACAAGTCAATTAATCCCATTGTTCAAATTTAAAATATGGCATCCTAATTTATTGTGGCAGGTACGGTCCCAATATGCATGTGTCTTACGGCATAGCTAATTCCCCTGAAAAACATATTATTAAAAGGTCAACATAACGTTGAGTGAATTCACAGGTTTAATGACTCGATCATAAACCATCATTTAGTAGTCATTTCATCAATAGATCAAAAATGGCATCAACGGCCTATTGTGCGATTATTCTCAATTTAAAACAATAAAAGCAAACACTGACTGTGATCCCCCGCAGACTAGCTAGGTCCTGCGAGTTAATATGTCGAACTAAACCTATAACCAAACCACAACTCACATATAATTCGTTTGCCTTGGACCGGTTAAGTATACTCGTCCCCAAAGTGCGAAACAACGTCGCTAGTTAGCGCGACTAACTAAAATAAATGTGGGATGGGGATGTCAGCCCCGATAGTACTATCTGTATACTCAGTGGTTAGCGTCATCTAACTAATGGTTATAGTGATTGTCAGCAAGAGGACTTCTATGCTACAACATGAAGAATTTAGTCGCCCATAAAGATACGTTGTCAGGTTTTAATAATCGCATAAATCAGTTATATGTTTTTCACCCCAAGTTGAAATACAGTAAAACAGTAAAAGTGGGGCTGTGAACTCACCTGAGTCCGAGCGTGCTAGCAACACAGTTTTAAATCACAATTGTCCAAGTAAGCCTCTTAACGTCCTAAACGTAAGAGCTTATGTTAATGCATGTAGACGACACAATGGTCAGTCTATGCCAGTTGTTCACTCAACAAGATTCGTAAAATTTGCCATCAACGGGCTTTTGAAAACATCCCACTTTCATTTAAAAAGAACGACACGTTGTGATCCCACTTTGTTTCCAAAATCATTAAAACGTATCTAAGTCCACATTAAAAATACCTTATTAAACGTATTATACTATTAATGTGTAACTTTCATTTATTCAATACATATACTTTCACATAGTTATATATATATTTATATATCTCAATTACGTTTGATTTAGGGTTTTCATGACATGTATTGACGTTGGTAGTCTTTCGTTATTATTATTATCATCACGTCATCTATTTCCATATACACGTATAAATATAAAAATATACTCATGTAGGCATCTATTTATATATATATATATTCATTCTCACTATAATTACCACATTTTAAACGTTAGCATATATATATATATATATATATGTATTCTCATAAGCATTTATACATTTTACTTGTCGTTATGATATATTGACCAACAATATGTACATTTATTCATACGTACATTCCTATACACATATTAATATAATTATACGCCTTTATAATTTATTTTCACACTTTTACCTTACGATATTATTTAATTCCTTTTAAATTCTATTTATAACCTAACTTTAGGTTTTAATAAGTTAAATTCTCGTTCTAAACATTTTAAGGCATGACTAATATTTAACTAACCTTTTAATTCATTGATTTTCCAATTTAAGTCTAAATTTACCGATTTCTATACGTTTATCATTTAATTAAATAAATTCGCGTTTTTAACTCGCGGTTTCGTTTTAAAATACTCGTTTAATATCTAGGTCTTGTTTTTAACATCTAATGTTTATTAATTTATTTAAAATGTCTTAACTTACTGATTTTGCATAAAAGTCCCTAATTCCTATGTTTTTGCAATTTAGTCCCTAAAGTCTTATTTATTCTATTTTTAACACTTAACTTTTATAACTTAAAGTTTAATAACCTACATTTTGTCCTAAATTATTTTAACACTTGTTTTACACCAAATCACATGAAATACACTAATCTTTACATTAAAAGTCACTAATATATGATTTTAATCATTTTTAACCTTTTTACTTAGTTAATCCATTTTTAACAGAATCTGTCCCATTTTTAGGTCAACTTTGCCTACGGTTTTGACTAGTCAAACATGTCCCAAAAATTATGAAAATTTTTATACAAGTTCCTCTATGTCTTAGCTTTCCAGAAACGTATGATTCGTAATTTTTGGTTGAGTTTAAGGGGTCCAAATGTATTTTACATCACACAAAGGTCAAACAGTTCTTATTTTAGACAGTTAGTCATAGATCCGTGTATATCTTTAGTTCTACTTAACTTCACAAAACGCAATCATACTACTTTTAAAGCTAACATAATTTATGATCTACAGCAAAAAGAATCAACATGTTTAGAGCTACGGTTTGAAAGTTGTGCTATTTTAAAGTTGAGTTGTTTTCTGTCCCAACAGTACAGCCGGTACCTTTTAACTTATAACTTCCGTTTAAAATAGTAATACTCATCAGAAAAATATGAATCCAGTGGGGTTTGATAGCTAACATCTTGAACTTAACTTTAGAACCAAGAAACACAAATTTTCATCACGCTTTGACCAAGTTATTAAGCTTCAAAGTTGGGAAAATTTTCTGACGTTTTCAAAAATGCATTTCAATGGACTGTTTTGGTGTATTGTAGCATAAGTTACTTATGAAACATGCAAATACGATTTTTCAAGCTAGATCTTGTCAAGAGTGAACATCTAAGCACAATATAACCATAAAATAAGTATTTTATCATAAACATTAGTAGTTTATAGAAGAAATTGTCCTTACAAAGCACTAAAGAGCAAATGAGAGTGTATTAGAGGTTGGTGAGGTTGTGCAAGAGTTCCTAGCTTCCAATCCTTAGGTTTTTGGTTGGTTTTTCTTAGAAATGAAATAGGGGCTGAGATGAGCACGTTTTTGAGAGTGAAAGAAGAGCAAAAAGAAGTGTTTTAGAGGTGGAAATGCATGGTAGTTCAAGGGTGGTTGAAGGGTTGTTGTTTGAAGGTGTTTTGAAGGTTGTTTTTGAGCCAAATGAGGGCTGTTTTGGGGCTGCTTGTTGATGGCCGAATTTTAGAGGAAAAGAGAGAGTATTGTGAGTGTTTTCTTGATTGTGAATGTGTAAGAATGAAGTGTAGAAATGGGCAAGTTCATGTACAAGTAATGGGGAAAAGAATGGGAGGTATGGTGTGTAAGGGAATGATGTCAAAGCATGGTGTTTCCCTTGATTTAGGGGATTTGTTTTGTGCAGATTTTTCCAAAGAGAGGGGAGGGATAAATCATTAATCAAGTTAGATATTTTAGTCATTAGGTGATAATCTTGCTTAATTAGTTGCTAGTTGTGTAGTTAGGGTTTATTTAGGTTATTTTAAGGTTGATTAAGGTCAATTAGAGTAGTTCCTAGCGACTTAATTAATTATAAGTCCTTTCGATATCATACGTATGTTTTCGATAATTCGTTTATTACAATTCGCGAAATCTCTACGTTTTTGCGTTAATTGAATTTGTATATTCGTTGATTCTATTATTTGAAACGTTATGCCATAACTTGGCATATTAATAGTAAATAACTACTATTTAATTATCAAATAGTTTTACGTTATTTATGAAAAATGATCACCAACGTTCGTGAATGTCGATCTCTACCGATTGTTTGTGTAATTCTCGATGATTACGAATGCATCCCGCATTAAAATAGTGTGCATCTCATATGCAACTGTGGGCTTTGTGCTAGACTTATTTTGATGAAAACGAATTCACGTTAATTAAGTAGGGAATTAGCCTAAATGCACGTAATTAAAATGTACGAAATTTACCCTAATTTGAGGGTTGTCACAAGAAGACTGGTTTAGTTGTAAAGAGGTGGAGCTGAAAAGAAACTGGAAGACTAGACAGAGACAATGATCCCAGTATACCAAATAATGGTCATCAAAATGATCTTCAAAGTAAATGGAATGTGAGCTGTTTAACTCTTCAACATGAAGACTTACTACACAGTAGTGACAAATGGAATGTGAGCTGCCTAACTCTTCAACTGGAAGGTTTGGTACGCTTGAACAGGTTAAGGGGGAGTCTAGTCGACATCTGATAAAGCTTTATGAAACTACAGAGATAGTTGAAGACATGAAAGCTGAAGATATCAGAAGATTGTGAAAGATTTGTGTTGAAAAGGGTATGTATGCTGGTCGCCATTGAAGATTACAAAGATTAAAGACTGAAGACAACTAGAGCTATTGTCAAGGGGGAGTCTGTTGGTACATCTTGTGTGACAACAACTTCTAGTTTTGTAATTAGTCATTTTGTTTATCTTTGTAATTGTAAATGTTTAAGTTTGTCTAAGTAGGTATGTAAGTTCGTACGAACTTAAAGTAGGTACGAACTTAGATACATACGAACTTAGGACATACGAAATTAGACATACGAACTTGTCTAAGTTCGTACGAACTTACCTAAGTTCGTATGGGCCTAGACATGAGCTAAGTTCGTAGGGCCCAGCCCATACGAACCTGAGCTCAATATATGTCCATGTTCGTACGAATTTAGTAATAAGTTTGGAGAGCAGATTTTCAGTTGTCTTGAGAGAGAGAGAAAACGTTTGTTTGAGAGGTTTAGTCTTGATTGAATGTAAAGATTGGTTATATTCAATAAAGACGTGTTTATTAGTGTTCTTTACATATTCGTGATAAATTGTTGATTATCGTTAGGTATATTCAAGGATTCCGCACTTGTTTATACTTGAATATCTCGTAGATCCAGACCCCAGGAACCTACAGACTCCTTTAGTTTTGCCAATGGTTTCAAACTTGTTTTGTTCATACTAAGGGATCTTATGTTGTACTAAGTACAAATCTAGAACCACTAGTATCTTCAAAACAGGTTTGATGTTTGTCAAATTTTAAAATAACTCAAGGGTATGTTATATGCTTCGAACATAACATCATTTAGTAACCTCTACCTTGAATCTGGAAGATACAGTGTTATGTGTTCTACTTGATTTCTCAGTATGTCGTATTTTGGATCACATTAGGTAATATGCATACCAACAATAAAGGTTTGCTTGGAAATTAAGGTAGACTTTGTTTATGTGGACCATAATATCGGTAATCGTCTTGAACTGTCTATGACAATTGAACGTTTCATTTTGATGAATCATTCGTTCTTAATTACTATAAAAGTATGGTTAATGAACGTATTATATTCTCTGGAGCAAGGTAACCAAGTTATATTTTCATAAATATAAGTTGATATATGGTTAAGTTGTAAGTTTTCTGTAACTTATTGTGAATTTCATGAGGTATGTATACTAACTATCTTCTTAGATTTGTTAATAAACAATTGGTCCTGCTTATTCTTTCTAATATGATCCCTCTGCACATATATTTTTAATGCCCTCTCATATGTTTTGTTTCTTTTATTGTGCTTCTTTAGTAAAAAGGTACTTGATACCAACGTTTATCTTGAATACTTGTCGTTTTTATATTTTTAAGTTTTATTCTATGATTTTGTCGTTCGTGTTGACCTTAGGTTACAAAACAAGTGAAAAATAATCTTATTTTAGACTTGTATGTACTGTGTGGGCTTAAAATTATACTAAAATTAAAAATGTGGTTTTTAGTCAACACTGCGAATTGACATATTGACCTGCGAATTGACTCTGACCTGCGAGTTGATCACACTATGCGAGTTGAGTCATTTTTGCGAGCCGAGTCAACTCACTATAAATACTTGCGAGTTCACAAGTCAACCTACACATATCTGCGAACTGACTCCATCTCCTTTGCGAATTGAGCTTCTGCGAAACGAGACGAATTTAGATTTTGATTATTTCAGTAATTACTTGAAAGAGTAAAGACTTTTTGATTCCATAGATCTTATACATCTTTTCATTGCGAACATTTTGAGGTATAAATCAAGTGATATCAACGTCTAATTAACTCAAAATCGACATTTTTATAAATGAGGGTTTTGTTTTAACACTTACACAAATCACTACGCTTTAATGCTCAAACTAACAAGAAACCTTAGGGTTTATGTTAATCGGAGTATCTAGTACTAAATGGCATAACTTGCTTGTGATAAAACTTGCAAAAAATTGACTTTTCAATCTGACGTCATCTTCACAGTTCATCCTGCGAGTTGAGTTCAAAACTCAATTGGCAGAGCGGTCTTGCGAGTTGACAATTGCGAGTTGACTTGTTGACTTGTTGATTTGCGAGTTGACTTGTTTACTTGTTGACTTGCGGATTGAGTTGTTATGCGAGTCAGCTTGCGGATTGACTTGGTTTGCGAGTTGATTTGTTCTTGCGAACTGACTTGCGAGTTAACTACATTTTTTAACTTACGAACTCTCGATTAAATTGCTTGATTAAGAGTTATAAGTTAATATGTTATATGGTTAGTCGTGTCGACTTAAATGTAAACATGTAAAACCATATGCTCTTTATATAAGACTTATGACTTTTCGTAATAAGTTATATATTTAAATTTGAGCCGTTTTTGTAACAGGTTACGCAAACAATTAGACCTATTGAAAGTATGTATATAATTAACGACTATAATTGTTAATTAAGTTTTACAACTTAATCGTTCAATTACGAGTCGTAGATTATATAAGTTCATCAATATATGTTAAACTAATTTTCTGACATTTGTGTGATTTTTACATTATAGATATGGCTAGACAATTTGCAGCTCATCATAACGTGCTGGTTGACTTAGACGTCACTGCACGAGGTGCTGCGCGTGTGGCTCGGATTCTCACATTCTTGGCTCGTTCAAGAATACAATATGCTATCACTGAGTCACCGGCTTTATCACAGGACATATTATCCCAATTCTGCGATAACATCGAGTATGATACCGTTGTCAATCCTCCAGTGATTCGAACACGGGTTAATGATCGCCCTGTTATATTTTCTTCCACCGATCTTCGCAACATTTTACTGTTGGGCACCGTTGAGCAGGAAGATGGTCCTACAGTGTTTCCTTCGGACTTTATTGAGGGAACACTTGCACGTATGGGGTACGTCGGACCCCTGCGAGGACGTCAGTTCCTAAAAGCTTTGGTTTTCGGAGAGTGGAGATTCTTGTGGCATGTTTTGGTCACGATTTTTGGTCCAAAGAAGGGCGGGTATGATGTGCTGAGTCCTTCACTGCTATCAGTTGTACTGTCCCTAGTTTACAATAAACCATACAGTTTTTCGGATTATCTTTTTGGCAAATTGGTTCGCCAGATCACGGGAGGTGTTAGATCCCAGTTTCTGATCTATCCACGATTTTGCATGTTGATTATTAGGGCTACTATTCCTGATCTGCCGGTTATTCAAGCCGATCTACATGTCGATACTATCGGACTGCGAGCATATAATGCAATGTTTATGCATACCTCGAGACGTTTTGACATGCGGCCTCAGTTGACAGAACTTTTTGGTTATCTAATACATCCTCAGTACGTAGCGCCACCAAATAATGGTTGGCTGGATATCAATCAATATTTGGCTGAAGATCCGAACACATCAGAACCACTGCTAGTAGCTGAGACATCCGGTGGTGCTGGTCCATCTGGACGTGACAGCGCTACTGCCTCTGTCTCTGATTCTGATTCTGATTCTGCGGATGATGAGACTTGCCCATCCGGTTCTGTCTCAGGGATTCCAGCTGGCATGGTACGTCAGGGGTCCAAGTTAATTATGGACCCATCACTGCAATTAAAATGAAAAGCCACCGATCAAGATCCGGACTTCATTCTTGTTGAAGAAGAAGATGATGAAGATGAAGATGAGGAGCCGCTTGCCTCCCGACCTAGCAAGCATACTAAGCAAACTGCTTCAACCTCCGCAGCTCCTACTCAATCACTTTCCACGCCTTCTGAGGCTGAAATGATAGCTGCTTTGGTTCGCCCTTCCTCACATCCGACCACCAAGTCTAGCAGGGTTGCAGCTCGCTTATTGACAGACGTAGCTACAGAGATAGCTAAGAAACTGCAACCACCTGCTCCCACGCCTTCATCCACCACTACTGATGCTCCTTCATCCTCACCTATGACTGATTCTACACGCATTCTCAGCTTGGAGTCTAGGGTTCGAGAGTTGGAGGCTGCCACCACCACCTTGTCTCAAAATCTGACTGAATAATCTAAAGCTTACTCACTGCTGCTCAAGACCAATACTACTTTGGTAGATGGTGTAGCTGATAAGCAAAGGCAGATTGATCGACTTGATCGCTTGGTTACACATCTTCTCAGGGACAAGCCACCTCAGGGGGAGATATTCATATATCAGGAGTGTGAAAGATAGTGAGCTGGCGAAGAAGCGAAGAGATGATACAGATGATGATCCCACTGCTCAGAAAGATAGTGAGTTGGCTGGTCCCTCAACGACTAGTCAGCAAGCTGTTATTCAGGGGGAGTCTGCGGGTGCAAGTGGAAGTGGTGCTGGTGTCGATGTTGGTACTGGTACTGAAGAGTGTGGTGCTGAAGAAGGTGAAGCTTGTATTAATTTAGATTAATTGTAATATTTAAAACATTGTAACTTATAACTTAGAATTATTTTTTAATATATTAGACTTGAGATTTATAATTACAAGTTAAATATGTTTTAAATATGTTTTAAATAAGTTTTAAGTGATATCCAATTAAGGTTATGTAAAGTATTGATCGAAAGTCTACCGACTTATAGATAATCGTGTAGCGTGTCCCGATTTAATATCGGTAGTCAAACTTTTACTATAATCTTTGCATTTTAGACTTGAGAATGTTAAGATTGACAAGTTAATTATGCAATGGGAATTATGATATTAATTAATTGTAAACTTGAATGTTTGGTGATCATTATTGTTCACAATACATTAATGTTTAACTTTAATTAATGTTATGATATTATAAGACTTTTGGAATCTTAAATTGATTATAATTATACCTTATGATCAATGAAAGATTTATAAGTTCATATAATATGCTCTAAATACACAAAGAAATTAATAAGGAAATTCTTTGATTGATTCAGGGAAATCAATGAAAGAATTTATGATATTAATTGTTATTGATTAATAAGGAAATCCTTAGATTGATTTAGGGAAATCGATGAAAGGATTTATGATATTAATGATTTTTTGTGTATGTACTTCTATAGGTCTGGGAATGCTAGATCTATCTGATTCTGAAAGCGATATGCTTGACGAGATAGATGAAGCTATTGACTTTGACCTTGAAGAAGGTGAATTTCTTCCACCTGACGACTGGACTTCTATTTCTGATATTGGGTTAGACGAGGGTGTAGATCTCGATGCTGATATTGATGAGCACCTAATATGCCCATCAAAAACAAAATTTGTCATTCAAGATGAAGATGGAGAAAGAGTTGTAGATTTAGATGAAAATCTAAATGAATCAACTTGTTCTGAATCTGAAAATGATCTTCCTGAGAAACTCAAAGATAATCCAATGTTTAGGCCTTTAAAAAGGAAAAAGGTAAAGATTGGGATGTTTGAGGTTGACATTACAGGAAAGAGAGCTCTACATAAAGGAATCATAGGATGGTATTATGATTTTGATCTGAAGCTTTTTGCAATCAAAAGGTTTGACGGAGTTCAATATTTTGAAAAGAAACTTGCAGTTTTCAGTTCTCTTCCTAGATTCGAAATTCGAGACTTGGCTCGTTTAGAATTGAAGAATCCCAGTAATGATCCATATGCGAGATATGTTGAAAGAATAATCAAGACTAAGGGTCGTTCAATGAAATTTGAAAAGATTAAGCCAAGAGTCGGAAAAACTATTACGTTGAAAGAACGAAGTCAACGAACTAGAAGAAGACTGAGGAAAAGACTTATCCAGTTGTCAAGTGTGTGCAGCAAATACCACTTAAGACAATGCCACATAATATTTTGGGAAATCTTAAGAATTGGCATGTGGATTCAGAGACTGGAGAAGCTGTCATGGTTGAAGCTGATGATGAAGTTGAAGGTGGTGAAAGAGAAATTTTGAAAGTCTATGACCATCGACACCTGATGAATCTGTCTAAGAAAGATCTGTTGAAGTTAAATGAGAACAGGATCTTGACGACTGAAGCATGGGGTGATCTTGCATGAGATTATCAAATGATGGTGAAGACTTGTTGTTGATGCATCTTAGTGTGAATAAGAAGATCGCATTTCAATTTCAAAGGATTGTCAACGTCTGTGTAACACATGGAATACACGCTGGCGGTGTATTTCCAGCAGGCTGGGTTCGATTGAAGATTTTGAAGACCAAGCTGAAGACACGGGGGAGTTTGTTGATGCATCTTAGTGTGTCTGTCAGTTGGTCTAGTCTGTAATGTGTTTGTTAATGTAATTGAGCTAGTTAGAATTACATTTTCTGTGTTATGCGACACAAGGCCTGTGTCGCATTAGTTGTAGTTGCGACACAGAGCTTATGTCGCAATAGTGATCTATGCGACACAAGTCTTGTGTCGCATAATCCGGCCAGTTTGTTTAGTATAAATACCCAAATGTTAGGGTTTTAGAAAGAGACTTTTTGGGGATTCTCACATACACTTATTCTCTATTTTTGGCTGCTTATTTTATTGAGAAAGAAATATAAAGTATTATTATTGATTTGCACTTCATTGTCTTAAGCTTTATATTCTTTGTGTTTGTGTTTGTCTCCACCATTCGATTTGATCAAAAGATCTATCCTAAGGGATCTACACTTGTGTTAGAATGAAGATATATATGGGTAGCAAAATTTATCAGCAAAAACCAAAGACAATATGAAGATAATGACGCTAGAGCTATTGTCAAGGGGGAGTCTGTTGAGACATGTTTTGTGACAACAGATCTAGCTTGTAATAGGACTGGTGTAATTATTATCAAGTTTGTACATTGGTTTTGATTTGTAAATAATATGATATTAGTTTGTTATTATTGCTGTTAAATACATTGGCTAAAGTATTAGACAATAACAAATACGAACTAAAATCTGAATTGCGAGTTGAGAACTCAAGTCGCAAGTCATGAGACTTGCGAGCTGAGATCTGAACTCGCAAGGTAACTCAAGTCGCAAGTTATAGATCTGCGAGATGAGATCTCGATTCGCAGAAACTTAGATATGGCGAGCTGAGACAAAGTCAATGGGCTGACTTGTCTTGCGAGCTGAGTCAACTCGCAAAGCCCACGGGCTGCGAGTTGAGACGAGTATTTAATGAAAAATTAAGTTAATTATTCAGCATCGATTGATTAAGACGAATTACTGAGTTTTGAGTTTCCAGAGAGTATTAAATAGACTAACGGCTAGGTTTTGACTGATTAACATTTGTTAATCTCAAAACAAAGCATATTAGTTAATAGAATCGCGTTATAATCTTGAATTAATCGTATTGAGGGATTCCGCACCTTAATACTATAGATAACGGAGTTATCGAACCAAGATCAGTGGACTTACAGTTCTGCATCTAGGAACGGAAATTTAGGAGAACGGCCCGACATCATTCCCTCTTGAGATGCGTGCTGGCGCTTTTCAGCGCATGGGTTATGTTGGGGATGTTACCCACACCCAATACACCAAGAGTTATTTATTCGGCCAGTGGCGCTATCTGATGCACATTTTGTTGGTGTCTTTTTGCCCGAAGAAAGCAGGGTTCGATACCATGAACCACAAAATGCAGTCTGGGATGATCTCACTAGTGTATAATAAGCCCTACTACTTCTCTCAATTTTTCTTTGACGAGATGGTTCAACAGATAAAGGGGAGTGTGAAAGATAGATTTATTCTATACCCGCGTTTCATCATGATGATCATCAACGCGTTGATTCCAAATCTCCCGGTAGTGGATCCAGTGGTGCATTTGACCACTGTAGATAAGAATATATTTGGACATTGCCTAAGTCACAGCAGTCATCGAGCTGTTGCTGATAGGCCTCAGGCTGTACCTTTATTCTGGGCGGTAATCAATGCTGATTATCAAGCACCGCCAAACGATGGCTGGTAGGATGTACAACCACTTGCACCTGCACTTGCCCAAGTACCACCTCATGTGGCTGCTGCTAAGCCACAACAAGATGTTGTTGAAGAAATTTTACACCAGATAGAGCACCCCGCCGTAGGCGAGCGCGTTGTCGCTAATATTGCTAAATCTTTGGTACGAGATGTTCTTCAAGGCGGTGCTAGCTCAAGTGTCACGACAAATGTAGACGCGTCAGTAACTGGTTCACTGCCCGAACTTGATGCTCTATTCAGGTACATTGATACATATATTGCCGAAGTAACCGAGAGTGACTCGGATGATAAGGACCGTCCCACTTTGGGGTTCCATGGGTCACGGGTTGTTTTACTTAACCCCGGGGTAGCCTCGGAAAGAGAAAAGGGAAAAAGGAAGGTTCAGGAGGACGAAGATTATGTCCTGAATGATGATGATTTGGATGATGATGATGACACTCCATCTCTTGTACAACGGCCGCACAAACGAAGCCGGTCTACAAGAGTTGTCATTGGGGAACGTGTCAACCCCCAGTCTCCACACCTCCACCCTCTGTACAACCACCAATCATTCAAGAACCACCCACAACTACAGCAGCAACCGAACCAACCACTCCACCTCAAGCTCAATCTACCCCGTCGATCTCAAACCCGACTGCTTTTCTTTTTGATCCTGATAAATTTACCTATCTTAAGGGCCGGATCACGAGCTTAGCTGATATGGTCACATCCCAGACTGCTGTTGATGCGAGTCAGGAGATCCGTGTTAAGAATGTAACGGATCTGAATCAATGATTAGAGGAGCGTAATGCGAAATTAGAAGAGATTGTTCATGATAATGAGATCCTCCTCTATCGGTTGAAGCGCAAGGTAGCTCAGGGGGAGATGACGAGTTGTAGAGAAGACGAGTTGAGAAGGAAAGAGATGAAGACAAAGACGATGATCCCAATGCACAGAAGGAAGGTGAGCTGCCTAGCTCTTCAACTGGAAGACTAGTGCCTTAGGCTCAGGGGGAGTCAAGTCAGAAGCAAGGTGAGAGTGGAACGGAGCAAACTCCAGTAAATCTAACTGAGTCTGATACTATCGAGGCGTTGCTTGGATTGGACGACTATGATAGTGATGGGAGAGATCTCGTGTAAAGAGGTTACTGATTGGAAATCTGATGATGAGGTCATACCTGACACTGATGCAGATGTTGATGAACACATCGTGGTTAAACAACCGATTACCGAGACGGTGTTTGAAGATGGAACTGGTGGTGAAAATGTGATCAATTTAGAGGACTTAGCTCCTGAAATTGAGTCAGAAGATGAACCAATAGAGCCATCTAGGGCTGAATTGAAAGAATTATGGTTCAAGAAGATTAAGAAGGAACCAGAGCTTAAAATGAAAGAATCTATCAAAGTCAGGGGGATCAAGTGAGCTGAAACGAGGCCTCATAAGTTGGTTTTATGACAGCGATCTGAAGTTGTTCATATTAATGAGATATGATGAGATTCAGTACTTAAAGAATAAGTTGAAGACTTTTAGCACGCTACCCAAGATTGAGCTTAAAGAACTAGCTTGGCTAGATTTGACAAACATTGGTGAAGATCCCTACACTAGAACCACGGAAAGAATAGTTATGCGTGAAGGATGAACGAATAAGTTTGTTGACTTGAAGCCAAAATCAGGAAAAAGAGTTCCAGACTTGACTAGGATAGATCCAATAACGAACAAGCCTTGGATGAAGATGGTATACAGACCAGTCAAGTGCTTGAAGAAGGTTCCGCTGAATAAAATGCCACAGAACGTTCTTGAAGATCTTAAGTGGTGGTATGTTGATAATAAAACTGTCGAAGCAGTGATGGAGGACAGTGAGGGAAAAGCGCTATTGAGGGTGTATGACAGTTTACACTTGGTAAACTTGTCCAAGGATGATCTGATGAAGCTTCATGCAAATAAAAGTTTACCATCGAATCTTTTCTCCAAAGCTAACCAGAGTTCTCTAGAAAAGTTGTAATGTTTGAAGGTATGCTTAATTTCTTGAGGAAGACACTCGATGATAACAGACAACGCCTTGTTCTCTGCTTCATACATCCTTTTGTCTGCCTCCTTCATCATTGAATACGAATAAAACTTACGTTTCCTTTCGAATTCATAAGTAGGTGCATCATACCCTTCATTGATACAGATCCACATTTTGATGTCATTTTTGCAAATGATTCAAATCTATCTTTCCACCCGAAGTAATCTTCAGCTTTTAAAAGCTTTAGTGGCGAAGTAGCTTTACCTACTTCATGATCCAATTCTATCAGCTTGTTCACATTTGACATCGTAATTAAAGAGTATACGAGTTTGAATATTCCCTCCAAAATTCGCGAAAATTTTCTGAGTAAAATTTAAATTTTCTCAAACCAAAGTTAATCACTGGTAAGCATAAATCCATATTTTTTTTTATCGAACTCTTGAAAGTTAAGTTCGTACGAACTTAGGATGTTCGAACAATAACTAAGTTCGTAGGGTTCAAGTTTGTACGAACTTACAGCTGTAAGTTCGAATGATATTCTAGGTAAGTTCGTACGTAGCTTTCTAAGTTCGTACGATCTCCTATTGAAAAACTCAGATCTGAAAATTTCAGGGTTTCTTTCAACCTGCAACTTCGAATACTCTTTGCAAGGAGTGATTTCTAACACCTTTGGGAGTTAAAAACAAAGATTCTAACGTCCAAATCTTTTGTGATCTCTCGTTTCTTTATCGTTTATTTACCTCGAACCAAATAGAACCATTCGAAAGGCTCTAATTCCACTTGTAGGTTCCCGTAACCTGGATCTACGAGGTAATCTTGTTTATATGAGTGCAAAATCCTCACATAGACATAAACGATAACAAACGAGTAATACAAATATGTAAAGATCACAGTTTAAGCTTTATTGAATGTAAACTTGTATTACATTCGAACTAAGACTTAAAAATACAAAGTATTCGAACTAGTCTCCTGGAAACTCAGTTCCTCAACCTCTTCAAATCCTATTTTCGGACTTGTGTATATATAGGCACCTAAGTTCGTACCTACTCTAAGTTCGTACGAACCTACGAAATACACATACAAAACTAAAGTTAATAATTACAATGATTAACAAAATGACTTCTAAACCTAACTATTACAAACTAGAAGCTGTTGTCACACAATATGCACCAACAAACAAAGAATGCAAAATTTTTATAGGAACCATATCATCAACTTTAGGACCAAAATACGAGTTTTATAGAGTAATTGAGCGTATTTAAGCTCGAGTAGACAACTGGTGTTGCATACACATAACTGGATCAAGGTCACCTCTGAAAGAGTATAAGAAAGAAGAAGGTCCCTCTATTTCATTTGATGATAACTCAAAAGGTTTCAATAAAGGGTATGGTACATTGTCAAATAGAAATGTTACTTTCTCCAAGGTCTCATATCTTGAGGGCCTTAAATACAACTTCTCAGAGTTAGTCATATTTCTCTCTAAAAAATAAAGTGTTATTTTATTAGTTATTTGGCACTATTCTCAACAAGGAAGGAAAACTTATTCTTGCTGCCAAAAGAAAAAGAAACGTCTATACCATCAACATGGAAGAAGCTAAGTCTCTAAAGGGTCTCTACCTCTACTCAAGATCAATTGCTGGAAAGAATTGGCTCTGGCACAAAAGATTATCACATTTGGATTTCAAAGCATCAACAAGCTGGCCAAGAATGATCTTGTATATGGTCTACCCACAATGAACTTCTCAAAGGATAAGCTATGTTCATCTTGTGAAAAGGGAAAGCATTACAAGTCAATATTCAAATCCAAGCATTATTCTTCTATATCTGAAGTGTTACAGCTTCTTGATATGGATCTTTTTGGTCCTGTCAACGTTGGTGGTGAGAGAATATGCTTTACATTTTGTGGATGAATACTGAAGATATACTTGGGTGTTCTTCCTAAAAACTAAAAATGATGTTGCTGAAGAAATTATCAACTTCATTAAGAAGATGGAGACTATAAATGGTAAGAAAATAAGAATGATTAGAAGTGATAATGGGACAGAGTTCAGAAGCAATAGTATGGAATCACTTTGTGATGAAAAGGGAATCTATCAAAATTTTTAGCTCCAAGAAGTCTACAACATAATGGAATTGCTAAACAAAGAAACAGAACTCTGTTAGAGGCTGCAAGGTCTATTCTAGCTGAAGCTGGTCTCAAGGGTTACTTATGGGCTGAAGCTGTCAACGCAACATGCTTCACTTAAACATAATCTACTATTGTCAAAAGCCATGAAAAGACAGCTTATGAAGTTCTTAGAGAAAGAAAACCAAACATTAGCTTTTTTCTCATATTTGGAAGTACATGTTATGTACTCAATACTCGTGATCAGTTGTAGAAATTTGATCCAAAAGCTGATGAAGGTGTATTAGTTGGCTACTCTCGGGTGTCAAAAGCATTAAGGGTGTATAATCTCAGAAGAGAAACATTTAATAATTTGTGCATGTAAACTTGAATCCTGACAGACACACACTAGAAAATGGTACTGACATGTTTCATTTTGAAGATCTTCTTACATTTCTCCTTCAAACACCAATTCTACTCAGGCAGTTGAACTACCATTCCCACTCGTATTTCATCATATCCAAACATTACAGATCCCTCTCCTCCATCATCACCCCATCATCCTGATCAACCAATCATTCCATTTGCTCCAACGCTTGATTCTCATTTTTATATAAACCAAGATCAAACTGTCAATGATAACGAAGTTATAAATCCAAAGTTAAATGAAGATGAATCATCTGCAATTCCAATTAGAGTCACAAAATGGACCAAAAGTCATCCAATTAATGAAATAATTGGCGATCATGATGATGGTGTTCAAACACGCACTAAAGCAACCTGTAATATGTGTCTATGTAAAAAAAAATCACTTAATGAATCAAAGAAGAATTGATGAATCTTTTAAAGAAACTTATTAGATTAGTGTTATGCAAGAAGAGCTTATGCAATTTGAAAGCAACGGAGTATGGAAGCTTGTACGAAAACCTCAAAAGAAAACTATCATTGCCACAAAATGGGTATTTCGAAACAAAATGGATGAAAATGAAATAGTAGTTCCAAATAAAGCTCGTCTTGTTGCTCAAGGATATAGTCAAGAAGAAGGAGTAGATTACGATAAAACATTCGCCCTTGTAGCTCTTCTTGAAGCTATAAGATTATTTCTTTCATTCGCTGGTTATAAAAACTTCAAATTATATCAAATGAAAGTTAAAAGGGCATTTCTAAATGGTGAATTACAAAAAGTAGTGTATGTAATGCAGCCTCCTTGGTTCACTGACCCAAAATATCCTACTCATGTCCATAAGTTAGACAAAGCTCTATATGGACTCAAACACCATTTTCCACTATCCATCCTTATCCCCGTCCTCAACCGGAGTTTGGTGATTTTCTATGTTATTAGAAAACTTGTAACACCCTAAATTTTGTAAGGTATTAATTATATTAAATAGAATTATATTTAATTATAAATAAAATAATAAATTATATTTTATTAATGTAAAGTAGAAGTTATAGTTGAAAATGTAACTATGGGCTAAGATGGGGGACTATATGTGCCTAATGACATAACTTATGGGCAAAGAAAGGTGATTAGGGGAAATAAATTTCCCACTTTCTTTTATTCTTTATTTTAAAACAAAAATAGAAAAGGGAAGTGTTTTGTGGTGGTGGTTTGGAAGAAAGGAGAAGGAAGGAAATTTTTTTGGTGAAATAGAAGCTTCTAAACATTTATTTACAATCTCTAAGGTTTAATCTTGTCCCCTGTTGACTTATTTCATGCTAGGGTTAATTTTGATATAAATGTGAAGTTCTAGATTTTATATAAAATAGAGTTAAGTGATATACGGGTATTATATACCTTTTTGTGAAGTGTATATATATATATAGAGGTCAGGTTCAAATGAGAACCAAATAAAATGTGAGAACCGCGAGAACTACTAAATTACACATTTTTTTACATGTGATTGACTTCATTCATATGTTAACATTCATGTACACTACAAAAAACACACACAAATAATATCATTTCTCTCCATTTACAAGTCTGCTGCCTCAATTACCACCCACAACTACCATCGACCATGACTATAACACCCCTCATTTCAAGTAAGAATATTATATTAATAAACTCGAAAGCAAGAATTTAAAATACATTACCTTAGTATATATCAAACATTATACATAAACAGTTTACATTTTTCAATATTTACATTACATTCAAACTGTTTAAGACTACCAAAGGCGGGGTATTATAAAATTCACAAAACGAGGTTTATTACAAAAACCATATCAGAGTTCAAGAGCGCAGTCAAACATTCCCTGATCAACCAATCACCTCCTGCACCCACGATTAATCAAAACATATCCTGCAGGAAGTAAAATGAGGGGTTAGCACGAAGCTAAGTGAATAGATTCATCACACTCCATTCAACTTAGCATAACAAGTTGTTTACACCAAATAATCGTAAACACACATAATTCAATGAGGATCGGTGGCTCTGGGGATATCATAATACCCGAGGATTCCCCCAAGAACACTTACCGTCAATCCGTATGGCCAATACAGAATAGACTGATAACTACTGGTTATTAAACACTTACACAGGTCTCAAACACAACAAATGAATCAAAACCTGTGTAAAACACATAATAACCAGAAGTCCAACTACACGTTGACCTCAATAACATAGTACACATTGGTTCACATATCACGTAGATCAATAATCAATAATCAAGACTAAACAGTCTAATACACATCTACGTTTACTTGTTGTAACCAAATAGTTACAACTAAATCAAATGATGAGTTCTGAGTCCACTCACCGATACCTCTGACGTCTCCACACTCAGGATTCTTATATCACTGAGTCTTACGTTGATCTGAAACAGAAAATCATACACAAGTCAGAAGTTCGTTCCATAAATATCATTATAGTCTAATTATCCAATCAGGTAATCCCTGAAGTCTAGGCAAACAAAAGTTCAATCAAAAATAAGCTCAGACAAAGTCCGCAATGCCGCTTAAAACTGAAAAATGTCATTTTCGGGTCCTAGATGACCCCGGATGGCCAAAAACTGCCTAGGCTATTAGAATATAGCCTTGAATACTAGGTCGTTTCCGAATGACATGCGAATTTCAACTAAATCCGAGTTAATGAGATTTTCACAAAACCGCATCTACACAACCACTGTGTCGCACAACATAAACCTGCGACACTAACATTGTGTCGCAATAACCAATCTGGCCGCCTTAAGCGACATAACCAACTGTGTCGCAGAACGTTCAAGCGACACAACGTGCGACACAACCCTTGTGTCGCAATGAAGAACAGACCAGTTCCCAGATTCGAAATTCACGAATTCAAATATGTAATACTCAAATTAACCTATATCAATCCGTGTAATTCACCTATAAACAACAATAACACAATATAATCGGAACCTTACCTCGGATTCAAAGCTAATTAGCTCAAATATGATTCAAAACCCAACTTTTCTTTTCTTCACTCTAATTCTCTCTCTAAAACGAGTTTAAAGGTTTAGAAATGTTATGGAAATGATTTTGAAGGCTTAGACGGTGTGTATATATATTTAATCTTACAATTACACTTAAGCTCCTTACTTAATTTTAGTTCAGCCCGTTTTGCGACACAGTCCTGCGACACAACCATTGTGTCGCACAGACAACCTGCGACACCAGAAAATCAAAAACTTACAAATTTTGAATCCACTAATATTTCACTAGTCACAATAAGTCAAAGGGATTATTTATCTACGTTTCACTACGAAACACATAATATTAGATAATTTCTAAAACAAATAGATAATCAATTAAAATAATAGAAATTACCAGACCGAATGATAGGATGTTACAATGACAACCACCTTCATTACCACTGCTACAACCACCTTCAATCGTGTCCATCTACCACATCTTAGATCTAAATTTTTTCAGCAAATTAAGGCTAGAGCTATATAAATAAACGATGGGCTCACAACTCCATCCAGAGTATTGACATCCTCAACATTATGCAGAATGAGAAAGAGATTGTGAAGAAAGTTAATGAAGCAGCTATTGCAATCACCGAGAATAAAAAATGCCTTGATCTTTTCAGCCAATTTTGGTAACTCTGGAGGTATTATTATTTATTTAGATGAAGAAGTAGCATGTTGGATCTTGGTGTAACACCCACTTTTTTTTTTTTTTTTTTTTTTTACAACACTTCATTTAACAACGCAAATAACACTTTTCATATATATATATACAATACATCATTTACAAATATTACAAATGTGAGTTTTCTCTTTCAAAAGACTCCCCCAATATCCGAACATTATTTAACGGGAGTAAACACTTACTACCAGTAATAGTAAGCACACCACTACTCGCGCTGCGGCTCCTTCCCAATACCCTCTTTCCCTTTACTCGACCCACCTGTATTAAACAGCAATAACAGAATGGGTAAGCACACCAACTTAGTAAGTAACAAAATCACATCAACAATTTAAGATAGAAATCTCATAAACCCTGTAATCACTTTGCCCAACTAGGGCTCACAATCATACCACTAGGCCATTTATGATCACTCAACATAAAGGGGGCCAATAACAACACGGCTAAGCCATTTATGACCACTCAACATAAAGAGGGCTAATAATAACACGGCTAAGCCATTTATGACCACTCAGCATAACGAGGGCTAATAATAACACGGTTAAGCCATTTATGACCACTCAGCATAAAGAGGGCTAATAATAACACGGCTAAGCCATTTATGACCACTCAGCATAAAGAGGGCTAATAATAACACGGCTAAGTCATTTATGACCACTCAGCATAAAGAGGGCTAATAATAACACTTTAGTCGCTGAATTTATACAGTACACTCAAGTACTCCGGCAATCTGGATATTCTCATTCAATTTATATCCTCCTATTACTTACCTCGAAAATTATGCAATTGTGTCGATCTCCGATACCTCGTGACGGAACACTTATCTGTACACAAACAAATACAATTAAACCCCTTTTACAACTTGGCTATACATCATAAAAATCAATCATGCGACAGTCACGATTCTGTCGCTAAAGTATAACTTGCGACTTTATCATTAGTGTCGCAAAACAAGCTTCTGTGATAAACTCGCAACACCTCAAAGTCGCACACTGCGACCTTATCATTAAAGTCACAGTCTGGAGTCAGTCTAGTGCGACACTACCATTAAAGTCGCACTACGAACAGATTAGACCCCAAATCCGAAATTCTCGAATTCAGACTTGATATACTCAAATTCATCCGTTCTAATACGTTCAGATCACGTAATATCATTTATAACACATAATAATTGAAGCCTTACCTCGAATTCACAGTTCAATTGCTTCAATATTCTAAACTTGATTATCACTCTTTCTCTCTCTTTTCTCTGTTTCTCACACTAAAACCGACTCAGGAGCTCGTTTTATGTTTTTGGAAATGTTTAGACGAAGTATATATATATATATATATATAAATCGTGAATTACACTTTAGCTCCTCAATATATGTCACTCAGTCCTGTTCTGCGACTTTATCATTAAAGTCGCAGGGCTCGTAGTGTCGCTACCTGCGACACTACCATTAAAGTCGCAGTCCTCACACCAAAACCTTTAAACTTTAAATTTCTCAATTATTTTTGGGATGTTACACTTGGGTCTCCTCATCCATCTATCAAAAGGTTCGTATTTTATTAAAGATTTCTATCAATATAAATGATTTTTTTTATTATTGAAGATTTTGTGTGTTTTTATATGGTTTTATCATGTAGATCTACATAACTAAACTACCGGAACGGTCGACGGAGAGGGTATTTTTTTATTTGTAATATTTTGTTTCTTTAGGTACTCCGTACCACTTTGTTTTGGCTTTTAAATCATGTTAATTTTAATTAGATGCGATTATTATTATATTTTATTCCTGAGAAACGATTTATGAAGATGAGTCTAACTCAGTAAACAAATGATTTTCTTAACAACTGTCCAGAAAAATAGCTGATGTACCTTTGTGTACTAATAAATAGTTTTGAGTCCTTATACTTATCCAAAAATTATGAATCTTACTTTTATTTAAACTAAGACATGTAGGGATATGTGGTAAAAATTTTATAACAAAATAAGTCCATTTGACTAGTCAAAATGATACCACAAGAAGGGCCAAAAATAGGCAGAATCTGTTCAAAATTCAAACACTACTAACTTTGGTCTAACAGCACTAACTTTGGTCAAACAATACTAACTTTGGTCTAACAGCACTAATTTTGGTCTAACAGCACTAACTTTGGTCAAATAGTACTAACCTTGGTCTAACAGCACTAACTTTGGTCAGTACTAACTTTGGTCAAACAACACTAATAGTACTAACAACACTAACAGCACTAACAGTACTAACAACACTTACAGTACTAACTTTGGACTAACAGCACTAACTGCACTAACAGCACCAACGGAACTAACAACACTAACAACACTAACTTTGGACTAACAACACTAATAATGAAAACAACATTAACGAAAACAACACTAAGCTCTGTAAACCCAACAATTTCCAGTCTTGAATAAATAGAGAAATGTATTTAAACGCCACGTTTTGAAAATGAAAACTTTTAATCGATTTAATAATCGCGTTTTCACTAACGATATACATTTTAGGTTTAAAAACCTTAAATGTACACTGTAATAGCAAAGTAATTATGTTTTCAAGAAACATACAAAGTATGCATACAAAACTATCACCAACAGGTCGTACACTTTTCGAAAACGAAATACTCTTTCAACCTACTAATTGAGTGAACAACTAGCATAAATATGCATGTAGCTATCTACTTATACAAACTTAGGTGTGCGGGTAGCCACCTACTATTACGAGCATAGATGTGCGGGTAGCCATCTACTTTTACAAACCAAGATACGCGGTTAGCTATCTACTTATACAAACGACCTCATGCGTATAGGGCGCTAGCAGGCTATTTTGGGCAAACTTATTTCTTTAAACGCTAGCACTCACAAAGCTCACCAGGTGAGTTCACAACCCCTATTTCACTACTTTTAACTGCTTTCTAAATTTGGGGCGAAAAACATATGTATTGTTTACATACAAATTGCTTTCATGCGATGATTGAAAACCTGACAACGAATCCTTGTGCGATCCCATGTTAAACTAGTTGTAGTGCATAGAAGCCCTCATGACTACAAACTGTAACCATTAGCTAGATGAAGCTAGCCACCGAATATGCGAATAGTACTATTGGGATGACGTCCCTCCCACTTTCGTTAGTCATGCTAACTGCCGACAACATGTCGAGATGTGGAGCGTATATTTTAATTGTCCCAAGCAAAAACATTAAAAGTCGTGGTTTGGTTATAGGCTTAGGTATCGGCACTTTAACTCTCGTAAGGTCCAGCTAACCTTCGGGGGATCATCGTCAGCTATATATTGTTTAAAATTAAATATCATCGTACTACTTGACATGGATGACACAAATGACTTGTAAAACATTTACTAAATGATTGGTTTATGATGATGTCTTAAACCCTGTGAATTTCACTCAACAATTTTGTTGATCCTTTTAACTATGTTTTTCAGGGAATTAGCAGTGACGTAAGATCATGCATGCATATTTTGGGACCCTTGCTCACCACGATGAATAGGATGTCATTTGCTTTGATAATATCGAAACTATGATTTATGATTAAAATGTTAATCATACAGTTTTGCTAAACATCTATCGTTCTTGTAAACACGATGAACATGTAACCGTGGAATTTAAACTATTTATGACATTCTAAATATATGTTTGCGATGATCACATGCTCTCGATTTACTTGTCGAATCGATCCCCGTCAAGCCCCGTGCTTCCGCATTGCTTAAATGTGACATGGTTTTATTGGGGTGTGACAATAATGGATATAGGTGAAAACAAATTGTTATGTCTAGATTTAAGTTGGTTATTGAGTCATTTTGCATCAAAAGTAAAGGTGTTGAGCTGGACTAAAATCGCGGTATAACTTATAAACTAGCGGCGCAACTTCTTGATCAGGTGACCTAGTTGCAACACAATTATTATAATCGTGACACGATTTTTTGCATGTCGCAGCGCAATTAGTTCAATCGTTGTGCGACTACGTTGTTTCGTCTCAAATTATATTTTTATTATTAGTTGTCGTTTCCCATGTGTTAATTATGTCTATAGTGTCTATATGAGTTGAGAGCGAGTAAATAAAGAATGTATTTTTCTAAATAAAAGAAATCTCGGTGTTACATAAATAAGAGTGTTTCACAAAACTTTTTGAAATTACAATGTCGATCAATATTATATTTTTAAATGAAACTTATAGCTACATAAATATGGAAATATGTCTTTAGCGTGTAGCCTTATTGGTTACGGAGATTGTGAAATTTGAAAATTATCTCTAGTTAAATCCCTACTAGAAATAATGAGGAACTTAATCTATTAGAAAAGTTAATTAGATAATTTGATTGGGCCAACATGAATGTGCCGCTAGGTGAGTTTGATTTACCTCTCACGTGATGAGCACAAGGAGGTATGATGTGGACCAGTTGGGGTTGCTGAATTTCAAACTTCAACAAACATTGTAATTTCCATTAATCTTATCAATTCACAATTTCTTTTGTATATGTATATATGTAAATATATATATATTTGCATTTGCATTTGACGTTAATATTTAATGTAAGAAATAAGACTATCCATATACAATATCAAGATATTTGATTTATGTAACATGTGATTCTTATAAACAACTATTTAAATTTAAATAGTAAATATATACATATGTATAGATAGATACATCTATAAATGTATACTCATATATATCTTTAGATTTCGAGTTTAGGTTACGTCTAGGATTTATGGTTTCCTTGCCCTGTCCTCGGTTTTCTTGATCGAGAATTCTTTGATCCCGTTCCCATCCTCTATTGACTTGGAGATTTTTCAATCAAAATGAATTCGAATATCAAGTTTCAAGTGCTTATTTGTTTACTATGTGTGCAAAATACCTTGACTCTTTATGTTTTTTTTAACGATTGTGATTTGTACACCATCAAAGTTTAAATCAAATCAGTAGTTATTCAAAATATTATTATTGATATGAAATCATGCGTACGATATTGATAAGGGTGAAATGGTCAATATAACTTTCTTTATTCCATTTTTAAGTGTCTACTTTGAAAATACAAACATTTTGAAAAAATTTCAATCATTAGATTGTTTCTTATAAGACAGCTTTGTTTCATTGGTAGTTATATGAAAACAGATATTTATTTTATAATAATTTAAAATATTATTATGTACAACTAAAATGGGAGGAACGAAATATTAATTTAGAAGGTGATACACCCTACAAATACCTCATTTTTATAAATCTTTCACATTTCTCTTGTTGCAAAAACTTGAAAACAAGTAGGAATTGAAGGACCATTTATGTAGTTTACTCATAGTTTAAACAATGTTCAATGGATTTGATCGACAAGCTCTTGTACCTTTGACAAAGTTCCGATCCAGAGTTGTTAAATTGCACGATTTGATTTCATCCCATTCCCGTTTCTATATTAATTAAAATACACAAGAACCCTAACTTGAAATACCGATGTCTAGATTGGTGTTGTTACTATTATCACTTTGTATCGTATCTATATTTACTGTATCTTGCCATGAATTTAAGGAGGCAGATTATGATGGAAAAGTGTTGGAGCTTAATGAATCCAATTTGGATTCCGCTATTTCTTCTTTCGATTTTATCTTGCTTGATTTCTACGCCCCATGGTGTGGTCACTGCAAGCGTCTTTCTCCAGAGGTTATTTATTTATTTGATTCCTTAGTTTTTGTATCATCCATTCATGCGTAAAAGGAATAAACTTGTTACCTATTGTGTTTAAGAAATAAGATTTAGTGATTCATTTACACATAAATGGCACAAACTTGTTACTTATTGCGCTTAAGGAGCAGGGTTGTGTTTGAAAATGTACCCAACTTTACCCAAAACCCTATTGTATGTATATTAACTTTTTTATTATTGTTGTATGTTTAGTTTACATTATTGTTGTTGTATATGTACGAATCTTTTATAACTTATAAATTGGTAAAAAGCATCGGTCTCAATGACGTATTGACACATCATCTTATGTGTTTATCAGGTCAGAAAAGTGATTTAAAAGTCATTTGATACATACAATAGAAATAGAAACTCTTAAAGTTGGATAAAGAGAATATAATGTTGGATCAAGTTTGACACATTGCAGACACTTAATCCTATGAAGTATGGTAGTATCCTTCTACTGTTCATCCATTATAATAACTTGCTAACATGTGCTATACTTGACTTGTGCATATTGATGATATGTAGTTCAAAAGGGAGAAATTTACTATTGACAAGTTATGGTTTTACACGAATGAACAAAATAAAACTTTAATTGGCTAACAACTGAGCTACATTTATTGTATGTACAAATAGATCATGCTTCTTCACCATAAAATAAATAAACTTTAGTTATTATATCCACGTGAAAAGTATCGTTTGAATTAAATGTGAACTTAAATATGACTTATAGAACATTTACGCACGTGGAAAGTATAGCTTAAACTAAATGGCAATTTAGATATTACTTGTAGAACACAACTTTTGTATTTACAAATAGATAATGGTGTGAGGAGAACCATCTTTAACGGAAAGTAAGCCAAGAAGAATTGGTGCCAAATCTCGACTCTAGGTCCATTATGAAGACAATTTGTAATTTGTGCTCTGTATGCCATGCCATAAAAGCTGACGAACTGCTCTTGTTTAATTTAGTTAGATAAAGCTGCTCCTATGCTTTCTGGATTGAAGAAGCCTGTTGTAATTGCAAAAATAGATGCTGACAAGTATTCTCGCGTTGCTTCAAAATATAAAATTGAGTATGTTCTGTTCCTTCATTTTATCTCTAACTCATGTTATAACAACATATATATTCAAACTAGAGGTGGCACTATGGGTGGTCAAATCAGTTTGATGGGTCAAAATGGGTATTTTTGGTATTGTTCGAGTTAGATCTGGTTCGGGTAGGTTGACTCGGGAAACATTTTGCGCTAAATCTTTAGATCATAGATAAGTATTCAGGGTTTCAAATATGACTACAGAAATTGTTATATAATAATATTCTATTTTCGAATACGATGATATAGGATGGTTTATGCATTAAAATTTCAGTTTCCGCACCTTTTGACGCGCTTACTTTTAAAGAAAAAAATTAATCGTCAGTGCACATTATGAGCTAATTTTCTGTAGTACTTGTTTGACACATTAGAGATGAAACACTCCCCTACTCGATCCATAAATAAGTAAATGAATTGAAATTACCACCTCTAATTTAAACATATTAGGCAAGTTGATTATTTTACTACAACTGGTCAACTGCTCAACGGGGTTTGTTCACAAGCGAAGCTCGAAAATATGTTATCCAAAATTAGTAGAAATCTGTTTTCTCTAAAACATATGCTTTTACTCTGATACAGTGGGTTCCCCACCTTAAAGATTTTCATGCATGGAGTTGCCACTGATTATTACGGTCCAAGAAAAGCAGACTTATTAGTTCGGTACCTGAGGAAGTTTGTTGCTCCTGATGTTACTGTTCTTGAATCTGATTCTCGTATTACCGAGTTTGTTGAAGCAGCAGGGACGTCTTTTCCTATATTCATAGGCTTTGGTTTGGATGAGTCAGCAATATCGAATTTAGCGATTAAGTTCAAGAAAAATGCATGGTTCTCTGTGGCAAAAGATTTCTCTGACAAAACCATGGGTTTGTATGATTTTGATAAGGTGCCTGCTTTGTTAGCTCTTCATCCTAACTTCAATGAACAGAACATCTTTTATGGTCCTTTTGAAGGTTAGTTAAAATCAGATTGCATGGTCTACTTCATTAATACCAGTACCTTCTATACTATGTGCTGTGTTGTATGCAACTGCGAGTTCATTTGTAAAGACGGTAGATTGGGATTGAGTAGGGTGTGAAAACTGATCGGGTCTGGTTAACTGGAACCTCTTTTGGTCATTTTTTTCTATATATACTAGTGTGATAAATACAATTACCAAGACAATATTTAACTTCTTTGGTAAAAGGTTCTAGAAGGTTGAATGCCTTTAAAACACACTTTAGGTGAATTTTGACCTGTTAAACCCCTTTCCTTTTTAGCTAATGTATGGATTTAACCATCTTGACCCCTTAAAATTAAAAGATATAACATGGCCCAAATCAGCCCATTCTTAAGTAAATAGATTGATAAACATATGATGATTACAACTTTAAACAACAGATGCGCGTCCATACAGTATGTTTTATTACACTTGATTATCTAATTCTGATCTTTTAGCATAACATAATTCTAATTCTTCCTTGTTTATCTGAAATTTAAATAATATAGTGCTTGCAATAGCTCTCAATCTATAATTCTTTGATGTTTCTTTTCCTTTTTCTCTTGTAAAAACACAGACAAGTTTTTGGAAGAATTTATTCAACAGAGTTTATTGCCATTGACCCTACCCATCACTGGAGAAAGTCTGAAGCTATTGAAAGATGATGACAGACGAATTGTGCTGACGATTGTGGAGGATGAGACACACTATGAATCGAAGGAATTAATAAAGTTATTAAGGGCTGCTGCTTCTGCAAACCGTGATTACGTATTTGCTTATGTGGGTTATAACCAATGGCAAGATTTTGCTGAGGCTTTTGAAGTTGGTAGGAAAACACAATTGCCGAAGATGGTTGTATGGGATGGAAATGAAGTATATTTTTCGGTAAGCTGCAAATACCTTTACCGCTAAATATAGTTCTAGAGGTGGAAATTTTGACTCATTTCTTATAAGTGAATTTATTTGGGCCGTGTTTTATTTTTTAATGGGTCAAGCGGCTTAAATATATATTTAGATGATAAGGGTTGTGCGGCTGAAAGTTGCCGCTAGTGAATCTTGAATGCATTATACTATTAAATCACTTCAAAACAAAGTTCTTATTGTGGAAATATAACTTATTGTAATCACTTAGGACCCTATTCATTTGAAGAAGAAAATATTAGAAGTTTTTGGCAGAAGTGCTTAGGTAAACCCAACATGAGATGTAAAAGGAAAATTACCTTGAACCCATCCCGACCATTTCTCTATCTTTATATAGTTTGTTTGTTAAATCTCTCGAGTAAGGTCTCTTTTCGTTTGCACTGAAGCATGCATCTTATTGTGGCATTTAGTTTCAAAGCTCAGTGGTGGAGGAGTTTATTTATGTGAACCTTTTCATTATATGTGGCACTTTTTATCTGTTCTATGAATGGGTCAATTCAGGTTATATGCTTTGTCTTTATAGTCCATAGAGTTTCAGCGTTGGGTGGGTGGGGGTTTGCATGTTTAGTTCTCACTTCTCACCTTTATTTGAGATACTAATAAACCTATTTGTTATGTGGGGTGGCAGGGGGTGGGTTACCTTCTTTTTCTTTTATTGCATCAACATCTAAAATCATTTTATTAATATTATTGAAATAATAATATTTATATAGTCATCTTTGGCACACTAAGTCACTACAAATAGACTTGAGTTTTTGGACAAAAAGTGTTCCAGGTCAACCTAACACACCGATTTTACCACCTTGAGTGTATATCATGAATTATGATAATTAGTACTGAGGAAAAGATTAGGTACTCAAGTCTATTGTGTTGATTGCTATCAGGTTATCGGTTCAGAGCAGATTCATAGCGAGGATAAAGGTTCCCAAATCACTCAATTTCTTGAAAGATACAGAGAGGGAAAAATTATCGAAAAGTCATTGGGACCTTCATTTTTGGGATATATTGGTTCACTTATCGGCATGAGGACTATCTACATCATTATCTTTTTGATTGCTGTCATATTCCTAATTGCAACCATTGGGAAAGAAGAACCATTGGTGGTTGGTACTCGAGACTCTTCTACTGCAACCGGGTTAACCTCCATTGCTGATAACAGAGAATCACGCGTATCTGCTGACAAGGAAGATTAGGAGGCGACTTTTTCTATACGAACAAACTTCGCATAGTTATGGATTGTTTCAGGAACTTTTTATCATAGTTTGTTCATTTTGATTTTTGTTGAGTATACTTCCCTATTTGTTTTGAACCATGGTTCTTAGATGTTAAAGAGAAGCAATTCATATCAAAAATAGTGTTATGAAATGTTATACATCTCTAACACTTCACATTAATAATCACTCTTTCATAACTGCAGATACAGTGTCAAAATGTAGTGTTAGGGTAGCAGTCAGGCCCTAATGATACATAGATTTCCAAGGACTGGGATAATATGCCAAGGACTAGGTAGACCATCTTTTATGCATCCATCAAATAAACTTTGCATCAAATATGGAACTGTTCACATATTGATATTTTCCGTTGTGGAACCTGTACTTAAAGGATACGTTCTTGGATCGTGTGCACTTATACATCAACCCAAAACTTTTCCATTCCAACTATTCGAGGCTTGCCTGTTTTTTTATGAACCATGCGTCTCCACTTATCATGGGTGATGTGGGACATTGTGTATGGATTGCAAATCTCTCATTAGATCAGTAACTGCCTTTATATCCATACTTGATCCACATAGGATATGCCAGTGAACAAGAACGTTTTTGGTGTCAAAATTCAGTCACAAAACATTGTCAGGAGGGGTTGATTTTCAGTGATTTTGAAAATAGGAAGATGGGTAACCGGTTAAGAACGAGTGATAAAGATGACTAGTTTATGGCATCTTCAAATACCAAGCTTGAGTTTCATAATTTACAATTTGCAATAAAAGATGACTAGTTAAAGATTTAATTGGCAACACAAGTTGCAACTACTGATAAATACTAGAAGTCTTCTGGTTATATTCTTGTAAAAGTATAACATTGGGATAAACAAGAATGAAGATTGAGAGACAAATAACTGATAAATGTGGCTGAAAGTATCAACTGAGGACCAAGTATTAACTTTTGACTATGTATTATTGATCCATGGTATAAATTCTAATCAAAATCATTTGTGGCCTGTGGGGTGCTCCAAACACACAATCGTCACCGCTTCATGCAAACCTTTTTGACTTAATGTATCCTTAAGTTTCAATAGTATTATCCCGATATTCATTATTTTGCATCGCCGTCATCCACTTAACATTTCGTTAATTATCTCCATTAAATTGTGATAAAATAACTAAAATACCCTTATCTTCTTCCTCTCACACACCAGCTACCTTAGCTTCAAATCCTCATTTTACCCAACCTCTTCTTCATTTCCAAACTCTTTTGTACATACAATGAAACCCTCATCGGCTAATAAATACATATTTATTTATAAATTCAAAGAAAAACCAAAACCCCAAATATTAAAAAAACTCTCGATCACTTTATGAAACCACTTGCAGTTGTAATGGCGCCTGTCGTGGAACGACACTTAGCCACGTCAACCACGACTATGTGTTGTCCCACAACACTGCGCAATGCTAAATGTTAGGACATCTCAAGACTGCAAATTGTGCCCATTAAATATTTTTGTTTTATGCTAAAAAGGAAGAAAAAGAAAATTGAAAATGAATAAAAAAGCGTGGGGCCTGCAAAAATTGTCATTCTTCACCGTGCTCCCCACCACAACGACGACCCTAGACGATTACCACTCCGTTTGTTCTCCCGTTGTAGTGCACGACATTCTCCACAACACTACTACTACAAGTGGTCTAATGCCTACTCACCTCTTTCAATGGCAACCACATGACAAAATCACACACTCATATGACTAACTTGAAGCTCTCGCCGTTAAATAACATTCCGTCGTTCAATAACTGATTAATTTCAATAATATTCAGGTTCTCAAAAAACCTACTTCTATAAGTATATACTCGATGAAAAATGGAATAAGGATACCCTTTACCAATTGGTGAACGACAACCACCGCAATAACCAGTCATCCACAAATTCACCGCCTAAAGCCGTCACCTCTCCCTACCATCATCAACCTCTGACGACAGCCAGTACCACTGACCATTGACTGTGACGACCAACAAGACCCTCATCGAAAGTTTGTGTAATAATTATGAAAAGTGGTATTGTGGTCATGAAGGTATACTCATTGTCAAAGAACCCTCATCGGAAAATGAATAAATTGCAGAGGGGATCATTTTTTGTTTGATGTTCATCATCGAACTGGGAGGAGAAAGGGAGAGTTGAGGTTATGTTTGGGCTGGTGGAATACAAGTATATATGCTCATGGTACAAGTTGTTTTAAGAGGAAAAGTGGCAATTTTTTTAGAGTTTGAAACTACCCTCCCCATGATTTGCACATGATACCTTCGGTTGAATCACATGTAGGAGAAGAAGATAAGAGTATTTAAGTCATTTCACTATGATTTAATGTAGAAAACGAACAAAATTTATTACGTGGACGACTAGTGATGCAAAACAATGAATACAAGGATGACTAGTGACATTATTGAAACTTAAGGATCAAACGTGATATTTTTAGACAAACACAGGGATGATCTAGGCGATTTACTCAAAAAAAAAAAATACATATCAGAACAAATATGACTGCAAGTCAATCATTTTAGAAAATTCTATCAATAATCAATAATTGAAAAAATAAAAAATAAAAAAACCCATCATTCACAGCTTCTAAGTTACAGATTACATCTTTATATACCTCTACATATTACTTAGGCTCGAGAAGGTCGGTCAAAGTCAAGCCTTTCTAAGCTCATGCTATGCACGTTATCTATTACATCTCAGTATTTAAACTAATGTTTGAGTTCGATAGCAATCTTTATCAACCAATAGTTACTCGTTTTGACCTCCTACCTAACACACCAATATGTCACCTCTAGACAGTTGTATCACATCAGGGAGATGACATAATACTTACCAGGGCATCCATAATCTCATTATGACTCCAACCTCTACTAACAAAATCTCATACGATCCGGTGCATATTTAAACACAAATAAGAGCATTACATTAATCTTGTTTTTATTAAAAGAAACAATAAGACAGGCGTGTCAAACGCTAATGTACACAAATCAGAACACTCGATTCAACCTAAAGAATACAGAAATTAATCAACTTATAGTCTTATTTTCTCATGAAGTAAACATAGATTACTTACTCTTTTATATCTCAGCTCTTCAGCAAGTCCAAGAGGAAGATCTTTTAATAATAGGTTTCAACTGTCTATCATCTTCAAGGGAGATCATCCCCAAGTGTGATGGATCTTCCAACATCATTTTGGCCACCAAATATCCTGCGATTGACCATGTCTGATATTTCCTCGCTTGCTTACCTATGTATCTTCCATTTTTTCCATCATAATATTCCGGCCAACCATCTTTTAGCAAGCGACTTTCAGCAAGTTCAATTGCACGTCTTGCGATTTGTGGTCTCCCCGTTTTAATGCAGGCGGCTGTTAGCAACCACAGAAGAACTGCATATGACACAAAACAAAGTTGTAACAAACAGTTTAATTTTGCAACCACTGAAAGATATAGATGAAAAATAAAAACCAAATACCATATGTAAAAAGTATTTAATGTAGCAAGATTTTTTAGATGGAATACCCTTTTACTTAAGATCTAAGAAACCATTACCAAGGTGACTAGTGGTAAGGTGTCCTGATGTCCTCACAAGAGGTTTTAGGTTTGAACCTCCCTAGGTAAAACATCTTGGGGGTGGCCAGGGAAAGAATCGGAAACGATCACGATGATACCCCGATTAGGCCGGTAACATTGAGAAAAAAAAAACAGGACTAGCCCTCCCCGGGTAACATGAACAGGGAAAACCCCTTTATTTTACCTTCTTACTTAAGATGAGTCGATTCTGGTCATGTTTTATGAAACCTGTCAGAAGGATCAAAGTCACCCTAAGCGTACTTAAAGTATCAAAACCACCTTAAATTATTTATTCAAAAAATAGAGTATCATTGAAATAATACTTTTTGTAATCATCTCTGGCACACTAATTGTTTATTCAAATAATAGAAAAAAAAGATTGGTTCTCATGAACTCAATAAATACCATAAATCACTGGTTTTTAACTATTACCAACCCCCCCATCCCTCTGTTTTGCAACTTCTAATTCCAATACTGCACATTACTGCCGACGAGCGAAGGAGAAAAAAACATAACTCATAGGTTTATACAACGATTTAAGCACAGCATCAAGCTTGCCATCGTATTCATCAGAAAATATTATCTGGTGCTTATGGAAGAGGATGACAATAAGTTCATTTTACCTATTAGTATGTAGTTAATCCAAGGCAAATACTTGATCCAAAGCTGGACTTGAATCTTTATCTTTTTTGCCTTTAGTTAAAGATAAATTAACAAAGGACATAGAGGAGGATGTTCTATGGTGTATGCGTTTAGGCAATAACTTTAACAAATAAATAAACAAAAAAGGTAGCTGGTAAACAACATTAAACCAAATGCTTTAGATTAACATGAAAGCCATAGAAAGCAAACTCTAATAAGAATAGACATGATGCCGAGTATATTTTATTACTGGTGAAAGCATAGCAGGCAAGACCAAACAGATATGCCATGGCCAACAGGAGAACAAGGTAGGAAATGAACAAGCTGTCGACCTATACTACAAAAATCTTATATATATGCATCTAAAATCGTGTAGCAGGAAAAACAAAAAACTTTATAATAAACTGAAAATAAGACAAACCTGGCCAAGATCCTCCATTGTGGTAACTCCATCTAGTGTTCTTAGGATCACAACCAGTTACGATTCTCCATTCATGACTTTCAATTGCAGGATAACAGATCTTTATAGGCATTTCTCCTACCAGCTCCTCCCAACGTGCTTCAAAAAGATCCATAATTGCTGAAGCTTGTTCAGGAGTTGCAAGAGAAGATAAGATAGCAACACAGTTACCTAAAGCAAACCATCGGAAGTCCATCCTTGCTGGACTCACATTTCCAACAAAGTAGCCACCACGTGTTGGCATAAAATCAAAAACCCAATCTGGGATTGAATCAGGAATAACGTTGAATTTATTTACAGCAGTGTGAGAGTACTCCTCTGTTTTATAGCGGTAGATATCATTTAATTGTTGAAAGTCAATCCAGAAATAACTTCTCATGTGAAAGCTCAAGGCATGCAATCGCTTTGTTATTCTTTCCACAAATTCTTTTCCTTCTTCATCAAGTTTGAGCATTGCCAAGGAGCATCTTAAAGCCATAAAGAAAAGAGCTTGTATCTCTATAGGATAACCATAAATTCCCTAAAAGATGAATCCAAAATAGCATAAGTACATAAAATTGAAAAAGAAAACTCAATTTACCAATGCAACAAGAAAAAATATATCCAACTAATCCATAGGCTACAGCAAAACTAATATATCTATTGATGAACTAAAATTTAGACAGCTCTAATGAATACAATTAGTCCTTATTCAAGTTAAGCATATCTTTTACATTTCACATCAAGAGCAATGCTTGTAGATCTTAAATACCACCCAAGAAAACAAGAGATAATTTTATTTATCATGGCTTTGCTAGGTCGCTGAAGTACAGATTATTAGTCAATCATAAACTTCACATTCAGTCTATATCTCAAACATAAGAGAAATTTTGGTATATTTGTTTGCGTTCAAAAAACATATTTCCTGATCCATTACTATGCTTCAATTTAGCACCAGATATGAACTGAGGATCTTTGCTAATAGATTATAGATACATCTATTACATTGGCAAGTTGACTATGTTACGGAAATGTCCAGTTTTCTTTAAATCATATATCATCTCAAAAAGTCAAGCATATCTGCAAATATGGCATTAACTTAGCAATACAGTGACATCTATGATAGAACCTTCAACAGCCCGTTGTGGGCTATAAGTGGTGTGACAGGGGTTTAGAGAACCTCACAGAAATAATATACCAGAATACCAGATGACCGATGAATATGATTATATAAATACATATATACATAAGACAATAATAAGATAGAGCTGCTAATACAGATTTTTTCAATTTTGTTGGGATCATTAGAATAGTTTGTCACCGGCCCAAATCCACACCCTAAGAATTTCTAGTGGCAAACCAAATATAAATAAGAAAAGTCCAATATACTGTGATAAGAAGGCCACATAATATGAAGGGCCATATGATTTCTAAATGAACAATCCCAAGGTAATACGTCAAGACATCATACCGAGAAACTGAAAATGTTCTTACCATCCTTCGGTCAATCATCGAGCACCCATCTGCACACAGCAGAGTTGGAAATGTATCAAAACCCTCTGATAAACACAAAGTCAATATAAGCTTCATCCCTTTTTGACAGTCTGCTGTTTCAGCTAGAGAAAGATCTCCAGTAGACTTTGTATATGAACGAAGCAATATAATCCACCAGAACCCAGAATCAACCGGTGCGACTCTTCCGATGGCGCTCTCGCCAAAATCAGCCACAATTGTATCTGTCTTACGTTCCGGGTCATGAAGTACTTTAAAACTAGCAGGCATTGCCCCTTCACCAAGTTTGAACCTATCAATTCTTTTTTCCCACCCTTGAAGTTGAAGTGTTTTTAATAGGAAATTCTTCACTATATCAGGTTCTCCGTTCATTAGAAAAGCCAGTGCACTAGGTACAAAATCCCGTACAAACACCTACACATCATAACAAAAATTAGCAATGAAGTTACTTAAATTGCTTTTTCTTGTAGTTTACATATCTATGCATATGTTTTATTATAGAAGATAAAGATATTAAAGTTGTGATCAAGTTTTTACCTGATCATAGTTTAGAACTTCCTCTGATGCATGATCATATGCAGCAATTGTACCAACGGGTTGGCCTCGGAAATGTACCAATGATCTACGAAGAGAATCCCAGGCTTCAGCAATCATTGGATGGGGTTCAAAAGAATTTCGGGTGGATGAAGCTGGTGTATCTAATCCAGACCGTCCACCTGGCGAATATGCAAGCTCCAAATTATCAAGGCCCCTTGATATCGACATCTCACTAAGCGACCTTTCATCAAACGATCTCTCTCTTTTGATGGTAAGCCTTGGTTTATCCAGAAGCTTTGTGAGATCAAAATCATCCATTTCTGGAATAGAGCAAACTGAGCTAACATTACGGAGTCCAGTCTCTTTAGGGGCATCCATAATGACTCTTTAGCCTGACGATATTCTGCATCATGATGCACATATACATGCATGTTAATATATAACCTTTAACCATTTAAGATTTTTTAACAACATATAAAATTAGTATCTCTTTCTTTTTGTATCCATATACGAAAAAAAAAAAAAAAAAAACATTATAAGGACACTTTAACTGCTTATATAAAAAACTTGATGTTGGTAACATTAGTTGATTACGCACATTAAAAGTATTGTAAGTTCAATTTTGCTCATAAAAGTTATAAAAAAAAGAGTAAAATGAAACTAAATTCCTAATGTAGGTAACCAAATATATTAACTTTATCTTCCATTTTTGCTGATAAAATTAAACTGTCATTCCGCAGTCAAAGTTGAATATCCAATCTTTCTGTATGCAAAATTTGAACTTACAGTCCATGTACCCCTTTTAATGTGCGGAATAAACTTACTTAACTTCGTCCAGTTTTTTTGGAACTTTCGTTACCTTTTGGTGAAATTTCAACCTAATAATGAAATAGGGCTAGTTTAATAGCCTTAAGGCCAATAATTATAAATTACTTAAACCTCTATTAAATAAACATTAAAATGATTATCTTTTATTTTCCAAAACAGAAAAACTTAAAAAGATACAAACGCACAAAAATACAAAAATAACTTTCAGTGTTAAACAATCCAAATCCAAATAAATAATTACAGTAAAACCTAACAAATTAGAAGTTTGATTAAACCTAACAGCAACACAATATACATGAAAATAACAAAATTACCAAATCCGAAACAACATAAAAGTAACAACACTTGATCACTGAATCTGCATTCATTAGTAATTTATAAAATAATTTCGAGGTCCACAATACATGTATAAATATGGAAGCACCGGAAATAGTTATGTTAGAGATCTGAAGATATATACTGCAAAAGTTAAAAGTAAAAATAAATATATACGTATAAACTATATATATATATATGAAGGTAAAAGAGAGAGAGCTGAAGGAAGACCTTGTAGAAAGAAAATAAATGTATGGAATGCCGGAAAATGAAATAGGCGGTAGGCGGTAGGCGGTAGGCGGTGGTCGGTGGAAAGGCGAGAAGATTGCCGGAAACGTGGAGAAATGAGAAGAAAGAAAGGAAAGAGGAAAAAAAGAGCATTTTAGCTTAACTTTTTATTTATAGGAAGGATTAGAGAGAGAAAGAAATAAAGAAAGAGGTCTGTTGGTCCGCTCTTCTTCAATTTTGTTTTTTTTAAATGTCAATGGAAGGCAGCTTTCTTTACTTTACTCGCGCTATCTTTATCGCATTTCTTTTTGTCTTCCATAATTTTATTTTTATATTTTTGCTTTGAACTCTTGGTAAATACTTTCATCAAAAGTACTCTCATCGATAAATTTGACGATCCAGATCGTGTCCAAAAAATATTAAACAAATACATTCCTTGGCAACCTAGCCATCTTGGCGACAAGATCACAAGCAAAGGTCATTTGAAATTTAATACTTTTAATAGAATAAAAATTAATAATAAATCATATTTAGTTAATAAAGTATTTGATTGGATTGAATTGCTAATGTGTGAAATTTAAATTAGATTAGTTTGTGTATATGAAAAAGAAATAAATTAATTTTTTAATTAAAAAAAAAGGATTGGGTTGGGTTGCTGATAGGAATAGTTTAATCTATGTTATTATTGAAGAACTTTCAAAAAGACACGAAATTCAACACGAAAATAATAGGTTTGTATTTGAATTTTTTACCACAAACACGTCAATATGTTAATTTTTCCTAATCAAGTTTAGATCGGTCAATATGTCAATATGTTAAAGATATTTTTTATATTTTATTTTAATTAAATAAACTTCTGTTGTCTTTGATACTTACATGAATCACCTCACCATTGAATGCACAGTCACCTCATTAAAATATATCACTAGTGTATCCAAAACCATTTATGCAAACCAATGGAAGCCAAATCATATACTTGGCCGACATGAACCCATCCGGATGGGTTCCATTGTTAAAATAATGTGCATTGATTATGCAGGGCATTCTAAGAGAGACTATATGGTATCTAGACAGTGGATGTTCTAGACATATGACTGGATGTAAGTCCCTGCTCAGTGACTATCAGGAAGAAAGAGGTCCTAATGTCATTTTTGGAGACAACAATGTTGGGAAAACTAAATGGTACAGTGTATTGGGCAATGGCAAAGTATTGTTCAAAAGGGTGGCATATGTTAAAGGATTAAAGCATAATTTGTTAAGTATTAGTCAATTCTGCGATGCGAAGAGCAAAGTGCTATTTGATCATGAAGATAGAGTTGTTTATAATAAAAATGGAAATTTTGTACTCGCTGCAAGTAGAAGAGAGAACATTTATGTAGTAAATATGGACACTACAAAGTCTAGAACCTACTTCTATTCAAGAAATGCCTCAGAAGAGAAATGGTTATCGCATAAGCGACTTTCACATTTGAACTTAAAAGCTATAAATAAATTAAGCAAAAATAACATGGTCACTGGTCTTTCAAATTTGACCTATGTTAAAAATAAACTTTGTTCAACTTGTGAAAAGGGAAAACAACATTATGTATCTTTTAAAAGTAAACAAATATCATCCATCCCTGCTTGCTTTCATTTACTTCACATGGACCATTTTGGACCAGTGAATACAACTAGCTTAGGTGGAAAAAAGTATTGCCATGTGATTGTAGATGAATATTCCAGATATACTTGGGTATTTCTTCTTAAAGCCAAAAATGAAGCAGCAAGTAAATCATGAATTTCATTAAAAGGATGGAAAATTTAAATGGCCAGCTAGTGAAACAAATAAGAAGTGATCATGGCACAAAGGTTAGAAATAGTGAGTTGGAAATCTTTTGTGAATCAAATGGCATTTCTCAAAACTTCTAGCTGCTAGGACTCCCCAACAAAAGGGGGTTGTTGAGAGAAGAAATAGAACTTTAATTGAGAGTGCTAGATCAACGTTGATAGAAGCTGGTCTAAAGACCAATTTTAGGGCAGATCTGTAAGCACTACATGCTTTACCCAAAATAGGTCAATTTATGTTAAAAGACAGCTTATGAGGTCCTCAGGGAAAGAAAACCTAACATAAGTTTTCTCTATGTATTTGGTAGTACCTGTTACATACTAAACAAAAGAGATCACTTAGGTAAGTTTGATCCCAGGGCTGATGAATGTATATTTGTGGGTTATTCAAACATCTCCAAGGCTTTTAGAGTCTATAATAAACGAAGGAAATTTATTGAAGAATCTATATATGTCACCTTTAATGAAGCCTATGATGAGTTGTCCAATGATCCAAAGGAATATGAGTCACTCGATTTTCCTGAAACTCATATATCCAAGGATGATAGCTCATGTTCACCACCCATTGAAAAGAAACCTCAAAAATTTCTCTTCAAACACTGATGATGATAATGATACTTCTAGAGTATCAAATGATACACCAGCGAGTAATATATCAAACTCATCATCTCTTGTAACTGACACTTCTACAAATGCATCCACCCAACTTGTACCTATATCTGATCCATCACACACTCATAGATCTGTACCTGTTAATGTTGAACCACATCGAATGACAAAATGGACTAGGGTTCATGATAATAACTTATTATTAGTGACTCCTTATCCAAGATACAAACCAGATCTGCTACTGCTAACTTTTGTTTGTTTCCGAGCTTTGTGTTACTACTGGAACCCTAGAAGGTTGATGAAGCACTCACTGATCACAACTGGATCTCAGCAATGCAACAAGAGCTGGCCTAGTTTAAAAAAATAAAGTTTGAAAGCTGGTGCCTCAACCAAAGGGAAAAACAATAATTGGTACAAAATGGGTGTATAGAAATAAGATGGATGCTGATAGAATTGTTTTCAGAAATATAGCAAGGCTGGTTGCTCAAGGGTATTGTCAACAAGAAGGCATTAACTATGATGAAACATTTACCCATGTTGCAAGACTTGAAGCAATCAGAATCTTCCTTGCATTCGATGCCCACAAAAAATTCAAAGTTTACTAGATGGATGTTAAAAGCATTTTTGAATGGTAAACTATAGGAAGAAGTGTATGTCAAACAACCACTTAGTCACACAAATCATACTGACTATGTCTACAAGTTGGATAAAGCCCTGTATGGTTTAAAAAAGCTCTAAGAGCTTGGTATGACACTCTGTCCATCTATCTTGTTCAACGTGGCTATCAAAGAAGTAAAATTGATAGCACAATGTTCATAAAGAAATATATGAAAGATGTCATACTTGTGTAAATATATTTTGATGACATTATATTTGGGTCTACTAATGAGACAATGTGTAAGGAGTTTGTTGATCTCATTACCAAGTTATGAGATGAGCATGATGGTTGAATTAACATCTTTCTTGGGATTACAAATAAAGCAATCGAAAACTGAAATTTTTATTAACCATGGAAAATATGTTAAAGATTTATTAAAGAAATTCAACTTCACATCATGCTCTGCACTCGCTACACCTGCCTCACCTACAGTTAAGTTACATGTTGATCCATATGGAAAATCTGTAAACATCACTACCTATCGAGGCATGATTAGGTAGTTACTATACTTCACTTTTAGAGACCAAATATTATGTATGCTACTTGTTTGTGTGCTAGGTATCAAGCTGATATAGAGGAATCCCATTTACTCGCTATCAAGAGGATTTTCATATATCTCAAAGGAACTGCTGGATTAGGTCTCTCGTATCCATCCAGATCTGATTTCTCACTGAAGAGATATTCAGACTCTGATCACGCTGGTTGTAAGTTGGATCGAAAAAGTACATCTGGTAGCTGCCTATTCTTAGGAGGAAAACTAGTAAGCTGGTCACGTAAGAAACAAAATTCTGTTTCAACTTCAACCACTGAAGCATAATATGTCACTGCTAGTGGATGCACTGCTCAGATTCTTTGGATGAGAAATTAATTAGCTGACTATGATTTCACTTTTGACGCGGCCCCAGTTTATTGTGATAGCACAAGTGCCATAGTGTCACACCCCCAAATTTGACATTTACAGTTAATCATGCGGAAGCTTTCGGGGCGTGACGAAGATCGAATAACATTACCTCGAGCGTATGATTATCGCAGAACATCTATATTATTAGGATGCCAAAATAGTTTTACAAACATTTCGGCTCATCGAGCAGTTCAATTGTCCAGGTTATCGAATACATCGTTTTAAAATAAAATACAAGTTTCGGGATTTCATAAATAAGACTATAAGTCAATTAATCTCATTGTTCAAATTTAAAATATGGCATCCTAATTTATTGTGGCAGGTACGGTCCCAATATGCATGTGTCTTACGGCATAGCTAATTCCCCTGAAAAACATATTTTTAAAAGGTCAACATAACGTTGCGTGAATTCACAGGTTTAATGACTCTATCATAAACCATTATTTGTAAACATTTAATCAATAGTTCAAAAATGGCATCAACGGCCTATTGTGCGATTATTCTCAATTTAAATCAATAATAAAACCTCTGACTACAATCCCCCGAGGGTTAGCTAAACCGTCGAGTTAATATGCCGAACTAAGCCTATAACCAAACCACAACACAAATGAATCGTTTGCCTGGACCGGTTAAGTATACTTCGTCCCCAAAATCGTGCGAACAAGGTCGCTAGTTAGCGCTACTAACTAAAATAAACGTGGGATGGGCCTGTCAAACCCGATAGTACTATCTGTATACTCAGTGGTTAGCGTCATCTAACTAATGGTTATAGTATTGCATGCTAGGACTTCGGCACTACAACTTATCCAACTTAGTCGCTCATAAGGATACAATGTCAGGTTTTAATAATCGCATACATTCAGTTATATGTTTTTCACCCCAAGTTGAAATACAGTAAAACAGTAAAAGTGGGGCTGTGAACTCACCTGGAGTCCGAGCGTGCTAGCAAAATAGTTTAAATACAATTGTCCAAGTAAGCCTCTTAACGTCCTAAACGTAAGAGCTTAAGTCAATATCGGCAGACGACACAATGGTCAGTCTATGCCAGTTGTTCACTCAACAAGATTCGTAATATTTGCCATCAACGACTTTTGAAAACATCCCACTTTCATTAAAAAAAACGACACGTTGTGATCCCACTTTGTTTTCAAAATCATTAAAATATATTTAAGTCCACATTAGACATACCTTATTAAACGTATTATATTATTAACGCGTATCTTTCTTTTATTCATTACACATTCGTCCACATAGTTATATATATACATCTCAATTAGATAGTTACTTTTACATATATATTCAATTTCACTTTTGTTAATACAATTATCATCCAGTCATCCATTTCAATATGTACATGCATATATATAATTATACTCATCTATGCATCTTTGTATATATATATATATATATATATTCATTTTCATTATAAGTATAACATTTTAAACGTTACTATGTATATTATACTCATAAGCACATATATATATATTTTATTTGTCGTTATCATACGTTAGCCAATTATATATATATATATATATATTCATATGGGCATTCATATATACATATTAATATCTTTATACGTTTTACAAATTAATCTTCACACATTTATTATTACAATATTATCTAATTCTTTTTAAATTCTGTTCTAAACATTCTAAGTCACGCGTAATATTCAAATACCCTTTTAATTCATTGATTTTCCAATTAAATTCCTAATTAAACGATTTCTATACGTTTATCATTTAATTAAGTAGTTTCGCGTTTTTAATCTACGGTTTTCAATTTCAAATCCTCGTTTAATATCTAAGTCTCGTTTTTTATTATTTAAAATTTATTAATTTATTTAAAATATCTTAAACTTACTGATTTTGCATAAAAGTCCCTACTTCCTATGTTTTTGCAATATAGTCCCTAAAGTCTTATTTATTCTTTTTTTTTTTACACTTAACTTTTATAAACTTAAAGTTTAATAACCTACATCTTGTCCTAAGTTATTCTAATACTTGTTTTACACTAAATTACATGAAATACACTAATCTTTACACTAAAAGTCTTTAATACATGGTTTATATCATTTTTGTCCTCTTTAATTTAGTTTAGCCATTTCTAACAGATTCTGTCCAGTTTTTAGGTCAACTTTGGCTACGGTTTTGATTAGTCAAACATGTTCCAAAATTTATGATAATTTTTTTAAAAGTTCCTCTATGTCTTAGCTTTCCAGAAACGTAAGATTTGTAATTTTTGATTGAGTTTAAGGGGTCCAAATGTATTTTACATCACACAAAGGTCAAACAGTTCTTATTTTAGACAGTTAGTCATAGATCCGTATGTATCTTGACTTTTACTTAACTTCACAAAATGAGATCATACAACTTTCAAAGCTAACACAATTTGTGACCTTCAGCAAAAAGAATCAACTTGTTTAGATCTACGGTTTGGAAGTTATGATATTTTAAAGTCGGGTTATTTTCTGTCCCAACAGTACAGCTTGTACACTTTAACTTAGAAAGTCATTTTAAAATAGTAATACTCATCTAAAAATTATGAATCCAGTGGGGTTTGATATCTAACTTCTTGAACTTAACTTTAGAACCAAGAAACACGTAATTTCATCAAGATTTGACCAAGTTATGAAGCTTCAAAATTGACACAACTTTTTGTCCGGATTTCAAATTGTTGTTTATGGACTGTGTTGGTGATTTTTAGTGTAACTTGGTTATGAAACATGTAAATACGATTTTTCAAACTAGATCTTGGCAAGAGTGAACATCTAAGCACACAATAACCATAAATTAAGCATTTTATAAAAGATCTAAAGGGTTTGTAGGTAGATTTTCCTTACAATGCATTAAAAGAGCAAATAGAAGCTAGATGGAGGTTTGACTTGGTGTTCTTGAGCTCCTAGCTTCCAAATCCATAGGTTTTGGTTTGTTTTTCTTAGAGATGGTGTAGGGGCTGAGATGGTCACATTTTTGATGGTTCAAGAGCACAAAAGTGAAGCTAAATGAGGGTATTTCATGGTAGAATCAAAGGGGTTACAAGGAGGATGAAAGGATAACGATTTGTGGTTGTTTTGGTGAGTGTTTTGAGTGAAAAAGGGAGTGTTTGGGCTGCTGTTCTTGGGGCCGTGAGTTTGGGGCAGCAAGGAGGGAGAGAAAAGCTTGGGTTTGTGCGTGTTTTGGTGGAGAAATGAAGACAAATGAACTAGTGAGGAGGTGTAGGAGACAAGGGAGACAAGGAGATAGGGTGTGAGGAGTGGGGTGTGGAGTGGCAAGGGAAAGGGGTCCCTAGGGCCCCTTGGCCGGTTTTGGTGAAGTCAAAGGGGGGCCCCTTTGTGGTTTTCCTTAATCGTAATTAATCGTAGATATTTAGGTCGTTAAACGTTAATTGCGATTAGTTTCACGTTTATTGTATAATTAAGGTAGATTAGGGTTTATTAAGGTGGATTAACATAGATTAGGATAGATTAAGGTTAATAGAATGTCATTAGTTGATTGACTCGTCATTCAAATGATTATCGAGGCTTCGTTCGTCGTTAACCGGGAATTTCTACGGTTTTGCGATATTTGAATCGGATTAATTGTTTAATTAATTTTCTCGGCACCTCATGCCCTCAATTTATTAATAGTAGTTCACCTTATATTACGTGATATAATTACTAATCGGGAGTCGATTGATAGTTTAACCGATTTAATTCGCGTTTTATTTCATTCGTTGCACGTTTTCTCTTTCGCGTGAACTTTTATCGAATTCAAAAGTGTTATGCTCATTATTTAGCATAAATATCAATATAATAATATTAACGACTATATAAACTTATAGATTTACGTTAATTTCACAAAAGGATCACAAACGCTCGTGTAATTCGATTTCTACCGATTTCCTCGGTTAATTCTCAAAATTCAAGAATGCTTCTCGCATTAAAATGAATTGCATCTCAATTGCAATTATAGATTTTGTGCTAGACTTAATTTAGTAAAAACGAAATCACTTTGATTTAATGGGGAATTAGCCTAAATGCACGTGATAATGATGCACGAAATTAACCCTAATTTGAGGGTTGTCACACATAGCTATCGCTGACAACCCAGTAATGCACTCAAGCATAAAGCACATAAACGTCGCTACCATTTTATCACGGATCATGTAGTGAAAGGTGACAATGAATTACACATTATACCTACTGACTACCAACTCGCTGACCTGTTCACTAAACCTTTAGATGAGAAAAGGTTTAATTTTCTCATCAGTGAGTTGGGCATGTTGAACTTAAATGAATGACTCAAGTCCATGATGGTGATCTCTTACTGATTAGATCAGAGAAATTGTGCATCAGTGACCTAAAATCATTTTATTTACTTTTATCATGGTTTAAATATATTATAAAAATATCTAAGTATAACTCGCTAATGAGTTCTCTAACTGATATGATCAGTGAGTCCACCATTACAGTAAGATATCCTTATTTCTTTTTATATTCACACATAAGTTTATAAGATTCATTAATTAATCATTATATACATAACTTACACTCTCCAACTAATTTGATCAACGAGAATATACACTAGTGACTTATAATCATTTATTACTTCATATTATAAAGTCAGTTTCCCAGGGACTTATCTTTTGCATATCACTTTTGTACATATTTAATAGTGATATTTATTTATTTATTCAAAAACACAAACACATTCTCTTTAATATATTTAATATCAATTATTTTCATTTAATAAAAACGAGAATTGAATGTGAGATATGGATGTCAAAAAGAAATCATCTCATCGGATTTCAAAATCTTCTAGACACTTTTTGTGACATTCTCTCTCCTACGTGACCATTTTTCCGGCGTACCACTTAGCTCGCCATTAATGCCATCACCTCAACACCACTTGCACCGTTATCCAACCCATTTTCCACCACCAATAATCATGACATAGAGAGTTTTAACGGTGAGATTAAACAGTATAAATACCCCATTTCCTTATTTATTCTCATTTAATGTTTTTAATTTCATCTTTAATCTTCTCAAACTTTTCATCTCTTCAAAATCTAAAACTTACTTTGTTTTATCAAAAATCTCAAACAATGGGAAGAACTGCTTCTCATTTTGTTTTTGAGCCCACATATGAGCTTAAACAGCATAAACATGTTAATGTTGATGAAAATCTTCTGATTCAGGTACCCAAAAATAATTATGTTGCTCGTCTAATTGAGAAAAAGGGTTTTGAGGAAATAATCAATTTTTTCAAAAATCATCAAATATATTATGCTTTAACTGCAAATCCATGCTTCATTTTTCCTCAAGTACTCTATGAGTTCTGGTATACTTGTTCTCATTCTATTGAGAATAGTGTATCAGTAATTACAAGGTATATTGAGAATGGACCCACACTGTCACAATTACCCCTGACATTATTCGTAGAATTCTTAGATTTTTAGTTTCCTAAACATTTGATTCATTACCTACTAGTGACGATTTCTTCATAGTTAGTTCATCTCTCTACTTTCTCTCTAGATTAATAGAGAGATATAAGTAAGGGATTAGAAAATTAATTATGTATTAGTTAGTAGTAGTAGTAGTTAGCTTAGCAATGGAACGCTTTGGATATTCAGAAGAAATACAAATGTTATTTTGCTCGTAATATTTACGGTAATATCTATCATTTTCTTTTATTAATTTTTCATAATGTTCTTGTTTGATGTTTGTGATTTATTAATATGAGAACTGTTTATTGCCATGATTTAGATAATTATAGTTACGAATGATGTTTAATTAATCTATAAACAGACCCTTATGACACAACGTAAATACCGTAAAACGTCTGAGTCCGTGGTATAGCAATGGAAACACCACTATGTGTAGTACAACTGTGGAAGCCACGAAAAAGTTGTTCATATAGTACTTTGTGGATTAAATCTCAATGTTCTGAATGTGTCTATCACTCTTGGATTCTGGAAAAACCATTTACAGATAGCAATTCAGAACACGATTATACATGAAGGTTATTTTTGTACTTTGTGTCGTCTAAATGATGCTAGATTTAGTTCACGAATGACCCTTTCCAGTTATTCACATGGCTATAACATAGATATTAAGAAGTCATTAATCTTGATTGTGGTAAGTCGTTATATGTGTAAAGAATCATAGGATTTGGAACCTGACCACGTAATACATAGCAATAACTATGGATTCGCTGCGTATCTCTTAGCAGATTTTCCACTATAAATATGATTGATGTAAGAATTAACACATAGTAAAATTCATTGCAACTTACTGAAATACATGGTCTTCATATGAAGCAATGCAAACATTGTGAATAATCCAAGGATGTATAACTGCTTAAAAAGGAGAAGTCTAGCTCTTAACGGTAATAAAGGTGCCCCGTTAGAAAGATAATCAAAGTCGATAATTTATTTAGGAATTGAAAGATAAACTCAGGTGTTAAGAAATGTCAGACTTTAGTAGGGCTGCTATTCTATCCATGCACCCCAGGGAATCTATATATTCCAAGGGTCACTTGCACCCCATGGAATCTACATATTCCAAGAAGGGTCTGATACTCTATTCATGTACCCTAGGGAATCTACATATTCCAAGAGAGGTCGCTAGTTCCATAATATAGTAGTGTTGAGTGTTGAGCATGACCACTTCTGATCAGAATCACGATAACCTAGTTCTTGGTAACATGTCAATTTAGAACATATGATAAACTGGTAGGGCTCTAGTGTTTACACCAAGGTATATCTATCTATTAGTCTAAGGAGTGCGTTCATAATAAACATCATCCCGACACTATACTAAATCATGGAAACCACGTCTTCTTTATCCTTAGTCGTTCCATATATACTAGCTAGCTTATTTTATTTTATTGCTTTAGTAGTTTATTAGAGAAAAAATCATATCCAACTATCCAAACCCTATCTTGAATACTGAATTGTCCAAACGAGCTCCATTTCAAATTCGACCGTCATACTTTGTGTCACTGATCATCCTTACCACGCACTAATATCTAATATGTAGTTAGGAGGTTTAGGACCCGACAAATACAAATATAAAACACTCCACTGATATCACACCATTCGTCAAACTCAATCGACGACAACACGCCGTGACAAAACCGACCGTTCGTACGCGCATCAATCATGCATACAAGACTGAACGACCCCACACACACGGGCACACTCAACCTTATATGGCTAACGTTGGCAACCATATATGGCTGATTATGCCAACCGTATACGGTTGCACATGGCCTATATGTCCTTTACTGACCGTATATTGTCACGTACAAGCCGTATATGGCAGTGTGCAGGTCGTATACGGTTAAAAACAAGTTGTATACTGCCAGTTTCGCTCGTATAATCGTAAATGTTGCGTCTTGGGACGGTTTGATCGATACGGTTATGTTTTCGCGATTTCAAGGACGGCTTGACTAGTCAACAAACAGGCTCCAACAAACTCTAAATATATATTTATATATATATTCAACTCCATCAACAACCAACAAACACCTCATTTTATATTCTTCTGTATTTATTTCACTAGTTACTTCTCTCTCTAGGATTCTCCCTCTAATTTAATTATTAATCAACGTTAGATTAATAATTAATTAGAGATTAGTTAGGTAGTAATTAATTTGTACGGAGGTGCACCAAGATACTACGATTCAGTAAAAGTTATTTGTACGACTTTTATCATGTTTTAATCTTTAATCTATCTTCACATTTATTTTAACATGCTTTATTATTTTGTTGTTATTTATTTAAAAATGCATGCCAGAATTACCATGATAAGCTATATAACTTAAGAGTCTGCTATTATAGAAGTTTTTGTTGGCGTAATTATGTAATCAATTGCACGGTTACTCTACTTATGTAATAATTAATTAATATATAAATATATGAATTGAATCTCAATTGTTTATGTATCCAACTCATGTTGTGGTTGAAACCTTATCTCTAAAATGAACATACCTAATTCATAGATGTAGGTTACTCAATTATTCTATGTTAGATGATCATTGAGCTCGACATGACCGTTGTTCGCCTAACTAAAATATGTCTGTGGGAGATACAGAGCATGAGAATAAAGATAGATTAGATTCAAAATCATATAGTGAATATTGTAAAGAGAACTTTCAAAATATTTACAATCTAGTTAATCATTCAAATGCTATGTTAAACTGAATGATGTCATGATATACCTATTGCATGTTCTTGTTTAATTGTTTCTTAGGCTTAGTCAGTACCAATTCACCTATTATCCAATTGAATGTATGATTAGGTCTTCATATATAGTTTATTCTTATTTAACTTAGTAATGTAGTAGAATAGTAATGATAGTCCATATGAATTAATGATGAAAAATTGATAGACCGCTAGACAAGTTTATGCCAACTTGTTCCGGCGGGGTAATACCAGTTCATGTTATTCTTTAGTCAACAATTCATGTAATGATATGGACATCCCAGATGTCCAAGAAATGAGGAACGAGATTCGAGGATAACCATTGGTTAAATTGGTTATTGCGTTTGGGAGAACTTCTGGTGCTTAATAACACTTCGTGTCAGATAAAATGGCAGGATCGTAGATATGACTCATCCTGAATATCGATGTATCATTGCTAGAGCCTTATAAAACATAATCACCTAACCCGAACATAAGCTGACATCATAGTAGGTTTCTCTTTATCTATAGTATTAGAGTAACCTCCACCATTTACTTTTATTGCTTTTAGTTTAATTTAGGATAAGAACAAAACCAAAACCCTCCAACTTTAAAGCACCCAACTAGATGACAAAAGATAACCAAAGTTCATGATTTCAATTCCTTGAAGTTTTAAGAATGACACATGAGTTATACTTATCATTTACTCGCCCCTAGTAAACCCTACTTACTGCTTGTACTTATTAAATAATTTAAGATTCCATGCAGTATAAATAAAAGACAACCGAATCATTAGTAGTTTTTTCATTGTCCGGTACCACTGACGACGCTCCCCGTGACTGATCAGGAGGGCGGCATCACCTAACATTAGTTTTCTCCATATATTTGGTCGTACATGTTACATACTAAATAAAAGAGATCACTTAGGATGTTTGACCCTAAAGCTGATGAAGGTATATTTGTTGGTTACTCAAAATTTTCAAAGCATTTAGAATCTATAACAAAAGAAGGGAATGCATTGAGGAATTCATAGATGTCACACTTGATGAAGCTTCTGATGAGCTATCCACTGATCCTAAAGAGTATAAGTCACTAGATTTCAATAAAACTCATATCTCTAAGGTTGATAGCTCATGTCTACCATCACCTGATGATAAGTTTCACAACTTCTATTTAGATTCTGATGATGACAAAGATGACTCTAGGTTATCAAGTGATATACAGTGAGTCACACATCAATGTTATCATCCCACGTCACTATACACACTACTTTAACATCGACTTAATCTAAACATATCCCAAAACCATCAAACACACATAGATCTGCCTCGGTCACTACCGAACCTCAGCGTATGATAAAATGGAGTAAGGTAGATGATAACAAACTTATCATTTGTAATCCAGCTCCAGACCGCAAACTAGATGTGCTATCGCTAAATTTTGTTTGTTTCTAAGCTTTATGTCACTGATGGAACCAAAGAATGTTGATTAAGCTCTGATTGATCATAACTAGATATGCAATGCAAGAGGAGTTGGCCCAATTTGAAAGAAACAAGGTTCAGAAATTGGTGCCTCAACCAAAAGGTAAATAAACCATATGGGTTTTCAAGATCAAAATGGATGCTGATGGACTTGTGTTGTCAATCTTGATGGTTTGCTCAGGGAATGCTAGGTTAATTAATATTGATTCATCACCCTCACTCGATGCCTTCATGTCATTGAGTAGCTACTAGACAATATGGGTACATTCAAGGGGATGTTGTCATATCGAACACAAAGTTGTCACGCCTGTCGGAGTAGGAAATTTCATCAACCCTTATACAGTTGAAGTTGCAACTCCAAACTTCTGCATTGCGATCCTTCCCAACATCATGTTACACGGTAATGTTGATTATATAACGATAAACTCCAGCTTAGTCGAGCGAGTATAAAGGTAGTCACCCAATGTAACTTCCAAGGTAATGCGACCCAAAGGCCAGGTCGTTTCATCTGAGAAACCGGAAAGCGAGACAAGTGGTTGTTGAAATCGTGCCCAAACTGTGCTAGGTGACGCTGGAAATAGTGTTCACATATTACTTCCATTGCACTTCGAGTATCCGTGTAGACCTTGCTAACCAAGCAATTAGCAATCCGTGTCGTGATCACCATTGGTTCCTTTGCTAGATTGACTTCTAAAACTGGTGGAAAATTAATTGACTCCAGTTGTTAAGCATCGAGTACCTATGCCTTGTGTCATTGACTATAGCCCCGGGAATGTATCACGTGAATGATTGCATATGGTGTCTTAGGTATGTCTTCTTTCTTCTTCTGCTAGTTGTATGTCTTTTCGTTATCGGCCTTTTTAAACTTCTAGCCTGGTAAAAGGTAGTCAAGCTTTCCTGCCTGAATTGAAACTTTGATTTCTTTCCTTAATTAACAACAATTGTTAATGTCATAGCCATGCTCTTCGTGGAAATCGCAGTACTTTCCGCTCTTTGGTAGGGGTGGGTTAAAGGTAAACTTTGATGGTAATATAGCCAGAATTTCCCTTGGCGTTTTTGTTAAGGAACGTAATAGTAACTCTTTGTCATATGGTTGTCGCCACAAACCTTGGCAGTCGTTACAGGGATTGTCACGCTTGTTGTCCCTTCTAAAGTTATCGTGCCGGCTCAACCCGATCCCTCATCATAATTCCGATCCTAGCCAGAACAGTGATCTAGATTTGGCTTCTGTCTCCCTATCAGTCATTAACACGTTTGTAAATTCTTGTCGGCTCTCGGTTTTCTTTAGACCTTAGGTATGATCGAGAAAATTCTACTGCTTCGAGGAACGTTTTTGGAAGCTTTCTCCTTAGCCTCTACACCAGTGACTCATGCTAATTAGGGTCTATATTGTATGTGAAACTGGACATTTGTTGACATGGTGGCAGGCTAGGTATCTTCTGGCACTCGGTAGTGTATCGAGTGATGAATTCATCAAGTGACTCCTTAGTGTATTGCCGGATGTCATGGGCATCAAGATGACATAGTACATGTCGCTTCAAGTTCTAGTACTATGCCAAAAACTTGGTTCTCGAATCAACAAAGCTCGTGATGCTTTAAGGTGGTAACCTAGTAAACCACTCACACGAAACCGAATACAATACGATGGGGAACATGTGGCAAGAAACGACATCCTCCCAGTGTTGAGTTTTGATGGTGAGCTCAAATTTTTGCAAGAAATCGTCTGCATCAGTGGTTCCATCATATGTTCTTTAAGATGGTGGCGTGGTCATGACTTCGGGAAGCCGGATGGTTGGCAATATGAGGTGCAAACCACTTAGTGGTTGCTGACAGTTCTAGCGGTTTCTTAACTTTTTCACATGTCATCGCTACGAACAGATTGTCCCTCAAGGTGCCCACCACGATATTTTAAGCCAAAGATGGTGCAAAAGCGGGTGGCACCGCTTACAGACTAGACTTGCCAATAATCTTCTTGGATCCTTAGAGTTTCCAAGTTCGGCAGCAAGCTCGGACTTGGTACATATTGATAGTTTGGGTTCTCGAAACCGGCTAGTGGTGGAGTATGTAGTGGTTGTTGAAACTAGTTTGGTGGTGGGATGAATGAACCTTGGTTCATATATGGCCAAGCCACGCTTGGTTCAGGGCTGATCACATACCCGATTTGCCTAAGTATATCTAGAGTGCAACTCGACGAGATGTACTGCGCTTGAGGACATGGAGTAATTCCAAATATCATCTGTTGCATGTACAGAGATTGTGGAATAGAGTATATGGAAGTGCTTTCACTGATGACTCTAGAGTTCAGTCCCTGACCCACATCAAAATCCAACCTAAGTGGATCAATCATTTCGTTGAACGGTGTAAGAACCGCCCCATTTGGAGTTGGGTTGATAACCGGTGTACTCTGCACCACTGGCGACGTAACGCCCTATTACGTCGGCTGAGAAGTGACGACTTAAGTGTCCTGAGAAGAACCCACCATTGGAGGTGGTGACGCAGTTGATGAAATTGTAACTGTAGTACTTTTTTGGGAAAAAAGCACCACATTCCGGTGCACGGAATGGTGGTTTATGGTGGTCACAAAAGTAAATTTAACAGAAAGTGATGAAATCAACAGTTCTATTAGTGGATTAAACTACAGATAGTGCCACTTTATCAAGAGTATTTCATCTCGAGTGTGAAATCGTGATGGGCTTATGGGTGATTAATCCTTGACACTCTGACATACGTGCAAACCTAGTTCGAGATTAACTCAATCGATGGTGACCAAGAGATTAATCCTCAAAATCACACACTGATGTAATTTTGAGTTTATGAGGTACTTGAAACGAATGAAGGCAAACACTAGTTTATATAGTGAAACCTTACCTTCTTGAAGGTTCTAGAAGGATGTAAAATAGGGTCAGAGAATGTAGACATTCTTTGAGATCTATGATGTCGTGGACCAATAGGATAGGCCGACCAAGTTAGTTGGGTGACAACGCAAATAATAATATGCACGAATATTCCCTTTTGTAGTATTGTCATATGTTGTCGGAAGATAATGCAAAGTGTGTGTTGGCCGAGCTCAGGAATGATGATCTTCTGAGCTCGAATGTAGTTAAGCGGGTTCTACTTTTAGGAGGAGAAACGTAATAACTCCTTCTAGAAAGTGATTTTCGAAGTCAGAGATCTGCTGTGACATAGCTTGATCAACTTGACTCGGTTCAAATATATTATTTGAATAGTTTTATATTAGTATGATGTTACGTACATCATTAAATATATACCTTTAAATTGGTAAAAGCTAAACGAAAATATTCGCGATGCCAAGACGTTACTCTAGCTTATTTATAGTCGTTGATAGAATTGTCGTTAGAAAAATATTAGAATTTTAATCCTAATCATCATGATGTTTAATATAGGACATTTCTTAAAATAAAAATTTATTAAAAAATGAGGTTGTGCTTATTTTGATTAGTCCCTTTCGGTATCAACTTACTCAAGTGACTTAAAAATATAATTGGTTATTGCGTGTTTCCGTTCGGTCTTAAATGTGGGATAATCTTTGTAGGTCCACCAGTATTATTCGAACAAATTGCATATATTTTAAAACAGTTTATATTTTCGTGGATAATTAATCACACGTTGACAAATCTTTCGTCCAACAACAAAATTATCTTCACTTTCAATTTATAAGAAAAGACAAATGTAAATTGGAATTGGTAGCTTACATGTAGTACACATGTGAGTGCGTTTAGCATACAATTATTATATTTGTATATTTAAGAGTGGATCCAAAATCTGAATATAATATAGAAAAACTCACTCTTCCTAATTTTGGTGATGATTTTATAGACAAATATTTAATTTATTCTAAAACAAATAAAAACATGATCTGAATCGTTAGATATATATGATGAGATCAGTTTTTAATTATTAGTCCAAATCACATTAATTATTTTTGAGAGACAAAACTGACAATACAATTGGTGTACGTGATATTTTATTCTTACACAATAATTCACAAATAATATAAAAAATTTTAAAATCTAAAATTGATAAAATAAAAACTTATAAATCTAAAAACTTTATTGATATACATTGTGAAGATTAAGAAAATTGATGTACAAGACAATACATTATTGTTTATCTCTCAAGTTTTCTAAAGGTTAATTTCAATGTAGATATTTAAAAAAATTAAAGTCATGGAATACTTTAACCGATCGTTATCGACATGGTCACGATTGTTGTTTGTATGTTAGTGTTAATGCTCTTATAAACTGAATATCCAACTATTCAATTACGGAAAATAAAGATAAAATTATTAAATATAGTACATCTATAAACTATTATAAATTATTTGTTAATATTACTGAATGACTTACACTATGAAGATTGAAAATTATTTTTGTCTCTCAACTAAACAAAAACAAATTATATTTGATAATTCGATCATTAATTATTATATAAACTGATTTTGCCTTTATTGGATATTGTAATAAACCAATGCAGATCACTAATACTTCTCGATTTACCCATAAAATTTTAATACCTCTCAACATATTTTGAACATAGATTATGTAAATGTAACAAATCGATATTCATAACTTTCAAATGGACCTGGAATTAATTAGGATAATAACAAAAAATGTACTCCAACCAATTTCACGATATTCACCTACAGAGAAATGTCCACATTCGAATTTATGAGTTGCACTAATTTCATTGTTAGTTTCCTAGTGGTATTCTGCTGGTTGGTGATGATTAGTGATAATAATATGTTATTTCTCTTTCTTCATTTTAGATGGATTAATCATAACGGTGAATCAACGATGATAATGTACGGTGAATCAACGATGATAATGTATTTGTTTTACTCATTAACAACATTTGGGTACTTGACATATAATTGTGGCAAATGGTTAGATGCAAAATACAGAAGTTGCACAATTTTTTGAACAAATTTATTTAAATATGAGTGTTAAACTTTTTTTTTTTTTTAATAGCTAAAGATTTTATAAAGCCACAACTAGCTAAAAAAAAAAACTAGCAGGGCAACCAAAACGAAAAACATATTATACCATAGGGTTTTTGAGCCAAGAGACCCAAGAAGTAACAATGCTACTATATCTATTATTATATCAGTCAAAAGAATAAATAACAATGCAATCAAACATTAACGCATTCTTCATCTTTTGAGTATGAAAAATAACACCATTTATATACCTCCATATCACCCATATCGTTGAGAACAAAATTACCTCCAACGCCTTTCTATTGTCCTTCCTCAGCTTCACCATATCAGCCCACTCTAACAGCTTCTGCACATTATCAAACAAAGGAAAAGGGAGATCCAACCATTTAATGACCTTACCCCACACCTGCTTCACAACTTCACAACCCATAAAAATATGATCACAATTTTCCTTGTTAGAGTCGCAAGAGGGGCATAAAACCGACAGAATATCAACACCTTTGTTTATCAACTTTACCCGAGAAGGAATCCTGTCTAAGAGCACCTGCCATAGCAACGTATTCACTTTAATAGGAACACCAGCACACCAAAATGTAGGATTGCTACCAATCTGCAACGAACACTCATCAATATGCCTCCTTGTATCATTAACAGTAAAGAAGCCATTTATCCCAATATTCCACTCCCACCCATGTGAGCGATCGATCACCTCCACCCTATGCAAATCCACGAGCAACGATGATTTTGGAACAGAGATTTTGGATTGATTTATACCCGTCGGGTACTGAGGTTACCTATCGGGAACACATGTATTCCAGTTTGAAGAACCAACCGGGATCCATAAGTACTCGCCCAGTACTTGGCCTTCCCGCCGGGTACTTTAGTCGGTTACGGATTTTTCACCTTTTATTCCCATGCAAACCCTAAATTTTATTATCTTTGGATCATTCAACATAGCAGCCAATTTTGGGAGAACTTGGAAAGCTTTTAGGGACACCCTAAGCCATTCAATCATTCCTTATTCGCAATAGAAGTTAGGGTTTGTAACTCTTCATTCGAATCTTATTTAGTTTATGCTTAATTCATCTTTGTAATAGATTATGGATTTTGTGTGGATTATATTGTTTGTTTGATTGAGCCTATGACAATAGGTTAAATCCTTTATGTTCATCTAGGCTAGTAACCCTAGATGTTGGACGTTTGATATTCAGATTTGTTTATTCGTATGATTTGATGTTTAATTGAAGAACAATTCGTATTAATTATTTATCCTATTCAATTGGTGTGATGTTTATTTCAATGAATAAAAACTCTTGCGTTCAGTATTACATTTACATGATTATAAATTGTGTGCGTTTGATTGGACACAATAAATGAATTGAATTAGGGTATTGGATTATAATATGGGTGAGTCATATTTAGAAACATCTTATATGGTTAGTAATCTCTAGGACACTAGGATTATAAAGATTAAATCATCAGGTTAGTAGATTTGATTGATCATAGTTGGAATTGATAACTTGTCAAAGACACTTGCATTTTATAATTTCAGTTAAATGATTGCATTGTGAAAACAAGTAATTTAGATTAATAATTCTCATATGTTTAATACATTTCTATTTATTGTCCAACTCTAGTGGTGAAATGTCTAGATGACCATACTTCTATTTTTTGGTTAATCAATTGATTTACTGCTTTACTTTGTTAATATTACCTTTTGACTGTCTGTCGATAAGAGACATCTCCCTTATAACTTAGCTATAGATTAGAAAAATAACCCTCAAAGTACATATAAAATAAATTGTTCATGTAAGAGACTACCCGGTAAACTTATCAATGATATACTACTATCCGATTAGGTATACTTGTCTAGTTGTGTAATAGTTGGTTTGATATTGTTTTTACTAATTTTATAACTAGATTAATACACATCAAATTTTTAACGCCGCTGCCGGAGAAATACTACGGTGATCCATCTGAGGAAATGTTTTTACTAATTTTATAACTATTCCTGTGGAGTGTTAAGCTTTACTCCTAATAAATTTACCCGCCTTCAACTTCGAATCGTATGACCTGTTATTCGAATAGCTTACCTAGTCAAGTTTCACCTCGAATCTCATCTGCCAACTTGGTGAGCACGTCTACAACTTGCCTAAGGAAAGACTGACATGACTGTAAGAAAAGAATAATATTCATGTGATCATCCGAATATCATTAGACCACTTGCAGTCATAACACCCGTCCTCACTGCCACGTCAGCCACGACAACTCACGACTGAAAACTGACCACAGTGGTAAACTGACCACAGCTCACGACGGACAACTGGGACCCACTATTTTCATTATTTTTCATTTTTCTTAAAACTACATTTACTTTTAATTAAATTTAGTTTCATATAATTAATTTAAAAACTAGTTATTAATTAATAAAAAAGATACATTAATTAATTTAAAAAAACATTACATAGTTCCTAAAAATAAAATAAAAACATTACATAGTTCCTAAAAATAAAATAAAAACGTTACAATAGTTCCTAAAAATAAAATAAAAACGTTACAATAGGAAAAAAAACCTTACATAGTTCCTAAATTCATGAAATAAAAACGTTGCAATACGATCAAAGAAGCCTAAAACTATTCGTCATCTTCGTCTTCGTCTTCATCTTCATCTTTGTCTTCGTCCAGGTCCACGAATTCCGCATATTTTATGCGAATAAACTTTTTCATGTTATTTATTCGCTTTTTATCCTTCGGCTTGTAACCCTCAGTAGTTTCTTTTAGAAACTTTAGTGACTCGATTGTCGCACGCATTTTTTCGGATTCTTTTATCTCACGTATAACTTCTAATCGTTGAGCTTCCATTCTTTCTTTATAGCTCGCTATGCTTTCGACCGCCGCTTCGAGCCTTGAACCGGTACCATGAGAAGAAGTCGCCGCGTCGGAAGAGCTTTGACTTTTAGCGACTCTTCGTGGGCGTGTACTCAACCGGACGGGGGGTCTTGGAATCGCATCGTCCCTAAATAGCTCGTTGGTAGTATCTTTTTCAAGATCCACCGCCTCGTTCTCGGGTTCGTCACTTTCGTCAAATAAGCGTCTTGTTGCGCCACCAACTCCCGGTTGCATAAACCACTTTGATATGTCTTTAAGTACTTCCTAAGATTCTTTCATAGCAAACATTTTGAGAGTTGCGTTTGTGAATTCGACCATTGCCCGGTCGAAGATAATACGATCATCTTGCCCGCTTCCCCATGTGCGGACGTTTCCATTGTAAATTGCGTTAAATTGACCGCAAAGTTGATTGATGACTCGCCATTTGGAAGTAAGTTGATTATCACCTCGTTGATAACCCTTGTTGTTGTCGTTGAATTTTCTACTCACTCTTTCCCAAAAACTAGCACGTCTTTGGGAGTTTCCATCTTTCGGGTCTTCCGAAGTATCGACCCAACATTGTGCCAACCACGCTTCTTCCATTGGTGTCCATGGCTTTTTGTTACAAATAACCGGCACACCTTTAAATCTTCCTTTGATTACTTTTTTCTTTCCTTTTTTATCTGTGGATACGGATTCTTGTTGTGTTTGTTGTGGTGAATCTTCTTGTTCTTGTTGTGTTTGTTGTTGTTGTTGTAGTAGTAGTAGTTGTTGTTGTTGTTGAAATTGTTGGAATTGTTGTTGGTTAAATTGTGGGAATTGTTGTTGTGGGTAAAACGATCCTTGGAACGGATTATTCGGGTTTGGTGGTGATGAACTAGCACCGGGGGTGTTCGTAGTGCTGAAATTTAGAAGGTTAGTATAGGAGAAATTTTCATTTGGGTTAGACATGGTTTGTGAATATGTATGTATGTGAAAATGTATGTTGGTGAATTGTTATTGTGTTAAAATGTTGTATGTAGGTGAATATGATTTGTGAATAGAGTGTAAAGATTGTATGGAGAAGTATGTAGTTTGATTTGTTGTTGTGTTTAAAATTGTGAATATGTATGTGTATATACAGGGATTTAAAAAAAAATAAACTTTTTAATATATATATATACATAAACGTTGGAGGTATAACAGTTATATGTATATTTATTTTTTTAATATTTTTTTTTATTGGTTGAAAATGGGTTTTGGGCCTAGTGGGCCCCACTAAAATGCGTTTTGAGTCCGTGCTGTAGAGGACGAGGATGAGTCAGGACGACACCATTCCGTCTGTGGTGACTCGTCCTAACTCATGTTGAGCTTGACCACGCCTCGCTGCAAGTGATTTTATAGGCTAATTGTATTGATCTAAATTACATGTACAACCTTCTATCCAACTATCATGACATGCCATGCAAATGCAATATCATTGGTCCACGTGGGATGCTCACCCCACAACCATTAACATTACTACGTATACTCGAATGAAATCCTTCTATCACTCATAAACAATGCACTCAAGTTATTGGTTTTCCCTTACCAAATGCAAGCACCTCATATACTTGGTTGTATTCCAATAACTCCGATGATCGATTTCCTTATTACCTCAATGGAATATACTCTTGAAAAAAGTTTGCACAATTATAAGTGTAAATAATCGATCACACATACACATGCACCTCCCACTCAACTACTCAATTTAGTCGACACTTGATTGATAGTATAGATATAAATAAATACTTTTACGGATAGTGTAAAGCTAAACTAGCATGATATCTGCATAAAAGATTACATGATTTCATTTTTATTATAAATTAATTGATAAATTGGATATAATATCTACTTTGTTACTTGTTATTTGATTTTATAGATTATGGTAATGTTTGGTGGAGTAGTTGTATTTGTAACTGTAGACCGTAGCTATAACTTTAAATTTTGAGCTTTTCATGAAAAACCTTTTATTAGATTCTAAAACTACAACATTTACATGACAAACAAGAATATTATTTTCATAGAAATTTTTTATTCAAAAATTAAAGCCGTTAAGAGTTCCATGTCAATCCGACCTTATATCTAAAATGATTTCTAATATATAAACTTAATAAATTAATTATATTAATTGATATCTCAAAGTTTGCGCTTGATATAAGGTTAACTTATGACGAATGCATTTTAGTGCATAAAATAATGTCAAATGTATGATACATTAATTTATGTGCGGAGAGCATTTTTCTAGTGCATATTTTATTGTCTACCTCAAGAAACAAAATGTAAAATCGAAAAGGAAAAAGGAAAAGGAGATAGAGTGTAGGATACCCTAAACGTAAACCTCAAAGTGATCATTGACCGCTAATTGCTGGTAGAAAAAGTAGGTGGAGTGTGGGAGGAAATTACTTGTCAATTAGGCGTACATTCATACTAGTCACATCTGACGCGGATGTCTTGCGTGTTCCCTCTTATCACAAACGCATCATGTTTCATGCTTCTTTTCATTTTCTTATTATTTTTATTTTTTCCATCCTCAATTATTTAATTGTAAGAAAATGATACTCCACAGTAACAGGTAAACTAATCGTAGTAAAGTTTATTTTATTACAGTAGTATCTACTTTATCTACTTTACAAAATAAAAATAAAAACAAAATACTAATTTATTAAAATATTATTTTAGCCTTTAGAATACACATATCTAGATATTTTCGCTTGAAATAATAACGACAACTATGTTTTTGAAGAAGTCATTTTTCTCGTTATTCCCCGTTATCACCTACTCATCATGTTGCCATGCTTTCAACTTTCTTTTTAGTTTCAAATGTTATCGTTAAAACCAAATCATTTACACCAATTAGAGCAATAGGAATAAAAAGAATTGTTATCAAAGGAGGAAGTACGGTAAAAAAAATTAGTTGGTGTACGCCTTAAGGAATTAATGGCTTTACATTTGTACGATCATATAGAATAAAATAAAAAATTTCTGATATACATACGTTTATAAGTATATTCAATTATATTAATGTTTATAGTCACGTGATTAAACATATAATATTCTTTGGTGCAATGACTAAAGGAGTCTTATACGGAAATGCAACTTCCAATCTAATTTAATCTATCAAGCTCTACAATGAAAGGAAGACAAAAATAATATATAAACGGTAAGATCGTTTTTTTACCGTTGATCCGTTCTCCGTCTATCTAGCTCTACAATGCTATTTGACTTTTATCATCTACCTTTACCATAGGTATTGTAAGGTCGCTAAATCTTGATTCGATAACGAATTATCTTTAAGTATTGAGGTGTGGAATCCCTCAATACATTAGGTTTAAGCTTATATAACTTTACTATTAATTAAAGGGTTTCGTTTTGATTATTAACTAAGTTAATCACTCAAAACCGAGCCTTTAATACTATAATAAATATATCTGCACGAAAAACGAGGAGAATAATTAAATATTTGTTGTGTGTAATAATGGCACGGATATCCATAAATGAGCAACATTTAAATATATATATCTGGTTCAACTCGCAGTCCATGGGCTCTGCGAGTTGACTCAACATGCAGCCCATGGGCCTTGCGAGTCCAGATAGCTGCGAGCCCAGATTGGCTGCGAGCCCAGATCCTGCGAATCCAGATCTCAGCTCGCTAGTCCAAGACTTGCGAATCCAGATCTGGTTGCGAATTGAGATCTCATCTCGCAAGTCTTATGACTTGCGAGTTGACTTCTCATTTCCGTGATTTTGACTTTAATTCGAATTCGTTACTTGTCTAATTATATTTAACAAATAATAATAACAAATTAATATCATATATTTACGTGTCTAAACCAATTATACAAATTTGACAATAAATACACTAGTCCTTTTACAAGTTAGATCTGTTGTCACAATAACATGTCCCAACAGATCCCCCCTTGACAATAGCTCTAGTGTCGTTATCTTCATCTTAGTCCTTGGTCTTTACTTGTAAATTGAGCTACCCATATGAATCTTCATTCTAACACAAGTCTTCACCATCATTTGATAAACTCTTGCAATATCACCCCATGCTTCAGTCGTCAAGATCCTGTTTTCGTTTAACTTCAACAGGTCCTTCTTCGACAGATTCATCAGGTGTCGATGGTCATAGACTGTCAGAATTACTCTCTCTCCTCCTTCAACTTCATCATCAGCTTCAACCATGACAGCTTCACTAGTCTCTGAATCCACATGCCAATTCAGAAGATTTCCCAAAATATTCTGTGGCATTGTTTTCAGTGGTATTTGTTGTACACACTTGACAGCTGGATAAGTCTTCTTCCTCAATCTTCTTCCAGTTCTTTGACTGCGTTCCTATAATTTGATCGTCTTTCCGACTCTTGGCTTTATCTTTTCAAACTTCATTGAACGACCCTCAGTCTTGATTATTCTTTCAACATATCTTGCATATGGATCATTACTGGGGTTCTTCAATTCTAAGCGTGCCAAGTCTCGGACTTCAAATCGAGGAAGCGAACTAAAAACTTTAAGCTTCTTATCAAAATATTGAACTCCGTCAAACCTTTTGATAGCAAAAAGTTTTAGCTCAGAGTCATAGTACCATCTGATGATTCCTTTTCTCGGTACTTTCTTTCCAGTGATATTTACCTCAGACATTCCAATCTTTTGCTTTCTCCTTTTCAAGGGTCTTAACATAGGATTGTTTCTGAGTTTTTCAGGAAGCTCATCTTCTGATTCAGAACTGGTTGATTCATCTAGATTTTCATCTAAATCAACAACCCTTTCTCCATCTTCTTCCTGGATGACCACTTTAGTTGTAGATGGGCTTACGATGTGTTCATCAATATCAACATCGAGATCTACACTCGTCTGCCCCAACTTCAGAAATAGAAGACCAATCTTCAAGAGGCACAAACTCTCCTTCTTCTAGGTCAAAGTCAATGTCCTCATCTATTTCTTCCGGCATATCGCCTTCAGAATATGATAAGTTCAACATTTCAAGACCTATAGAAATACATACACAAATATATTAATATCATGAGTTCTTTCAATGATTCCCCTAAATCAATCTAAGAGTTTTCTTATTAATCCCTTTGTTTATTTACCGTATATTATATATACACTTATTCAAATCTTTCATCGATTATCATAATCAATCTAAAATTTGAATAAGTCTTATAATATACGAACATCGTATATTATATGATCTTATAATTCTTTTATCGATCATAGTCAATCTAGAATTACAAAAGGCTTATAATATACAAACATTCATAATTATAACATTTAAACATTAATGTTTTACACATTCAAGTTCAAACATCTTAATTACAAAATTATATTACAAAATAATTCAAAGTTACAATTACAATCAGTCTATATTAATACAAGCTTCACCTTCATCAGCTCTACCCTCATCAGTACCAGCACCAGCTTCACTTCCACTTGCTTCTGCAGACTCCCCCTGAATTGTAGTCTGCTGACCAGTCGTTGAAGGACCGGCCAGCTCACTATCCTTCTGAGCTAAGGGATCATCATCTTCATCATTTCTTCTCTTTTTTGCCAGCTCATCTTCCTTGCAGGACTCCTGATATATCAATATCTCCCCCTGAGGTGGCTTGTCCTTCAGAAAGCTGGTGACCAGGCGATCAAGTCTGTCAATTTGTCTCTACTTATCAGCTACATCATCTATCAAATTGCTATTGGTCTTGATGAGCAGTGAGTAAGCTTTATTCTGTTCAGTGACACTCTCAGAAAGAGACAGAACTTGAGATTGTAAGAAGTTGACGGTAGCCTCCAAATCGCTAACCCTGGACTCTAAGCTGACAATACGATCAGAATCAGTCACATGTGAGATGGATGGAGCATCAGCAGTGGTTGGTGGAGTCGTGGCAGCAGGCGGTTGCATTTTCTTAGCTATCTCAGTAGCTACATCAGTCAGAAGGCGAGCGGCAACCCTACTGGATTTGGTGGTTGGGTGCGAAGATGGACGAACCAAAGCAGCAATCATTTCAGCCTCAGAGGGCGTAGAACGTGATTGTGTAGGTGCTGCAGAGGTTGAAGCAGGTTGCTTAGCTTGCTTGTGGGGGCGAGTGATAAGTGACTCCTCCTCTTCATCTTCATCTTCGTCATCTTCGACAAGAACAAAGTCAGGATCTTGTTCCGCGGCTTTTCGCTTCAATTTAAGCACCGGGTCCATAATCAACTTCGACCCTTGACGAATCATCCCAGCGGGAATACCGGAGACAAACCCAGGTGGTCCAGTCTCATCATCATCAGAATCAGATTCAGAAGCAGAAGCAGCTTCTCCGTCTTGTCCCCATGGTCCAGCAGCACCAGGTGCCTTAGTAGGTGGAGGTGGTCTAGAAGTACTCGGACCTTCAGCCGAAAACTGATCTATATCTCTAAAGTCCGGATGTGTGGCGTCATCATGCTGTACCAAAACATCTTGCACCAGCTGTGCAGCAACCTCAGCATTCACATGTTGACCCGGCTGGTTTGCGTGATCCAAAACCTCCTCAATCAATTCATGTGGCTCAGGTGCACCCTCGGCCACATCAATATCAAGCCAACCATTGTTTGGTGGCGTCACATATTTAGGATTAACCAAAAATCCAAACAGCTCGGTTAGCTGGGGCTGCATCTCGAATCTGCGAGAGGTTTGCATGAACATTGCATTATATGCCCGTAGCCCAATAGTATCAACCTTCAGATCTGCTTGAAGAACCTGCAGATCAGGGATAATGATCATCATACAGAATCTCGGGTAGATCATAAACTGCGATCTAACAGCTCCCGAGATCTGTCGAGCAATCTCGCCGAAGATATAATCTGAGAAACTGTATGGTTTGTTGTAAACCAGGGACAATACTCCTGATAGAAGTGAAGGGCTCAGCTCATCATAACCACCCTTCTTGGCACCAAAGACTGTCACAAGGACGTGCCATAAGAATCTCCATTCTCCAAATACCAGGGCCTTTAGGAACTGACGCCCTCTCATAGGTCCTACATACCCCATACCTCCCAGAGCTCCTGCAATAAAGTTTGAATAGAACTCGGTTGGTCCATCTTCCTGATCAACAGTGCCTAGGTGTAAGATATTCCTGATATCAGTAGGAGAGAAGACAATTGGGCGATCATTAACCCTTGTCCGAATCACCGGAGGGTTGACAACTGTATCGAACTCAATGTTAGCCCAGAATTGATCTAAGAGATCTCGTGATAAAGCTGGGGACTCTGTGACAGCATACTGGATCCTTGAGCGACCCAGAAATGTGAGAATACGAGCTACCCTAGCGGCACCTCGTGCGGTGACATCTAAATCAACCAGCACGTTGTGATGTGCAGCAAATTGTCGAGCCATATCTGTAATATAAACATCACACAAATGTCAGACAGTTAGTTTAACCAAAATTGATAAACTTATATGATCTACAGCTCATAATTGAACTATTAAGCCGTGAGACTTAATTAACAATTATAGTTGTTAATCATATATAAGATCAATAAGTCGAACTAGCTAGTGAACCTATTAAAAGTATATAACTTATGACACGAGATCATAAGTCTTATAAATTAAAGGTATGAAGTTTTTCGTGTTCACACTCAAGTCTACACGACTAACCGTTTATTAATTTATAACTCTTAATTATAATTAATCTAGAGTTCTTAAATTAAACCAAAAGAAGGTAAGTCAAACAAGTCAACAAGTCAAAAGGTAAAACTGGTCAACAAGTCAATTTTCAAGTCAAACTGCAAGTCAACTCGCAAGTCAGCCTGAAGCTCACCTCGCAAGTCAAACTTGGAGTTCAGCTCGCAGGTCTGCTTTGAGCTCACCTCGCAAGTCAAACTTGGAGTTCAGCTCGCAGGTCTGCTTTGAGCTCACTTCGCAGGTTTGACTCGTTGACCTGCGAGTTGAGATGGATCTCGACTCGCAGGATGAATTGCACAGTGACATCACAATCTAAACTTAATTTTGGTGAACTGTAAAGCAATCAGGCTATGTCATTGTGTTCAATATGCTCTGATTTACATAAACCCTAAGGTTTCTTGTCCATTTGAGCTATATTTTAGTGATTTGTGTAATTTTAAAACCAAAAAAACCCTCATTTTTTTATAAAATGTCGATGTAGAGCTAATTACACTGTTAACTTGCATGATTTATACCTTAATATATTCGCAATCAAAAAGTGTAAAAATGCTACAGAGTCAAAAGTCCAACACTCGAAACAAAATCTGAAAATATGGAAGTAGAAGATCTCGGTTCGCACAATCTCAATTCGCAATTTATGTTCAACTCGCAAGAGTGTTTTGACTTGTGAACTTGCAGGACCTTATAGTTGTTGACTCGGCTCGCAGAACTCAACTCGCAGAGTTGAGTTCAACTCGCAGAGTTGAGTTCAACTCGCAGAGTTGAGTTCAACTCGCAGAGTTGAGTTCAACTCGCAAGAGTGTTTTGACTTGTGAACTCGCAGGACCTTATAGTTGTTGACTCAGCTCGTAGAACTCAACTCGCAGAGTTGAGTTCAACTCGCAAGCCTTGTCAATTCGCAGGCCAAATGTCATCTCGCAACTTTTGTCCAAAAATACATTTTATTAAATAAATGTAATTTTAAGCTCAAAAACTAAACAAGTCTAAAATAATCTATTTTTCACTTGTCTTTCTTAGAATATCGCGCACATACAAGTCCAAAATAAAAAATAAAATATTTTTCACTTGTGATGTAATCATGCGATAATACTAATGATAAAAACATAAATATAAAATAAGATTAAACAAGATTAATTAAAATAAGAAAAATACGAATAAATGCATAAAAATAAACGACAATGATTCATACTAAACATTGGTAACAAGTACCCTTGTATTAATGAAATACATAGACGAAAAATAAAATAGAATTAAAATAAAATAAAATAAAAGCATCCTAAATGAGGGCGTTAAGAAGTTATCGACAACGGGATCATATTAGAAAGAAACAGCCGAACCAATTGTTGAGTAAAAATTTTGCGAAGATTGTTAGTATTCATACCTCATGAAATTCACAATAAGTTACACAAAATCTCACAACTTAACCATTGTTCAACTTACATTTATAAAAGTATAACTTGGTTACCTATCTCCACAGAATATATCATTCACATAAAAAATAAAGTGATTAATTATCACAGACAGTTCAAGACGATTACCGGTATTATAATCCATATAAACAAAGTCTACATTGATTTCCAAGCGAACTTTTATTGTTTGTATGTGTATTACCTAATGTGATCCAAAATATGACATCTGAGAGATCAAGTAGAACACATAACACTGTATCTTTGACATGCAAGATAGAGGTCACTAAATGATGTTATTTTCAAAGCATATGACATACCCTTGAGTGAATATAAAATGTGACAAACATCAAACCCGTTTTGTAGATACTAGTGGTTCTAGATCTGTACTTAGTACAACATAAGATCCCTTAGTATAGACAAAACAAGCTTGAAACCATTGGCAAAACTAAAGGAGTCAGGTCTGTACTTAGTACAATAAAGACACCAGTAGTTTCACTAACAGTCATAATTCTTATTATTTGTCTTGACATATTTTCATAGATTCTTGATAACAGTGTATGGTCAGATTATCTTTCATCAATTAAGACTTATGTCATACGTCATATAGCATATCACACGAGATAACACACAGAAGATTTATTGCTTATTATATGCTCAGAAATCAAAGCAGAATTTGCCTACCGGTACATCATATAATGAAGCTGTCTAGATCTAAAGTTTTCAAGCAAATTATAACGTGTGGAGAGAGGTGTATACTAAAATAAAGATAAGTAAAGGCCTGGTTTAAGAGATGTAGAATTGATGTAACTTACTAGAATCTACTAACACATCTAACTCAAGACTTTTGCCTACAATTATTAAGCCGATTCCTCTAATTTACTATCATTTCCCAGTTGATAAAGACTTAACCCTTATCGGAGGTGATTCCCCTTAGGTAACAAGCAAATTAATGCCATACGCCTAACCCCCCTCTTTTTTTTTTTAATAAACATAAACAACTAATAAATAAGAACAGCTAATTATTACAAAATAACTCTATGGAAGACTAATCCTCTGGATTTCTCATTCCATTTAGTTGCACCAATTTCTCGAATCGAGCTCTATCGAACGCTTTGGTGTATAAGTCTGCTAAATTGTCCACGGATGGAACCTTAGCTAACTTTATCAGATTTTTCTCAGCACAGTCTCTAATAAAGTGATGTCGAATATCAATGTGTTTAGTTTTACTGTGCTTGACCGGATTATTGGTTATAGAGATCGTTGATTCATTATCAATCATCATAAGAGTATTTGTTATACTCAACCCATAATCAAGCAGTTGCTGTTGTATCCACAGAACTTGAGAACAACAGCTGCCATCTGCAACATACTCAGCTTCACATGTAGAAATGGCGACTGAGGTTTGCTTCTTGCACTGCCAAGAGACTAGTCTACCTCCTAGGAATTGACATCCACCAGTTGTAGACTTTCTATTCTGATTGCATCCTCCGTAATCAGAATCAGTGTAAGCCACAAAATCTAAGTCTCCATCAGTCGGATACCAAAGTCCCAGCTTCGACTTCCCTTTGAGGTAACAAAGAATTCGTTTTACAGCTTGCATGTGAGATTCTTTAGGAGTGGCTTGATATCTTGCGCAGACACATACTGGAAACATTATATCAGGCCTCGATGCTGTAAGATACATTAGTTATCCAATCATGGCCCTATAAAGAGTAGGATCCACGTCTCTATCACTCGATGTATCTGGACCAATACCATGAGCTTCCGGAATAGGAGTATGAAAAATTCTAGATTCTTCCATCTTAAATCGTTCTAGAAGCTGATTAGTATACTTAGTCTGATGAATGAAATATCCATCTTTCTTTTGATCGACTTGCAATCCTAAGAAAAATGTCAATTCACCCATCGCTGACATCTCAAACTTGTTCTTCATAACTTGTTCAAATTCTCTACGCATCTTTTCGTCAGATGACCCAAAGATGATATCGTCAACATATACTTGAACAAGTAGAAAGTCTCTCTTTTTCCATTTGACAAAGAGTGTACTATCTATTCTTCCTCTTGTAAAATCATTTTCAAGAAGATAAGTAGATAATATTTCATACCACGCTCTCGGTGCTTGATGTAATCCATATAGAGCCTTATCAAGACGATATACTCTATCTGGATATTTTAGATCACTAAATCCCGGTGGTTGAGAAACAAACACGGTCTCCTTGACTTTGCCATACAAAAAGGCACTCTTAACATCCAGCTGAAAAACTTTCATTTTCTTTGAAGCTGCAAATGCTAAGAATAACCTAATTGCTTCAAGCCTAGCCACAGGTGCAAACACTTCATTGTAGTCAATCCCCTCTTGTTGATTGAAACCTTGGACAACTAGACGAGCTTTATTGCGAGTCACGAATCCCCGATCGTCTTTCTTGCACTTAAATACCCATCTAGTTCCAATTGGATATTCTCCAACGGGTAGGTCAACCAACTCCCAAACTTGCAATTTTATGAACTGAGACAGTTCTTCCTGCATTGCCTCCACCCACGAGTTATCCTTCAAAGCTATTTGAACATTCTTATGTTCAATTTGTGAGATAAAGCATGAATATAGACATAGATTTGTAATCCCTGTCTCGTTCATCTCAGCATACAAGCTTGAGTGAGTTGAAGTACTAGCTTTTGATTGATTCCGAGTTAGAACAGGAGAATTTGGATCACCGATGATATTATCGATCGGATGATTCCTATTTAATCTTGTTGAGGTTACAGGTTCAACTGGAATATCATCTTGTAGGTTAGCACCAATTTCCTCCAATGGTAGAATACCGTCATTAGTAGTAGATATCCTTAATTGTCTTAGAGGAGTGAGAATATCATCCACAATCCTTTGAGAAGCAATTTCAGGATCTTCACTCTCTTGAGGTATATCCACTTGAGGTTGTTGTGACTCAATAGGTGAGACTTCATCAGAATCAACAATAGTCCTAATTTCAGACGTTTGAACATTCGATGTCGGAGAAGGAGTAGGAACTTCATCTCTAGACAATAAATGCTCAGGAATCTCTGAATTACTAACATAGTCACTGATAGGGACTTTAAATTACTTGAAGAGATCTGAATAATCAAATTGCCAATCTAATCCTTTATGTAAGTCATGTGTATAGCTCGTAACTTCAATGTTATAAACTATTTCAACACGTCCCGTAGTTTTATTGAAGACACGCTTGTTTGGTGAGTTAGGCACATAACCTAGGAAATATCCTTCGTCAGCCTTCTCACCAAATTTAGGTTGATGGCTAGTCTTCAACAAGGTACATGAAACTCCTAAGGGTTCAAACCCTTTTAAGTTAGGTTTCTTATTGTTTAAAAGCTCATAACAAGTTTTGTTCAGCCTTTTAACCGTAAGAACCCTATTGAGAACATGACATGCAGTATTAACCGCTTCTGCCCAAAAGATGACCGGAAGCTTTGAATCTGCAAGCATTGTTCTAGCCCCTTCTATCAACATTCTGTTCTTCCTTTCAGCAACACCATTCTGTTGAGGTACATAAGGTGCGCTGAATTGATGTTGTATCCCTTTGCTTAAGCAATAGATATTGATCGTTGAGTTCTTGAATTACTTTCCATTGTCACTACGAATTCTCTTAACTCTTTTTCTATAGATATTCTCTATTAGATCTAGAAATTCCATAAGAATGCCCGAAGTTTCATCCTTAGATCCCAAATACAACACCCAAGAGAATCTAGAGTAATCGTTTGTGACAACCAAACAATACCATTTGCCACCTATGCTTCTCTTGCTTATGGGTCCAAAGAGATCCATATGTAGCAACTCAAAAGGCGAGGAAATAGAGTTCACAGTTTTAGACTTGTGTGGTTTCTTATGCTGTTTTCCTTTCAAGCAGGATATACACTTGTCTTCAAATGCAAAACTCTTCGGTGGTACACCCAGAACTAACCCATGTTTGGTTATATAGTTCATTTTTCGAAAGTTTAGGTGTGCCATTTTCCTATGCCATAGAAGTGAGTCTGATTCTGAAGCCTTGGATAAAAGACATGTAGACTCCATTGAAGTAATAGGAGCATTCATGTTGATAGCATAAATGTCCTTCTTCCTTGGAGCTTTCATCAGTATCCATTTTTCGGGAATGATAAAACCTAGCTTCAGGATCAAGGCCTCTTTCTCAGTGAAGAGAACATGATGACCTTTATCACAGACTTGGGAAACACTCACTAGGTTGTGCGTTAGTTGTTCAACATAATTCACATCCTCTAGAGTCAAAGTTCCATTCGAAACTTTTCCTTTCCCAGTAATGACTCCTCCTTTATCACCCGCGAAGTGTACTCCTTGTCTCAGTCCACCTCTGAAGTCTGTCAGTAGACTTCTGGTTACTGTCATGTGCCTAGAACATCCACTGTCAACATACCACCAATTGTCGTTGTTCATAGTCTGCTCCTGCACACACAGGTTGTACACAATTAGTTCTCAAGAGGGACCCAAGCCATTACGGTCTTGGTTTGTCCCTTATCATCTACAAACTGTAGCTCTTTAAAGTAACCATCCTTTCCATTAGGAGCTTTGGTCACCTTTGAAGGAGCATCAACTTGCTGATGATTAGTGGTCCTGGGTCTATGAGTTGACTGATTTCCAACCCTCCCCGATACATAACCCTGGGATTTTTGCCCTTGGTTACGACTATTGTAGGACCCTTGGTTAACTCCTTGTGTGCGTGAAGTCAAACCATTCTCAATATGACTTTGGTTCCTTGAAGTAGAACCAATTTCATAACGACTATGATTCCTACTGGGAGTCATGAACCTCGACGGCATTTGATCTTTAAAGTGTTCAGGCCGTTTAGGTTTAGGCGGAGACACGCTGTGAGAAGCATCTCTTTTAAGAGCATTTACAGGTTTAATACCAATTCCCGGTCTGATACCTAACCTGTATGTACTCAAACTAGAGATGTTTTGAGGCTTATCACTGTTCTCGCGCTTAGGAGTAGCTTCTGTCTTCTTATTGGGACAACAAGAATATATGTGTCCTTTTTGATGACACTTGAAGCATGACATCTGCTTTCGTGACTTAACAGTCTTAGCTGTTTCCTTCTTTGTCTGATCCGAAGACACTGAAGATAAATCCTTTTGTTTCTTAATTACCTCATCATTTACATCAGTACTACCTATCATTCCACTCGAGACAAACTGTACTTTAGTGAATGACTTGATCTTACTGATGTCCAATGATGGGTCGTTAAAGATATCCTTCCGTGTCTCAGATGCATCGGATTGTTGAGTTTCCAAATCCTCAGTTTCAGGATTCGCATCTGTCATCTCTAAGTCAATTGGAGTAGTAATGTAATTTGCATTAAAAGGCGGAGGAACCTCAGAGTAACCTAGGCCAGTTACATCATTCACACTACGTTGTGAGCTAATGATTCTATCTAAGGTCAAAGAAGATGTCCTATAACCTTCAAGTTTACGATTTAGCTCGACCAACTTCATTTTAGACTCTGAGAGCTCATTATCCCTAATAGCAATATTTTTATTTAGCTCATTAAGGTTCAGATATAACCCGTCTATCTTAACACATTGTTCATTAATTATGTCAGTGAGACTAGTCTTATCGGAAGCATCACTCTTAATTTTTTCAGTCAATGCTAGCTTATCCTCACCTAACCTATGAAAATCAGACTTAGCTATATCTAATTCGGATGTTAAGGTTTTGTTAGATTCGGAAAAAACACTAACCTGAGTTTGCAAATTAGTAACTAAATAGCAAACATCAGTAAGAGTAAGAAGATCCAGACATACCTTTTTCTTATCTGTCTGAACGTCAGCCATGTATGCAACGAAGTCATCGGGACTCATTTCTTCAGTCGAGTTGATGTAGAGTACATCTTCATCCCTCCCCTTAACTTCCATGTGTGGCACATTAGTTTGAGGTTTCTCAGCAGTTGGCATGTATGAAGTTGATTCAATTGGTTTCTCTTGATCGTCTATCTCAGCCATGAGAGCTTGCTCAGGCTGAGTGGACCAATCATAGGAACCATCGATTTGTTGAACCACTAAGACTTTGGAAGTCAAAGTACTTCCCGAGTCTTGTTTTGCAGCGCCAGTATCAACCTTCGATCGTTGACATTCCCTGGCAAAGTGTCCGTAACCTTGGCAGTTATAACACTTGACCTTGGATTTGTCAAACCCTGGTCGATTTCCAACAACTCTTCTACCCGTACGTTTTAGGAAATTCTTAACCCTCCTTTACACCATAGCAAGCTGCCACTGAAGGTCCATTTCCTCTAAGTCATCCGGGTCTACTTGATCATAATCCTCATCAAATTGTGCAGGATCATTAATCTTCCCTTGTATGTAATTTTCATAGGAAGCAACAAACGAAGCCAGCACAGAAAGTTGTTGTTCTGCTGATTTCACACTCATTGGCATTTTATGATGCCCTTGGGTTGACTTCTCAGAAGAAGTATTCTTACATCTGTTGGGACATATTATTGTGACAACAGATCTAGCTTGTAATAGGACTAGTGTATTTATTGTCAAACTTGTATAAATTGGTTTAGACTCGTAAATATATGATATTAACTTGTTATTATTATTTGTTAAATGTTATTGAACAAGTATCGATTTCAAGTTAAAGTCAAAATTCGCGAATTGAGAAGTCAACTCGCAGGTTTGACCTGCGAGTTTAGATCTCATCTCGCAACCATCTGGACTCGCAGCTCTCAGCTGCGAGTTGAGATCTGGGCTCGCTGATATCTGGACTCGCAGGTCTTACCTGCGAGTTGAGATCTGGGCTCGCAATCATCTGGACTCGCAGGCCCATGGGCTGCGAGTTGAGTCAACTCGCAAAGCCCATGGCCTGCGAGTTGAACCAGATATAAATATTTTAATGCTGCTCATTATTAATGAGAGACCTAGAAATCCGTGCCATAATTACACACACCAAATATTTTAAGTATTTCTCTCCTCGAAATCTGTGCAGATATATTTATTATAGTATTAAAGGCTCGGTTTTGAGTGATTAACTTAGTTAATAATCAAAACGAAGTCCTTTAATTGATAGTAAAGTTATATAAGCTTAAACCTAACGTATTGAGGGATTCCGCACCTCAATACCTAAAGATAATCCGTTATCGAACCAAGATCTAGCGACCTTACAATTGGTATCAGAGCTTTCGGGCTTAGAAACGTTGTGGTTACAAGGTTTTTGGTTATATAACATCTTTAGGGTCGTTTTTCGAACGAAATCTACGGATTTATTCGTGAAATACCAAAAAGTTTCAGTTCCCAGATTTCGAGGCGCCGTTTTGCGAGTTGAGATTAGGGTTACTGTTATCTGCGAGTTGAGATTAGGGTTTCTGCGAGTTGAGAATCAGCTGCGAACCGAGTTCCATTGCGAACTGAGTTTTCTGCGAGTTGAGAATCAGCTGCGAACCGAGTTCCATTGCGAACTGAGTTTCTGCGAGCTGAGATTTTCTGCGAGTTGACATTTTTTAGTTGCGAGTTGAGATTATTAAATTCGCAATATAACCTAATTTTTCACTTTAAAATGTCTGATTTAAGCCGAATGATCGAGATGGAACACGAGGTTGGAAAATCTAATGTTCCACCAAAGCTACTTAGACTTGAGGACTATTATGGGTGGAAAGACAGATTTGAAAGTTACTGTAGATTCCACGACATCACTATTTGGTTGTGTATTAAAAACGGATATGTTGCACCTACAGCTGAGGTAGGGAACGCAACAGTGATTGTGACTTATGATCGAATGAATGACCATCAGAAGAAAGAATTCACCATCGATAATAAAGCACATTCTTCAATTAAGATGAGCTTTCCTAAGGAGATCAACCATCAGTTGAAGTCCTTTCACACAGCTAAAGAGCTGTGGGACGCTCTAGAAAAGAGATGTGAGGGGAGCCCTCAGGTGAAAGCTGGTAAATGTAATCTTCTAAAAAAGCAGTTTATGGTATTTAAGGCTTTTAGAGAAGAAGATCTTGAGGCTTACACCACCCGTTTCTATCATCTATTAAGTGAGCTTGACGACCATGCTATCTTCTATAATGACAAGGAGAAAACCGACAAGTTTATTGAGGGTTTACCTTGTAAATGGGAGATGTACGGTATCATGCTGAAAGATAATGATGAAAGATATGCAACCATGACCCTAGAGAAAGCGATTGATAAACTAAGGGGTTATGATTTCTCTAAGAGAACGAGAGATACGGATTCTGATCATCTACAGAATCCTGGTCTGTACCATGGAAAGACCAGTATCTCTAATTCCTCATCCAATTCGACCACGGCTTTGTTTGCGGGTGAAATTGATGAGATTGGAGAAAAATTGACTGAGGATCTCTGTTTCATTGCTTCGGATAACGGTGATAAACGAAACAGGAACACCACCTCAGATAAATCCACTCAAGGGCATCATAAGATGCCGATGAGTGTGAAATCAGCCGAACAACAACTTTCTGTGTTGGCATCGTTCGTTGCTTCTTATGAAAACTATATTCAAGGGAAGATAAACGATCCAGCACAATTTGATGAAGATTATGATCAGGTTGATCCTGACGACTTAGAGGAAATGGACCTCCAGTGGCAACTGGCTATGGTGTCAAGGAGAGTAAAGAATTTCCTAAAGCGTACGGGTAAGAGAGTAGTTGGAAATCGACCAGGTTTTGACAAGTCCAAGGTCAAGTGTTATAATTGTCAAGGTTACGGACACTTTGCCAGGGAATGCCAAAGACCAAAGGTTGATGCTGGAACTTCAAAACAAGATTCGGGAAGTAATCTAACTTCCAAAGTCTTAGTGGTTCAGCAAATAGACGGATCTTATGATTGGTCTACACCATCAGAGCAAGCTCTCATGGCTGAGATTGACGATCAAGAGAAACAAATTGAATCCACTTCCTACATGCCGACTACTGAAGAACTTCAAGCTAATGTGCCACACACAGAAGTTAAGGGGATTGAGGAAGATGTTCTCTACATCAACTCGACAGAAGAAATGAGTCCCAATGATTTTGTGGCATATATGGCTGATATTCAATCCGAAAAGAAAAAGGTATGTTTAGATCTCCTTACTCTCACCGATGTATGCTATTTAGTTACTGATCTTCAAACACAGGTTAGTGTCTTTGCAGAATCTAACAAAACCTTGACCTCAGAATTAGACTTAGCTAAGTCTGATGTTCGTCGGTTAGGTGAAGATAAATTAGCACTGAACGAAAAGATTAAGAGTGATACTCTAGATAAGACCAGTCTGACTGACATTATAAATGAACAATGTATTAAAATAGACGGGTTATATCTAAACCTTAATGAGCTTAATAGAAATATAGCTATTAGGGATAAGGAATTATCAGAGTCAAATATGAAACTGGTAGAGCTGAATAGAAAATTTGAAGGTTATAGAACTTCTTCTTTGACCTTAAATAGAATCATTGGCTCTCAACGTAGTGTAAAGGATGTTACTGGCCTAGGATACTCAGATGTCCCTCCGCCTTTTAATGCCAATTACACTGCTTCCACTTCTGTTGACTTAGAAATGACAGATGTTAATCCTGAGACTGAGGATTTGGAAAATCAACAGTCTATTGCATCTGAGATCCAAAAGGAGACTGTCAATGATTCATCTTTAACCAAGAGTACAGTCAAATCTCTCACTAAAGTACAATTCGTATCAAGTGGGATGATTGGAAGTACTGATGGAAATAATGAAGTCATTAAGAAACATAAGGAGTTACCTTCAGTGTCTTTTGATCAGATAAAGAAGGAGTCTGCTAAGACTGCTAAGTCACGAAAGCAGATGTCATGCTTCAAATGTCATCAACGAGGACATGTCTCTTCTTGTTGTCCCAATAAGAAGAATGAAGTTGCTCCTAAGCGCGAGGCCAGTGATAAGTCTAAAAATATCTCTAGCACAGACAGGTTAGGTACCAGACCTGGTATTGGTATTAAACCTGTGACTGCTCTGAAAAGAGATGCGTCTCACAGTGTCTCGCCACCAAAACCTAAACGGCATGAAAACTCTGCTAAGGATCAGGTGCCGTCGAGGTTTATGACTCCGAGAAGGAACCAAAGTCACTTTGAGATTGGATCTACATCTCGTTCACAAGGAGTTAACCAAGGGTCCTATAATAATCGTAACCAAGGGCAGAAATTCCAGGGTTATGTATCGGGGAGAGTTGGAAGTCAGTCAACTCATAGACCCAGGACCACTAATCATCAGCAAGCTGATGCTCCTTCAAAAGTGACCAAAGCTCCTAATGGGAAGGATGGTTACTTTAAAGAGCTACAGTTTGTCGATGATAAGGGACAAACCAAGACCGTAATGGCTTGGGTCCCTCTTGATAACTGATTGTTTACAACTTGTATGTGCAGGAGCAAACTGGGAACAATGATAATTGGTGGTATGTTGACAGTGGATGCTCTAGGCACATGACAGGAACCAGAAGTCTACTGACAGACTTCAGAGGTGGACTGAGACAAGGAGTGCACTTCGCCGGTGATAAGGGAGGAGTAATTACTGGGAAAGGAACTGTTTCTAATGGAACTTTGACTCTAGAGGATGTGAATTATGTTGAAGAACTAACGCACAACCTAGTGAGTGTTTCCCAAGTCTGTGATAAAGGTCATCCTGTTCTCTTCACTGAGAAAGAGGCCTTGATCCTGAAGCCGGGTTTTATCATTCCCGATAAATGGATACTGATGAAAGCTCCAAGGAAGAAGGACATTTATGCTATCAACATGAATGCTCCTATTACTTCAATGGTGTCTACTTGTCTGTTATCCAAGGCTTCAGAATCAGACTCTCTCCTATGGCATAGGAAAATGGCACACTTAAACTTTCGAAAAATGAACTATATAACCAAACATGGGTTAGTTCTGGGTGTACCACCGAAGAGTTTTGCATTTGAAGACAAGTGTATATCCTGCTTGAAAGGAAAACAGCATAAGAAACCACACAAGTCTAAAAATGTGAACTCTATTTCCTCGCCTTTTGAGTTGCTACATATGGATCTCTTTGGCCCAATAAGCAAGAGAAGCATAGGTGGCAAATGGTACTGTCTGGTTGTCACAGACGATTTCTCTAGATTCTCTTGGGTATTCTTTTTGGGATCTAAGGATGAAACTCCGGGCATTCTTATGGAGTTTCTAGATCTAATAGAGAACATCTATAGAAAAAGAGTTAAGAGAATTCGTAGTGACAATGGGACCGAGTTCAAGAATTCTACATTGAATGTATATTGCTTAAGCAAAGGCATTCAACATCAATTCAGTGCACCATATGAACCTCAACAAAATGGTGTTGCTGAAAGGAAGAATAGAACTCTAATTGAAGCAGCGAGAACAATGCTTGCAGATTCAAGGCTTCCGGTCATATTTTGGGCAGAAGCAGTGAATACAGCATGTCATGTTCTCAATCGGGTTCTTACGGTGAAAAAGCAGAACAAGACATGTTATGAGCTTTTGAACAAAAAGAAACCGAACTTAAAAGGGTTTGAACCCTTTGGAGTTTCATGTACGTTGTTGAAAACGAGTCATCAACCTAAATTTGGTGAAAAGGCTGACGAAGGATACTTCCTAGGTTACATGCCTAACTCACCAAACAAAAGGGCCTTCAATAAAAATTCGGGACGTGTTGAAATAGTTTATAACATCGAAGTTACGAGCTATACACATGACTCACATAAGGGATTGGATTGGCAGTTTGACTATTCAGATCTTTTCAAGTCATTTAAAGTCCCTATCAGTGACTATGTCAGTAACTCAGACATTCCTGAGCATTTATTGTCGGGAGATGAGGATCCCACTCCTTCTCCAACATCGAGTGCTCAAACGTCTGATGCTAGGAATATTGTCGATACTGATGATGTCCCCCCTATCGAGTCACAACTACCTCAAGATGATATACCTCAAGAGAGTGAAGATCCTGAAATTGCTTCTCAAAGGGTTATGGATGATGTTCTTACTCCTCTGAGACAATTAAGGATATCACTACTAATGATGGTATACCACCCTTGGAGGAAATTGGTGCCAACTTACAGGATGATATTCCAGTTGAACCTGTTACTTCAACAAGAATTAATAGGATTCATCCAATTGATAATATCATCGGTGATCCAAATTCTCCTGTTCTGACTCGAAATCAATCTAAAGCTAGTACATCCACTCATTCAAGCTTGTATGCTGAAATGAACGAGACAGGGATTTCAAATCTATGTCTATATTCATGCTTTATCTCACAAATTGAACCTAAGAATGTTCAGATAGCTTTGAAGGAAAATTCGTGGGTCGAGGCAATGCAGGAAGAACTGTCTCAGTTCACAAAATTGCAAGTTTGGGAGTTGGTTGACCTACCTGTTGGAGAATATCCAATTGGAACTAGATGGGTATTTAAGTGCAAGAAAGACGATCGAGGAATCGTAATTCGCAATAAAGCTCGTCTAGTTGTCCAAGGTTTTAATCAACAAGAGGGGATTGATTACAATGAAGTGTTTGCGCCTGTGGCTAGGCTTGAAGCAATTAGGTTATTTTTAGCATTTGCAGCCTCAAAGAAAATAAAAGTATTTCAGCTGGATGTTAAAAGTGCCTTCTTGTATGGCAAAGTCAAAGAAACGGTGTATGTTTCTCAACCACCGGGATTTACTGATCCAAAGTATCCAGATAGAGTATATCGTCTCGATAAGGCTCTATATGGATTACATCAAGCTCCGAGAGCGTGGTATGAGACACTGTCCACTTATCTTCTTGAGAATGGATTCACAAGAGGAAGAATTGACAGTACACTCTTTGTGAAATGAAAAAAAAAGAGACTTTCTACTTGTTCAAGTATATGTTGACGATATCATCTTTGGGTCATCTAACGAAAGGATGTGTAGTGAATTTGAAAAGGTTATGAAGAACAAGTTTGAGATGTCAGCAATGGGTGAATTGACATTTTTCTTAGGATTGCAAGTCGATCAAAAGAAAGATGGATATTTCATTCATCAGACTAAGTATACTAATGAGCTTCTAGAACGATTCAAGATGGAAGAATCAAGAATTTTTCATACTCCTATTCCGGAAGCCCATGGTATTGGTCCAGATACATCGAGTGATAGAGACGTGGATCCTACTCTTTACAGGGCCATGATTGGATCACTAATGTATCTTACAGCATCAAGGCCTGATATAATGTTTGCAGTATGTGTCTGCGCAAGATATCAAGCTACTCCTAAAGAATCTCACATGCAAGCAGTAAAACGGATTCTTCGTTACCTCAAAGGGAAACCGAAGCTGGGACTTTGGTATCCGACTGATGGAGACTTAGATTTTGTGGCTTACACTGATTCTGATTACGGAGGATGCAATCAGAATAGAAAGTCTACAACCGGTGGATGTCAATTCCTAGGAGGTAGACTGGTCTCTTGGCAATGCAAGAAGCAAACCTCAGTAGCCATTTCTACATGTGAAGCTGAGTATGTTGCAGCTGGCAGCTGTTGTTCCCAAGTTCTGTGGATACAACAGCAATTGCTTGATTATGGGCTGAATATAACAAATACGCCTATGATGATTGATAATGAATCAACGATCTCAATAACCAATAATCCAGTCAAGCACAGTAAAACTAAACATATTGATATTCGACATCACTTTATTAGAGACTGTGCTGAGAAAAACCTGATAAAGTTAGCTAAGGTTCCATCTGTGGATAATTTAGCAGACTTATACACCAAAGCGTTCGACAGAGCTCGATTCGAGAAATTGGTGCAACTAAATGGAATGAGAAATCCAGAGGATTAGTCTTCCATAGAGTTATTTTGTAATAATTAGCTGGTCTTATTTATTAGTTTATGCCATTTTTAAAATAAAAAAAAGGGGTAAGGCGTATGGCATTCATTTGCTTGTTACCGTTGGGGAATCGCCTCCGATAAAGGTTAAGTCTTTATCAACTGGGAAATGATAGTAAATTAGAGGAATTGGCTTAATAAATATAGGTAAAAGTCTTAAGTTAGATGTGTTAGTAGATTCAAATTTGTTACATGAACTTTACATCTTTAAAACCAGGCCTTCACTTATCTTTATTTTAGTATACTCCTCTCTCCACACGATATAATCTACTTGAAAAACTTTAGATCTAGATAGCTTCATTATATGATGTACTGGTAGGCAATGTCTGCTTTGATTTCTGAGCATATAATAAGCTATAAATCTTCTGTGTGTTATCTCGTGTGATTTACTATATGACATATGACATAAGTCTTAATTGATGAACGATAGTCTGACCATACACTGTTATCTAGAATCTATGAAAATATGTCAAGACAAATAATAAGAATTATGGCTGTTAGTGAAATTACTGGTGTCTCTATTGTACTAAGTACAGACCTGACCCCTTTAGTTTTGCCAATGGTTTCAAGCTTGGTTTGTCTATACTAAGGGATCTTATGTTGTACTAAGTACAGATCTAGAACCACTAGTATCTACAAAACGGGTTTGATGTTTGTCACATTTTATAAATTCACTCAAGGGTATGTCATATGTTTCGAAAAGAACATCATTTAGTGACCTCTATCTTGCAAAGTGAAAGAAACAGTGTTATGTGTTTTACTAAATTTCTCAGTATGTCATTTTTGAATCACATTAGGTAATACACATTCAAACAATAAAAGGTTTGCTCGGAAATCAGTATAGACTTTGTTTATATGGATTATAATACCGGTAATCATCTTGAACTGTCTATGATATTTAAATCACTTCATTTTGATGTGAATATTATATTTTGTGGATATAGGTAACCAAGTTATACTCTTATAAATGTAAAGTTGATAAATGGTTAAGTTGTGAGTTCTTATGTAACTTATTGTGAATTTCATAAGGTATGCATACTAACAATCTTCTTAGACTTTGTACTCATCTTTTGGTTCAGCTGTTTCCTTCTGATATGATCCCACTGTCGATAAATTTCTTAATGCCCTCGATTAGGTTTTATTTTACTTTATTTTATTTTATTGTAATTTTATTTTAGTCAAAGTGTTTCATTAATACAAGGGTACTTGATACCAATGTTTATTATGAATCATTGAACTTTTATTTATTTCATTTTATCTTATTTCTCTTTATTTTATTTTTCTTATGTTTCTATTGTTCGTATTATTGCATCACAAGTGAAAGATCCTCAGATTTTAGACTTGTGCACGATTTCCTAAGTCTCACAAGTGAAAAATACCTTATTTTAGACTTGTGCGCATTTTTCTAAGAACGACAAGTGAAAAATATTTTATTTTAGACTTGTTCGCTATTCCATAAGAAAAACAAGTGAAAGATCCTCAGATTTTAGACTTGTACGCGACTTGGACTTAAAAATGACGTTTTGTAATTAAAATGTAATTTTTGGACAAAAACTGCGAGCCGAGAACAGTGCTGCGAGTTGACTTTGGGCTGCGAGTCGAACTCAACTCTGCGAGTTGAGTTCTGCGAGCCGAGTTCAGTAAGTATAAAAAGGTAGCGAGCCCGCATAACAAACACACAGTCCTGCGAGCCCAAACTATTTCCTTGCGAACCCAGATTTGAACTCGCAAATCTTGTGACTTTCATTTTGAAGTAAAGAGATTTTGATCTTCTGATTTTTATATACCTTTACTTTGTGATCATTTTAAGGTATATTTCAAGTAAATCCACCGTGTATTTCATTCACAATCGGCATTTTATAAAAAAATGAGGGTTTTGAAATTTCAATTACAAAAATCATTTAAATAATGCTTAGATTATACAAGAAACCTTAGGGTTTATGGTAATTAAAGTATTATGGACCTAATTACATCACCTGATTGCACAAAGCTCGCCAAAATAAATTTAAATGATGATGTCATCTTGGCAGTTCATGCTGCGAGTTGAGATCCAGACTCAACTCGCAGCCCGCTCTTGCGAGTCCACTTTGAAGGTTGACCTGCGAGTCCAACCTGCGAGTTGACTTGCTAGTCTGACTTGCGAGTTGAACTTGCGAGTTGACCTGCGAGTCAACCTTGCGAGTTGACTTGCGAATCCAACCTGCGAGTTGACTTGCGAGTCCAACCTGCGAGTTGACTTGCGAGTCCAACCTGCGAGTTGACTTGCTAGTCTGACTTGCGAGTTGAACCTGCGAGTTGAACTTGCGAGTTGACTTGTTGACTGCGAGTTGAACTTGCGAGTTGACTTGTTGACTGCGAGTTGAACTAGCGAGTTGACTTTTTGAAACTTTTGATTTCTAATTTTAATTTACGATCTCTCGATTAGTTAACTAATTGAGCGTTTATAAGTTAAAATAGTCTACGGTTAGACGTGTCGACTTAAATGTAAACACGTAAAACCGTATACTCTATATATAAGACTTATGACTTTCCGTAATAAGTAATGTATTTGTGTAGCAGGTTAATTTGAAAGTTAGACTTATTGATTCTATATATGTTGAACAACTATAATTGATAATTAAGTTTCACGACTTAATAGTTCAATTATGAGTTGTAGATCATATAAGTTTATCAATATTTGTTAAACTGTTTGTCTAACATTTGTGTAATTTGTGATTTTACAGAAATGGCTCGACAATTCGCCGCTCAGCACAACGTGCTCGTCGATCTGGATATCAATGCACGTGGTGCCGCCAGACTAGCTCAGATTCTCACATTCTTAGGTCGATCGAGGATTCAGTTTGCTGTTACAGAATCCCCAGCCTTATCAAAGGATCTTTTAGATCAATTCTGGGCTAATATCGAGTTCGACACAGTCGTCAACCCACCAGTGATTAGGACTAGAGTGAATAATCATCCGATTGTGTTTTCTTCTACTGACATCAGGCATATTTTACATCTGGGCACGGCTGATCAGGAAGATGGCCCAACCGAGTTCTCTTCAGATTTTCTTGAGGGTGCTCTAGGCCGTATGGGGTACGTGGGACCCATGCGAGGACGCCAGTTCTTGAAGGCTCTTGTCTTCGGTCAGTGGAGATTCTTATGGCACGTCCTAGTGACTGTTTTTGGTGCCAAGAAGGGAGGATATGATGAGCTGAGCCCTTCGCTTCTATCAGGAGTACTGTCCCTGGTTTACAATAAACCATACAGTTTCTCAGATTATATTTTTGGCGAGATTGCTCGACAGATCTCGGGAGCTGTTAGATCACAGTTCATGATCTACCCGAGATTCTGTATGCTGATTATTCGAGCCTCGATTCCAGACTTGCCGGACTTTCAAGCTGACTTAAAGGTTGACACTATCGGGCTGCGGGCTTATAATGCCATGTTTATGCAAACTTCAAGGAGGTTTGAGATGCAGCCACAGCCGACAGAGCTGTTTGGGTTTTTGCTTAATCCAGATTATGTGACGCCACCAAATCATGGTTAGCTGGATGTTGATGTGGCAGAGGGTGCTCCTGAGCCACAAGAACTGATCGAGGAGGTTTTGATTCAGGTGCATCAATCTGGGCAAGAGATTAATGCTGATGTTGCAGCCGAAGTGGTGCAACAAGTACTGGCTGATATTGATGATGCCAATGATCCCATCATGCAAGATGTGGATCAGTATGTTGCTGAAGCACCAAGGGTTGCAGAACCCACCACTGAGGCACCAGAGGCTGCCGGTCCATCCGGAAGAGATGGAGAAACTGCTTCGGTTTCTGAATCTGCTTCTGATGATGATGATGAGACTGGACCACCAGGGTTTGTCTCCGGTATCGCTGAAGGGATGATTCGTCAAGGATCAAAATTGATTATGGATCCGGCATTGAAGTTAAAAAGAAAAGCCGTTGATCAGGATCCTGATTTTGTTCTTGTCGAAGAAGATGAGGATGAAGATGAAGAGGAGGAGGTGCTAATTACTCGACCTCGCAAGCTGCTCAGACAAACAGCTTCAACCTCTGCAGCTCATCTACAATCAAGTTCTACGCCCTCAGAGGCTGAAATGATTGCTGCTTTGGTTCGCCCGTCTTCGCACCCAACCACCAAGTCTAGCAGGGTTGCCGCATGTCTTTTGACAGAAGTTGCTACTGAGATAGCAAAGAAAATGCAACCGCCTGCTCCGACACCTCCATCAACCACAGCTGCTATTCCTTCAACCTCACCAAAGACTGATACTGAACGCATTATGAGCTTAGAGTCTAAGGTTCAAGAGTTGCAACTTGTTGCTAACACCTTTGCCACACAGATTCTGCAACTGTCAGACAATGTCACTGCTCAGAATGATGCTTACTCACTACTACTCAAGACCAACACTACACTGGTAGATGATGTAGCTGAGAAGCAAAGACAAATTGACCGCTTGTCTCGACGGATTACTTTCCTCGAACAGAACCAGCCAACTCAGGGGGAGAGGGCTGCTTATGAAGAAGTGTGTAAAGAGGATGAGCTGGCAAAGAAGAAGAAGGATGATGAAGACAATGATCCCTCAGCTGAAAAGGAAAGTGAGCTGGCTGGTCTTGTAATGACTGGTCAGCAGACTACACTTCAGGGGGAGTCTGCTGGAGCTAGTGGTAGTGGAAGTGGTGATGCTGTTGGTGCTGGTGCTGATAAGGAAAGAGCTGAAGAAGGTGACACTTGTATTAATATAGACTGATTGTAATTATTAATACATTGTAACTTTGAATTATTTTGTAATATAATTCTGTAATTAAGATGTTTGAACTTGAATGTATAAAAACATTAATGTTTAAATGTTATAATTATGAATGTTTGTATATTATAAGTCTTTTGTAATTCTAGATTGACTATGATCGATAAAAGAGTTATAAGATCATATAATATATGATGTTCGTATATTATAAGACTTATTCAAATTTTAGATTGATTATGATAATCGATGAAAGATTTGAATAAGTATATATAATATATTTCAAATACACAAAGGGATTAATAAGAAAAATCTTAGATTGATTCAGGGAAATCAATGAAAGAACTTATGATATTAATCTATTTGTGTATGTATTTCTATAGGTCATGAAATGTTGAACTTATCAGATTCTGAAGGCGACATGCCAGATGAATTAGATGAGGACATTGACTTTGACCTTGAAGAAGGAGAGTTTGTACCTCCTGAAGATTGGACTTTCATTGTTAATGATGGGGCAGACGAATGTGTAGATCTTGACGCTGATGTTGTTGAACACATTGTAAGCCCATCTAAAACTAAAGTGGTCATCAAGGAAGAAGATGGAGAAAGGGTTGTTGAGTTAGATGAAAGTCTAGATGACTCAACCAGTTCTGAATCAGAAGATGACCTTCCAGAGAAACTCAGAAATAATCCCATGTTTAGACCTCTGAAAAGGAGAAAGCAAAAGGTTGGGATGTCTAAAGTAGATATAACTGGAAAGAAAGCTCCAAGGAAGGGGATCATCGGCTGGTATTTTGATTCTGACTTGAAACTTTTCGCTATCAAAAGATTTGACGGAGTTCAATATTTCGATAAGAAGCTTAAAGTATTCAGTTCGCTTCCTAGATTTGAAGTTCGAGACTTGGCACGCTTAGAACTGATAAATCCCAGTAATGATCCCTACGCAACGTATGTTGAGAGAATCATTCGGACTGAGGGTAGATCAATGAAGTTTGAGAAGATTAAGCCAAGAGTCAGAAAGACGATCAAATTAAAGGAACGAAGTCAGAGAACTGGCCGAAGATTAAGGAAGAAAACTTATCCAGCTGTCAAGTGCATACAGCAGATACCACTAAAACCTATGCCACAGAATATTCTGGGAAATCTTCTGAATTGGCACGTGGATTCTGAGACTGGTGAAGCTGTCATGGTTGAAGCTGATGATGAAGTCGAAGGAGGAGAAAGAGTAATTCTAACAGTCTATGACCATCGACACCTGATGAATCTGTCAAGGAAGGACCTGTTGAAGTTAAACGAAAACAGGATCCTAACGACTGAAGCATGGGGTGATCTTGCAAGAGATTATCAATTAATGGTGAAGACTTGTGTTAGAATGAAGATTCATATGGGCAGTAGAATTTACAAGTGAAGACCAAGGACAAAGTTGAAGATAACGACGCTAGAGCTATTGTCAAGGGGGAGTCTGTTGGGACATATTATTGTGACAACAGATCTAACTTGTAATAGGACTAGTGTATTTATTGTCAAACTTGTATAAATTGGTTTAGACTCGTAAATATATGATATTAACTTGTTATTATTATTTGTTAAATGTTATTGAACAAGTATCGATTTCAAGTTAAAGTCAAAATTCGCGAATTGAGAAGTCAACTCGCAGGTTTGACCTGCGAGTTGAGATCTCATCTCGCAACCATCTGGACTCGCAGCTCTCAGCTGCGAGTTGAGATCTGGGCTCGCTGATATCTGGACTCGCAGGTCTTACCTGCGAGTTGAGATCTGGGCTCGCAATCATCTGGACTCGCAGGCCCATGGGCTGCGAGTTGAGTCAACTCGCAAAGCCCATGGCCTGCGAGTTGAACCAGATATAAATATTTTAATGCTGCTCATTATTAATGAGAGACCTAGAAATCCGTGCCATAATTACACACACCAAATATTTTAAGTATTTCTCTCCTCGAAATCTGTGCAGATATATTTATTATAGTATTAAAGGCTCGGTTTTGAGTGATTAACTTAGTTAATAATCAAAACGAAGTCCTTTAATTGATAGTAAAGTTATATAAGCTTAAACCTAACGTATTGAGGGATTCCGCACCTCAATACCTAAAGATAATCCGTTATCGAACCAAGATCTAGCGACCTTACAACATCGTTTCTCGCTTCCATCTGAAGCTATAAAGCATAGATCCTCGGTCAACATTTCACCAAGTTCATCAATTTCACCAGCAAATAGTGTAGTGGTCGAATTGGATGAAGCATTTGAGATACTAGTCTTTCCATGGTATAAACCTGGATTCTGTAGATGATCAGAATCTGTATCTCTAGTTTTCTTGGAGAAATTATAACCCCTGAGCTTGTCAATTGCTTGCTCTAGGGTCATAGTGGCGTACCTTTCATCATTGTCTTTGAGCATGATACCATACATTTCCCACTTTAAAGGCAAACCCTGAATAAATTTGTCGGTTTTTTCCTTGTCATTGTAGAAAATTTCGTGGTCGTGAAGCTCACTCAATAGATGATAAAATCTGGTAGTGTAGGCTTCAAGGTCCTCTTCTCTAAAAGCTTTAAATACCATAAACTGCTTTTTTAGAAGGTTTCTCTTGCTTGCCTTCACCTGAGGGTTTCCCTCACACCTTTTCTCTAGATCTTCCCAGAGCTCTTTAGCTGTGTGAAAGGACTTCAATTGGTGATTGATCTCCTTGGGAAGGCTCATCTTTATCGATGAATGTGCCTTATTATCAATAGTAAATTCTTTCTTTTGATTGTCATTCATCCTGTCATAGGGTACAATCACAGTTGCATTCTCTACCAAAGCAGTAGGTGCAACATATCCGTTTTTAATGCACAGCCAAATAGTTATGTCATGGAATCTACAGTAACTTTCGAATCTGTTTTTCCATCCATAATAGTCCTCGAGTCTGAGCAATTTCGGTGGAACATTAGATTTGCCAACCTCGTGTTCCATTTCGATCATTCGACTCAGGTATGGTTCTATTCTGAGACTGTCTGGGTTGTTTGTGCTGGCAAGAGCGAAACGAGAACGAAGTAATAGTAGAACCAGGGCAACGGCTAAATGCGACGGCTCCAAATAAAAAGTTTAATACTTTTTTAAAATCTCAAACCACTTATATATACATATACAATTATACCACTCTTTTTTCACATACAATTCTTATAATTCATACTTATTTATACACAAGTTGTATCAAACAATTATCACATACAATTCTCACAATTTATACTTATTTTACAACCTATATATATCAAATACTTTTTTTTGTCAAATCGTTACCAAAATTCGGACGAAGATTTTGATCTAGAAGATCTCAAAGTAAGTATTGGTTGTTACAATCCGAATGATATGCTCGGTATTCTTGAAATGTTAGAAGAAAATGTAGAACGAAGCCGAAAGTTCTCGGCCAAAATTACTTAGAAGGCGATTACATAGAGATCGTCTCAGTGCCGATGAACATTTGTGGCGTGACTACTTTTCCGAAAATCCAATATTCCCGAAAAATTACTTTCGAAGACGATTTTGGATGAGCAAGTCATTGTTTCTCCGTATATGTTAGAGTATGACACCTTACTCAAAACTACCACTACTGCTACCTCCGTATTTTATTTGTTTTCATCAAGTGCGTGATTGTAACGGTACACTTGGTTTTAACGTTTACCAAAAATGCACTTCCGCCATACGACAATTAATATACGATTGTGTCGCCGATGCGTTTGATGAATACTTACACACGGGTCGTTTTCCGGGGATGCTAGGAAGCATTGATTGTATGCATTGACCTTGAAAAAAGTGTCAAGTAGTATGGAAAGGTCAATACACACAAGGTGATCACTGACATCTAATAATCATGCTCGAATTGGTGCCCTCGTATAATTTGTGGATTGACACGCTTACTTTGGTCATGCAGGTTCAAACAACAACATGAATTTTCCTATTGAATCAAATTTGTTCAACGATTTACTCCAAGATCGGGGTTTACTGTGAACGGGGTTGAATACAAGAAAAGGATATTACATCGCTGATGGAATTTATCCGGAATGGGCGACTCTTGTTAAATCGTTTAAATGTCTGGTTGAGGAAATGAATATCAAATATAAGATATTCCAAGAAGCTGCAAGAAAGGACGTGGAACGAGCATTCAATGTGCTTTAAGGTCTTTGGGCAATACTTAAAAATCTAGCAAGACCATATAACATCAACAAGATAAGAAGAATGATGTACACTTGTGTGATTTGCACAAGATGATAACTGAAGACAATTGACACAACATATGTCAACTTGAGGAAGACTACCTCCGAAACCCGAACAATCTTCTACGACTTTCTTGGTTGATGTAAATCCCCTATGAACTAATCCACGAGGTAATTACCTTTGTTAAAGTGCGGACTCCTCTAATAAACATAACGTTAACTAAATGAATATTATAAATATGTTTATAACACTAAATAAGCTTTATAGAATATAAACTTGTTTTATATTCGAACTAAGACAATATTACAAAGATATTCGAACTTAGCTACCTGGAAACTCAGTTCTCAAAACGTTACAAATGACAATTTCACACTTGTATATATAAGCAGCTAAGTTCGTACGAACTTAGCAGCTTCTAAGTTCGTATGAACTTACCTAAGTTCGTAGGAACCTACATAAATACAATAACAAAACTAAGTTAATAATACAATGATTTACTACAAAGGCTAATTACAAACTAGAAGCTGTTGTCACACAAGATGCACCAACAGACTCCCCTTGACAATAACTCGAGTTGTCTTCGGTCTTTTTGTTGCAGTCAATCTTGATTCTCGATTAGCTCTGTCGACTCCCAGCCCATAACCCTTTTTCCACACAAACCTTTACCACCTTTTGATATCTTCGGCCTTCATGCCTCCAACTATCTCTATACAAGATCTTGTTAACATGAAGCTTCATCAGATCATCTTTGGACAAGTTTACCATATGTAAACTGTCGTATACCCTCAGCAACACCTTTCCTTCACCATCCTCCATTACTGCTTCCGCAGTTTGACTATCAACATGCCACCACTTGAGATTTGCAAGAACGTCCTGTGGCATTTTCTTCAACGGAACCCTCTTCAAGTACTTGAAAGGTTTGTAAACCATTTTCATCCATGACTTGTTAGTAATTGGATTAATCCTGGTCAGATCAGGAATTCTCTTCCCCAGTTTTAGCTTTAAGTCTTCAAACTTGTTCGATCTTCCTTAACGCTTAACGATTCTCTCTAAAGTCTGAGCGTAAGGATCATCTCCAATATTCACCAAGTCTAGCCAGGCCAGTTCCTTCAATTCTATCTTAGGCAACGAGCTAAAGACCTTCAGTTTGTTCTTCAGATACTGAATCCTAACATATCTTTTAATTATGAACAGTTTGAGTTCACTGTCATAAAACCAACTAATGATGCCTTGTTTCAGCTCGCCCGATCCTCTGACCTTGATATCACCCTTATACTTAATCTCCAGTTCCTTTTCCATCTTCTTGAACCATAAGTTTTTCAATTCAGCTCTAGATGGTTCTTTGTCAGCATCTGAATCATCTTCAGGGACTTCATCATTCTCAGACTCTAATCCCTTCCGATCGATCACATTCTCACCAGCTTCATTCTCATATATTACCTCAGTGAAAGGTTGCTTTGTCACGACGTGTTCATCAATATCAGCGTCTGTATCTACAATGATCTCATCATCTAACTTCCAATCTGCAACATCTGTACTCAGGATCTCTCCTTCCGCCAACTCTGACTCACTACTATCAGACACTCTAAATTTAGAAGTGCTTCAATAGTGTATGTCTCAGTCAGATTCACTGGAGTCTCTTCTGTTCCGCTCCCACCTTTTTCTTGACCAGACTCCCCCTGAGTCTGTACTGCACCCTGTCCTCTAGATGAAGAGCTAGGCATATCACCTTTTGGTGCACTGGGATCATCGTCCTTATCTTGGTCGTTTTTCTTTCGCAGCTCATCTCCTCTACATCCCATCATCTCCCCCTGAGCTGGCTCGCGCTTCATCAGTCGATAGATCAACATTTCGTTGCGCAAAACCTGCTCTTCTAACCTTTCATTAATTGCAGTCAAGTTTGTTGGTGCATATTTTGTGACAACAGCTTCTAGTTTGTAATAGTTAGTTTTAGAAGTCATTTTGTTAATCATTGTAATCGTTAACTTAAGGTTTGTATGTCTATTTGGTAGGTTCAAACGAACTTAGGGTAGGTACGAACTTAAAAGGTGCCTAAGTTCGTACGAACTTAGTTGCCTATATATACACAAGTCCAAATATTTCAGAATATAGGTTTTTAGAGGTTTTTCGGAGGTGTAAGTTCGAACTAAGTTGTAAGTTCGAATAAAAGTGATATTTACATATTTGTATTACTCATTGGTTATCGTTTATGTTTATGTGAGGATTCCGCACTCGTATAAACAAGATTACCTCGTAGGTCTGAACCTAAGGGGACCTTGAATATAACGTGGGGACCGTCCAACTCTGGGGTCCATGGGTCGCGAGTCGTATAAATTGTAAGTCCCCTTTGAACGGATCCAAACGAGATTATAACGTGTATGAAAGGAAGAGGAAGACAACAAACGATGAATGAGATGTGTAAAAAGGAGCTAAGGAACAATGCTTGTAAAGAGATAGCTTGGTGGTTTTATGATGCAAGGATTCCTTTCAATGCAACAAGTTATGACATCTTTCATATTGCTATGGAAGCTGTTGCTCAATTTGGCCTCGGGTTCAAACCACCTAGTATGTACGAGCTTAGAGTTCCTTTACTCAAAAAAGAAAAGGAAGACGCCGAAGATGATATAAAGAATTACAAGAAGGAATGGGCCAGCAAAGGTTGTTCTATACTATCTGATGGGTGGCGTGACTCTACTGTTAAGAAAGATATAGTGAATTTCTTGGTAAACTCTCCAAAAGGTTCAGTGTTTATACAATCTTTAGATGTGTCAAAAGTTACAAAAGATGCTAACACATTGTTTAAAATGCATTTATATCGGACTCCTTGCGCAGCTCACTGCATTGATCTTATGTTGGAGGATATAGGAAATCTTGAGAGGGTTAAGACTTTTTTGAAAAAGGCAATGTTCATGAATGGTTATATATATAGCCATGTTGGAGTTGTTAACATGATGAGAAGGTTTACAAATCAAAGGAATTTGCACAGACCTGCCATCACCAGATTTGCTACATCATTCATCACTCTTGCACAACTACACAAGCAAAAAAATAACTTGCAAAGGATGATCACATATGATGATTGGGTTAATAGCAAATGGTCGAAGGACACGGCGGGGAAGGAAATGGTGAGAACTATTCTAAGTGATTAGTTTTGGAGAAATGTTGCATATACTCTTAAGTTAACATGACCTATTGTAAAGGTTCTCAGAATTGTTGATGGGGATAAAAAGCCTGCCATGGGATACATCTATAAGGCCATGGATAGGCTTAAAGAGACCATTAGCGCTTCTTTTGCAAATAAAGAAGTGCATTATAAGAAAGCGTTTGAGATTATTGACCGAAGGTGGATTTTCCAACTTCACAAGCCCTTGCACGCAGCTGGTCATTTCTTAAATCCTCAATGGTTTTATGATGAGTCAAAAAAAGTTGACTGTGAAGAAATTAGGACTGGTTTAACAGCTTGTATCCGCAGATTGGTCCCTGATTTACGAATTTAGGATGCTATTTCGGATGAGATGGATTTATACCAAAAAGAATTGAGGATGTTTGGAGATCCCTTGGCAATACGACACAGAAGGACAAAAGCTCCAGCTGATTGGTGGGCTGCATATGGGTCATCAGCTCCAAACTTACAAAAGTTTGATATTCGCGTTTTGAGCCTCACGTGTAGTGCAACGGGTTGTGAAAGAAACTGGGCTGTTTTTCAACATTTTCATTCCAAGAAAAGAAACAGATTGGCACAAGAACGATTAAATGACATGGTGTATGTGAAATACAATCGTGCTTTGGATCGTCGTTACAAAAAAATTGACACAACTGACCATATTCTTTTGAAAGAAATTGATGAAAGTAATGAATGGTTGATGGGGCATATGGATGGTGAAGCAGAACTCGCTAGCAACTTTGTGTAAGTTGATGATGATTTAACTTGGGCTACTGTTGATATAGCTTCTGGGGCATCTGAGCCAGCTTATCCTACTAGAGCTTCAACATCGAGAGGTAGCGTACAAGGTTCATCAAGTGCTCCAAGGGGGAAAGGGGCTGCTAATACCTTCACCTCAGGTTCTAAGGCATATCCAAGGCTGATTGATGAAGATTATGAAGAGGATATTGGACTTTCTAATGATGATGTGGTCAACGAGGAGCTCGAGATTGATGTTGATGATGATGGCGAGGATGATGAATATGACTTCTAGTTTAGTTGTGGAGGAGTTAGATACAAATCTTTTCTATGGATGCTTTTCATTTTTCAAAAACAGTAGCACTTCAGATTTTTTTGGGCTGTTTATATACTTTAACGGTATAAAATCGTGAATTATGAAAATAAATAGCATCTTTTTATAGTAAATGTGTGACTATATGTGTCATTAATGTGTTTTGTGCAATATATATAATTTACAAGTATTTTTTTATAAAATTGTCGCCACGGGTACGTGATGCGTGCACTTTCGCATCGGGCGCCTCGCGCATCGGGTTTTTGACCCTTTTCGCATAAGCTCGCATCACGCTTTTTAAAACCCAGGTGAGGCCACATAGTTGGCATTTAGAACTGCCCGAAACAAAGTTGTGGCATGAGGCCGATCGGCAGCTTGACGTCTGCTACTGTGACTCAGACAATGCATGAATATCTTCTTATCAACGGAAGTCAAATGCACAACTGGGTCAACAACTGGGAGATTTGGGATAACTCGTTTATGATCATCATTACAAAGCACGGGTATAAGATGAATCGATCTTTAACACTTCCCTTAATCTGCTGCACCATCTCATCAAAAAAGAATTGAGAGAAACAGAAAGGCTTGTGTAGACCAATGAAACCATGCAAGATTGCATTTTGTGGTTCATGGTGTCAAAGCCAGCCTTCTTTGGTCCGAACTAGACCAGCAAAATGTGCATCAGATACCTCCATTGACCAAAGAGATAACTCTTGGTGTACTGGGTGTGGGTGACATCCCTAACATAACCCATGCGCTGAAAAGCGCCAGCTCGCATCTCTAGTGGGAATGAGGTCGGGCCATTTTCCTGCTCCTCCATACCCAGCTGAAGAATTATCCGAAGATAAGCAGCTGTAAACTCTATGTTGACCCCATTGACAATGGTGCAGATGACCAGTGGTTCTGGCCGGCAATCATAGACCGCATTCGTCCAGAATTGACGGAGATAATCGATTCTCAACGTCGGCGAATGGGTGAGAGCAAAGAAAACCCGCGAGCGCATCAAAAATTCCAGAATGCCTCGGTACTGCTCTGTGGCTAGATCAGCAAGATCAAAAGAAATCGCGAGATTGTGCTTGTTGTGGAATTGACGTACTTGATCAACAATTCCTGCACAAAAGACAAAACACACCAAAGATAGATAATAATAATGTTAGTTATAAACGTTAATCAATCTAGAACCCTGCAACGAAGATCCTACTATTAATACACGTTATAATAAATTATTAATTAATTTTTTTTTCAAACACATGTAAGTTCGTACGAACTTACAACCCTGTGTAGGTTCGTACGAACTTACACCATGGCTAGGTTCGTACGAACTTGGTAACTTCGTACGAACTGTAAGTTCGAATGTATGAACTGAAAATCAATTTTTGAAATTTCAGTAACAAAAACATGATCAATCAGAATGTAAAGGTGCGTCAAGGTGCGAATAACATGAAGCAACTAAGAAATCCGACTTTTAGCCATAAACACTTGCATAATTTTGATATTTTGTCAAGTTTTAATAAAAACCTAAATAAATCCGAATGTGTTGAGGTCTAATGGATAAAACTTCGAAATAACTACTTACTTAGATGCGTACGAAGTTATTGGTGATTTTTAACGGTGTAGAAATTTCAAACACGGACCAAAAAGTGATTTCAAATTTGAAAAGAATGGAACAGTTCGTAGGTTCGTATGCCCAGGTAAGTTCGAAGGATTTCTGTAAGTTCGAAGGGTTTAGGAACAAGTGAGGATATTGACTTTGGTCAAACCCTTTTAGAACTTACATTCGAACTTTGGCCCTAAGTTTGTACGAACTTATACAATCTTAGCCTAAGAACTTAGATTTTCCAAATAAAAAACATTGCGCGATAACCAAAATACTTAGGCGCTTAATTGATCAGGTTAAGTTAATGTAAGAATTTCCTGTAAACTAAGAACTTAAAATTAAATAAATTAAAAAAAAAAAACTTCAAATTAAAAATAAGAATATGAAATTGTTCATATTTTGAAACGTACATTGTTTTTGGGAGTGTCACTGATACAAAGATCGAATTAGCCATGATGAGTAAAATACACAGTTAGGAATTGAATTTATTCCGTTGTTATTATGTATGTAAGTTATAGTTCACGACGATTATCGGTATTGTTGTCCACTTAAGCAGTCAACACTCAGAATTTTCAAGTACACGTTTACCTATTGTTCACAATTATCTATGTATCTCATATTTGATATACACTTAGAATCAAGAAAGTCCAGAATTCCATGTATCAGATGTTTTAATTTTATGTCATCTTTAAAGTCAAGTCCTTTTATATTTCAAGAATGTACTTTGGTACATGTTTAGCTATAGGACAAGACTAGGGTTAGAGGCAAACAAATCTAAAATCAAACTAGAGGTGACAGGTCTGTACTTTCGTACAACAGAGCGACATAGTTTGACTAGAGACCTTGAAAACGGTATTCTTGTTTCGCGGTCGAGTTTGCTCTATTATTAGGATACACTGACTGAGTCTAGGTCAGCATGTTTCAAGATGTAGCAAAAGAAACAGTCAATGAACCCCTCAGATGAATTGGTTTATATTTATCCAATAACATGTATTCCGGTACGATCTATCTCCTAAGAATTAAGACTTAAGTTATACATCAAATTTGAGATTGCACAGAATAATCGTATTATTTAATATAGATTAGGTACTTGAAAAACCGTTATGTCTTATGCCTACCAATACATCGTATGATGAAGCTATTCGTTACATTTAGAATTAAGGTACTTTCTACTGTGTATGTTCTACATCTAAAAGCCACACATATATAATGTTCTAGGCATGGGTAATGATTTCATCATTTCTTTGCAATAGCACAATGACCCTCAACTTTTTATAAATATTTGCAAAGATAAAATTAAAGATAGAAATAAAAATTTAACTATAGCTAGATAAAAGTTCTTATGGGAAATAACTTATTCAGGATTACTCATCCCATTCAGTTGGATTAATAACTCAAAACGAGACCTATCAAAGGCCTTAGTATAAAGGTCGGCCATATTGTCATCAGTGGGAACCTTAACTAATTTAATCATTTATTTTTCAGCACAGTCACAAATAAAATGATGTCTTATATCAATGTGTTTCGTTTTATTATGCTTAACAGGATTATTAGTTATTAACATATAGGTGTATGTGAAAATTTTAAACCTTAGTCGCGCAACTGTTGTTGTATCCATAAAACTTGTGAACAACAACTACCAGCAGACACATACACAACCTCACAAGTTGAGATGGCGACCACCTAATAATTGACAACCACTAGTGGTTGATTTCCTATACAAGTTACATCCTCCGTAGTCCAAGTCTGTATAGGCCACGAAGTCAAAATTGCCTCCGGAGGGATACCAAAGACCTAACTTAGGTAAAAAAATATGTCCTTCTTTTGATCAACTTGTAATCCTAAGAAAAAATTTAGCTCCCCCATAGCACTCATCTTAAACCTTCGCTTCATCACCTTCTCGAGATCTCTGCACATGTTCTCGTCAGATGACCTAAAGATGATGTCATCAACGTAAACTTGTACCAGTAGGAAATCATCCTTATTCTACTTAATGAACAATGTGCTATCTATCTGGCCTCTCTTGAACCCATTCTCCAAGAGATAGGTATATAGCGTCTCATACCATGCTCTGGGTGCTTGATGCATTCCATACAGAGCCTTATCCAATGAAGAATGTTGTGACTCCATTACTTAAAGATGCACTAGAATAAGACTTCTTACCATGATAGACACTTGGATCTTGGACCTGATCAGATCCCGTCTCTTTCTTCTGCATGTTTAAGTCATAGACCCGCAACTTTCCTACAACTTCTTCAAGTGTTAGCGTTTTATAATATATGTTTTCTTTGATCATCAAAGTGTATATATCCCACTTTGGCGGTAACATTTCTAGAAGCTTGTTGTTTTTCACTATATCACTTAATCCATTGTTGTCCATGTCAGTCTTTAGATGATAATATCTAGTGATAATATCTTCCAATGATTCACCCTTCATGTGCTTAAAAACATAGAATTGTTTTGTAAGCAAGTCAGCCCTACTCTCTTTGATCTGTGCATTACCATCTAATCTCTTCTCCAAAGTTAACCAAAGCTCTCTAGAAGTGTTGTATCTCTTCAAGGTATGCTTAATTTCGTGAGGAAGACACATAGTAATACCAGATAACGCTTTGTTCTCTGCTTCGTGCATTCTTTTATCCGCCTCCTTCATCGTTGAGTACAAATAAAATTTGAGTTTCCCCTTGAATTCATAATTCGGAGCATCATATCCATCACTTATGCAGATCTACATTTTGATGTCATTAAATTTTACAATGATTCAAATCTATCTTTCCACCCGAAGTAATCTTCAGCCTTTAGAAGCTTTGGTGGTGAAGTAGCTTTACCTACTTCTTAATCCATCTCAATCAACTTGTTCAAATTTGACATCGTAATTAGAGAGTATACCAACTTGAGGTATGTTCGTATAAGAAAGTCAACTCAAATTTTCCCTCCAAAATTCACGAAAACTTTTCCGAGTAAAATTTAAATTTTCTTAAACCAAAATTAGTCAATGGTAAACATAAATTCAATTTTTGGTAATGGACAAATTTTCCTTCGAATTTTTTTTTCCGAAAGAGTTACTGGTAAGTTCGAACTTAGACAAGTTCGAATACAATTATGTTCGTACGAACTGAAGCATATGTTCGAACACAAGTCAACGAAATTGGTCAAACGAACTTAAGATCAGTTCGAAGGAGGTCAACGAACTTGAGGTAAGTTCGAAGGAGTCAAATTCGTACGAACTTACAGAACATAAGTTCGTAAGAAACCACACAAGTTCATACGATACTTCTTAATTTCGTACGACGATCTGATCAACCCTAATTTGTAAAACTTCGAATCTAGGCTTTTGTGATCTCGAATATCAATGAACCGTAACACCTTGAACGTAAAAATCCCTGTCTAAACATCAAAGTCTTTCGTATTCTCTTGTTCTTTATCGAGTAATACCCCAAACCTTAAAACGAATGAATCGTTTATTGCTCTGATACCGCTTGTAGGTTCCTGGCGACTGGATCCACGAGGTAACAAGTATAATTGAGTGTAGAATCCTCAATTAAACACACGATAATAAACAAGTTAACAGCGAATATGTAAATCTCACAAACAATAAGCTTTATTGAATATAAACTCAGTTACATTCAAACTAAGAAACAAACTCTCTCAATTGTTTTTCTGCGAACTTGCACTAAGACCTATGACTGACTTCCAAACTGAATATTCGATTTCCCAACTTTCAACTTACGGATATGCATATATAGTGTCTAAGTTCGTATGGACTTGGCCCTACGAACTTAGCCCACTTCGAAGCCCATACGAACTTGTCTAAGTTCGTTAGCATTCCTAAGTTCGTACATACTTCTAAGTTCGTACAAACTTACATACTTATGTATATAAGACAAAATATAACAATTACAATGATTAAGAAAATGACCAATTAGAAACTAGATGTTGTTGTCACACAAGATGCACCAACATAATACAGCCCCCACTTTCCCGTACATTTTTAAAATTAAATATCTCAAAGACGGTTAGTCAAAAGATTATAAATATTGCACCATAAAATTCAACATTTTGTTCTTTGGTTAGACATCTCACATGATATACTTTCAACGAACTTTTTGTTTCATATTTAGGTGGGTTATTGTCACAACCATCAAAATCTCGGATTATCACCACACTTAAATTCTAGAATTACAGTTGTGACTACGACTTTCCTTAAGTTCTAGCAGTGAATCTAAGTTACGACTCTTTCAGTGTACCGAAACTGCCGAAACGCTTTAGAAATTGCTTAGCAAACCCTAAGTACATGAGAATTATTTAATTAGGTTATAAAGTGCCAAGGAAAACAAAGGAAATTAAATCTAATGGCTTATCACGAAAATTCTATCGTATCGCAAAAATCATGAAGTATTTTAGAAATTAAGAATATCAATTTTTATAACTCAATTATTAATTAGTAAAACATTACAAATCAAACCTTACATTATACAAAACTTATACATTTTTAATACAAATTAATAATACAACTTTTAATACATTATATCTAACAAAAATTTAAATATTTTGGTGCCCCACTAACTTTAAAAATCTGCCCAAGCCACCACCACCCCCATTTGTCCACTTAAAACTCTTTCTTTCTTCCTTATACATTCCCACACTCTACCCTTCCTTTCATTCACTTCACACACTTTCTTTCTCAGCCTCTTTTACCTCTCAAATCCAACATATCAAGAGTTCATTGAGTAATTTTCAAGAACACAAAGGTAAAAACACATCTCTAACCTCTTTTCTTTCATTTTTAACCTGTAAATCTATGGAGTCTATGCCTGTTATGGTTAGAAACCCTTTAAAATGTGCTTGATGTTTGTAGACCATTCTTTTCACACCTTTATGTGTTTAAAAGAAAGGATGATCCATTGTTACACCCAGATTTTTGAGCTACTTTTTTTTTTTTTATAATAATTTTATAAACTTAGATAATAACCAAACAACCTGTTTTAAGTTTTACATATCAAAGCAGCAGAAAAAGTAAAGTAAATAGTTACTCAAAATTCGGTGTAACCAACGCTCACTACAATAATAAAAAGTCTATACTAACTATGGCTAGTTACATGTATAAAAACTATCTTCTAACACGTCAATCCCGCACTCTAAGCAACTTCCTTTCCTTTGCCACTTGGTCCAGTTACATCCTTGCCTAAGGACACATATCACATACACAAGGTTAGCTAATAAGCATTGTGAGTACACGGGTTTATCACTGCAATCTCATCATTAGTACTATAAAATATTAAATTAAGCAAGAGATAAAACTTTAAGAACATTTTTATTACTAATCACTTGCCCGGTGAGCAGGGAAGCTCACACATGCATTCTAGTCCGGTGGGGGAGGCCTACATATGCTATAAACATGCTAACACATATGCAATGGATCCATGCAATCTAAACCATGTAGCTAAGTCATACTAAGCACTACAAACACAACAAGTTCACAATAACAAATAACTAAACGAGATTGTCAACTTGTCGGGCTTGAAAGTATTTAGTACACTAATATTGGATCACACCAAATGCACTCAAGTACAAAAAGTTCATAACAATAATAACTAGGGTAGTTGTAACTTTCCGTACTTAATTGCACTTAGTGCTACCAAAACAATATCTATGTAACGAACTTTTAAAAATTAATTATACCAAACAAGTTTTGATATGTGCCCCCGTTTTGAGAAATATTCGTGTAATCATCTTGCAACTTCTTAGATATTTCTTGAGTTGTATCAAGTGCTAGAGAAATGTGTTCACCTAAAATCAACACAATGTATCATAATTAATAGTTATCTATTTTTATTAGCACTCTATGAATCCTAATACTCTTACATGTAAACTTGTAACATTACTATAACGTAGTTACTATAAAATAGACTTTTAGTTAGTTGACAATTTATTTATTTGTTAAATCATAGTTAGACTAATTAAAATGGCAACTAGAAATCCTAATACGACTACACGTGCAACCCCTTTCATCAAACCATTTACATGAATTAATTACTATATAATAATGTTCTCTTGAAAGCCATCACAACTAAGTAACAGAATTCGATCTTGCCAAATAACTAAACCCCGGGGGGGTCATTTTAAAAATGTTTTTAATTAACTAATGCTAGAAGGGGTTAATATGTAGTCTTTACCAAACTCTAGGGGTCTTCTATATATATTAAAATGTTCGTACGAGGTTTCTTCCACCTAATGCAAATGCTGCGTTTTACAAAGCCTCGACCGCAGGTACCTTGACGGAAAGACTAGTTTTCCGGCTGTTAACTTATATACTCAATTTATTTTACCATTATATTTTTCAAGCTAAACTCGTATTTACTATTGAAGGGAAGTATTTTAATACCTTAAATGTTGGTTAAACGACTTAAAGCTCGAGATCCACTTTATTGGAACTTAAACTCACCGGAAGACTTTTCGTGAGCAACCCTCTCAACCCGGCTGTTATATCCTAATATGTTAAGAAGAGGGGATGATACTAAGTATAAGAAATTTATATAAGTCATAAAAGAGACTTAAACCGAGATTTGAGTGAAACCTTACCTCGCCGGAAACTATGGAGTTCACCGGAGACACTTTCACAACTCCAAGGTCTTCCTTCCTTTCCACAGTTTCCAGTTCTAATTTTATTTCCTACTCAAACTATAAGTGTAAGATCACTAGTATGGATGTGTGTATGTAAAGTGAGTTTCTTTTTGTGTGTGTTTGGCCGGAAAGTGGCTGCTGGAATATCGGCCGAAAAATGGCTGTTGGGATATATGAGAGCAGCCACCAACAACCCTACAACCCATATATTTATTTCTTTTATACTAGAATGTGTTAGGGTTTCTAGGGTATACCTAGTTAGTCTAAATTGACAACTTTACCCTTCAATTAGTGGTGTTATAACAATAAGTACCATTCCCTTTAAATTAAATTTGTAGTCTTTTATTTAATGTGTCCAACACCCAAATCAATTTAAATAAATTTATTTAACAAGTCTTAAAACGTAAAAGAACTCTTAATAATACCTTCATAATTTTATAAAATTGGGATGTTACATCCATGTTCAAACCAAAATCAAGAGCTAAAATGCAATACTAGTTCATAATCTTGCAAAAATAGACTTTTTGTTAACTTTCATGTGGATAAAAAGGAAATTATTGTTAAAATTAAGTTAACCTCTGGAAAAATGAATGATTAACTTACACTTTACATGCAATCTGCCCAGATTCTTTGTCCGACTTTACCAGACCATAACTAAAAAATACTTGTCCAAATATTCTGATTATTCTTCTGGAATTTAGCCCTATGTCTTAGCTTTCAAACCCAAGTGGTCTCACTCAAAAACATTGAGTATTCAACCTCCAAATATGTCACACAAAACTGGTGCGCCAGCAAAATGTTTTCTGTAACCACACGTTTGTGATGCATGTTTAAGGGTTCTAATGTATATAAAAATTACAAAAAAAATATTTTTAGACACCTAACATGTTGATATGCTTATAAAATGCATAAACACGCAACATAGCAAAACTTGAAGAAATGGCTAAATGTGTTGTCTATGTTACAAAATTCATAAAATGGGCCAAAAACATGTGAAAAATATGAAAATGATTTTTCACAACTTTCTTATGGTATAAAGTACAGTGGGAATTAAATTTGAAATTTTTGGAACTTATATATATTTTCTTTAAGAAAATACAAAACTAGCACTAAAAGAATGAATTTAAACCATGAAAATTAGATATTCAAGCCGGGAACTCCTGGAAATTTTTCAGTGTTGTTTTCAACATAAAATAACACTCCACATCAAAAATCACATTATTTGGGTGTTATTTGGTATTTATTCTAATTTGGTGGTTTTTTAAACATGAAATATCTGAAAATAGAGTTTCGTAGCTCGAAAAGGGGTTGAAATTTTTACACAAGCCTAGTTTTAGTTATAGTCTGATGTGGTAAAAAATTCATAATTATTTATGACCATTTACTATTTTATTTGAATTTCCCTCATATTTTGAACTTAATTGAACAATTCTAAAAATTCTCAAATTTTTAGAGAAAGTTTATACCCAATATTAGGCTATGAAAATAAAGTTTGGTAATTTTGAAACTAATATTCATGTGTTTACACAAATATATTTCCAAATTAATCATTTACGTTACAGATTAATAAGAGAAAATCAAACTATTCTATGACACTTTATAATTTAATTAGTTAATTAAGTATTACTATATCATATAAATTAGATGAGAATCTCATTAGAACCTTCGTGTTCGTAGGACGGGGATAGGAGTCGTACTTGTCTAGCTCCCGGAAAACATCCGAACTAAACGCTCGAACCTTATTGTGAATTTTCACAGCCCTTACTTTTACTTTTTTCAAAATGTTTTGGGGTGAGAATACAAGTTCTTGATTTGGACATAAGTACCTATAGGTTCCCCTTGAACGGACCCAACGGGGTAACAACGTTTGTTAGAGTGCGGAATACTTTAAGAAACGATACTAGCGTTACAAACACGTTTATATCACCAAACAATCCTTACTTCGTACGTATTCGAACTTAGTTTATGCTGAAACTCAGTTCTAAGAAGCACTTTAATAATATTTTCGAACTTGTATTTATAAGCAGCTAAGTTCGTACGAACTTAGCAGCTTCTAAGTTCGTACGAACTTACCTGCTTAAGTTCGTACCAGACTTAAGTTCGTACGAACCTGCATAAATACATAACTAAATTATTCATTCAATCATTAATTAATAAATAACAAATAACAAAATATTCATTTATTAATAACAAAGACTTATTACAAACTAGACTATTACATAATAGAAGTTGTTGTTACAACATGTTCCAACCCATATTCAGTCTTCACTCTTTTCTTCATCTTACAAACTAGACTATTACTTACTCAGGATTACTCATCCCATTTAGTTAGATTAAAAGCTCAAACCGAGACCTATTAAAAGCCTTGGTATAAAGGTCGGCCAGATTATCATCAGTGGGTACCTTAACTAATCTAATCATATGTTTTTCTGCACAGTCACGAATAAAATGATGTCTAATATCAATATGTTTCGTCTTACTATGCTTAACCGGATTATTAGTTATGGACATGGTCGACTAATTATCAATCATAATAGGGGTATTTGAAAAGTTTAGACCATAATCGCGCAACTGTTGTTGTATCCACAGAACTTGTGAACAACAACTGCCAGCTGCCACATACTCAGCCTCACAGGTTGAGATGGCTACCGATGTCTGTTTCTTACACTGCCAGGAGACAATGCGACCACCTAACAATTGACAACCACCAGTGGTTGATTTCCTGTTCAAGTTACATCCTCCATAATCCGAGTCGGTGAACGCTACAAAGTCAAAATTGCCTCCGGAGGGATACCAAAGACCTAACTTCGGTTTTCCCTTCAGATATCGCAATATTCTCTTTGCTACTTTCATGTGTGACTCTTTAGGATTTGCTTGAAAATGAGCACACGGGCAGACTACAAACATTATGTCAGGTCTTGAAGCAGTTAAATTCATGAGAGAACCGATAATGGCCCGATATTGAGTCGGATCCACATCTTCGGTACTCTCCGTATCTGGTCCAAGATTGTGATTATGTGGATTCGGAGTGCCAAATGACGAACTATCTTCCATCTTGAAACGAGTGAGCATTTCGTGCACATACTTCATCTGATGGATAAAGAATCCATCCTTCTTTTGATCAACTTGTAATCCTAAGAAGAAGTTTAACTCCCCCATGACACTCATCTCAAACCTTCGCTTCATTACTTGTTCAAAGTCTCTGCACATGTTCTCGTCAGATGACCCAAAGATGATGTCATCGACGTACACTTGTACAAGTATGAAATCATCCTTCTTCCACTTGATGAATAATGTAATATCTATTTGTCCTCTCTTGAACCCATTTTCCAAGAGATAGGTAGAAAGTGTCTCATACCAAGTTCTGGGTGCTTGATGCAGTCCATATAGAGCCTTATCCAATTTATAGACTCTGTCTGGATAGTCTGGATTAGTAAACCCCGGAGCTTGTTGGACAAAAACCAGTTCTTGAACTTTACCATATAGGAAAGCACTCTTTACATCGAGCTGATATACTTTAATTCTTTTATGTGCAGTATAAGCCATAAACAATCGAATTGCTTCTAACCTTGCTACTAGTGCGAACACCTCAGTATAGTCAATCCCTTCCTGTTGATTAAATCCTTGAACAACTAGCCTCGCTTTGTTCCGTGTAACTATTCCTCTATCATCGCGTTTGCACTTAAACACCCATTTGGTGCCTATTGTAAATTCTCCTTTTGGTAGATCGACTAGCTCCCAAACTTTGAGCTTCTCAAATTGTGCAAGTTCCTCTTGCATTGCTTCTACCCAGGAGCTCTCTTTAAGAGCCATTTGGACATTTTTCGGCTCAACTTGTGAAATAAAACAGTTGTACAAGCATTTATGCATTATCGCAGTATCTTGGATCGACACATAGAGACTTGAGCTGTCAGATATTTCTCTACGAGTTTTCACTCTCGAACTTGGATCACCAATTATGTTATCAATTGGATGATACTTGTTCACTCAAGTCGAAACCGTAGTATCAACCGGTAGGTCAGATCCTAGATTTGATCCAATCTCCCCCTGAGGTGGTACTTCTTCCTTACCAATTTCTTGCACAGAATCTGTAACCTCCGAAGAAGATGGGATGTCGTTTAGACTTGGATCACTATCCACAATAGGATCGTCAATAATTTCTTTCCCTTTACCAGTTGAATCGTCTGAACAAGGAACACTAGATCTTGGTGCAAACCCATTGTTCTTACCATCATCCAGTATTACATGTTCTAATCCTAAAGTGTCAACGTCACTTAGGATAGGAAGATTGAATGATTTGAAGACAGCGTCATAATTAAATAACCACTCTGGTCCTGTTTGCACTGCTTGAGTATAAGATGTGACTTGTATGTTATAGACAATCTCAACCCTACAAGATGTCTTATTGAAGACCCTTTTGTTTAGGGAACCGACTTCATAACCTAGGAAAAATCCTTCGTCAGCCTTTTTACCAAATTTTGGTTGATTTTTGGTCTTTAATAAGGTACACTGAACACCAAAGGGTTCAAGACCAGTAAGGTTTGGTTTTCGACCGTTTAGATGTTCATAAGACGCTTTGTTATGTCTTTTGACGGTTAAAACCCCGTTAAGCACATGACAAGCTGTATTCACTGCTTCCCCCCAAAAGATGACAGGAAGCTTTGAATCAGCCAGCATTGTCCTCGCAGCTTGGATTAAGGTTCTATTCTTTCTTTTAGCGACTCCGTTTTTTTGTGGCTCATAGGGTACACTAAACTGATGCTGAATTCCTTTACTTAAGCAAAAGACATTCATCACCGAGTTTTTGAACTCTAGGCCATTGTCGCTTCTTATCTTCTTGACTCCTCGACCATATTGATGTTCAATTTGGGTAAAGAATGTCATCAGCATTTCAGCTGTCTCATCCTTTGTTCCCAAAAAGAATACCCATGAGAATCGCGAGTAGTCATCAGTGACAACTAAGCAGTAATGTTTGCCACCTATACTCCTTGCATTCACAGGACCGAACAAATCCATGTGAAGGAGTTCAAATGTTGAGGCAATGGAATTTTGAGTTTTGGACTTATGAGGTTTCTTGTGCTGTTTTCCTTTCTGACAAGGCAGACATTTATCCTCTAACCCAAATCTCTGCAATGGTACACCTTGCACTAGTCCATTTTTGACTATGAAATTCATCTTCCTAAAGTGCAAGTGGGCCATTTTCCTATGCCACAGTTGTGAATCAGTTTCAGAGGCTTTGGATATCAGACATGTCGACTCCTGAGAAGATTCAGCAACACTCATGTCCATCACATAACTGTCATTCTTCCTAGGTGCCCTCATGACTACTCATTCCTCTGGTATGACAAATCATGGTTTCAGTATTAATGCCTCTTTATCTGTGAAATGGACGAGATGTCCTTTATCACAGATCTGAGACACACTCATGAGATTCTGTTTCAGCTCCTCAACATAGTTGACTTGCTGTAACATGATTTTCCCATTCGTGACATTACCTAATCCCGTGATCTGTCCACCTTTTGTTCCCGCAAAGTTAACATATCCTCATTTCTTGTGCACGAAATCCACAAGATTTTGCCTTTCCCCCGTCATGTCCCTTGAGCAATCGCTATCAACATACCACCAGTTAATAGCTCTTCGGGTTAACTCCTGCACAAAAATTGAAAATAGTTAGTCAGTAAGGGGGACCCAAGCCACCACTGTCTTGGGTCGGCCATTCTCAACGAATGTAAACTCCTTCAAGTATCCGTCTTTCTTGTCGAGAGACGTGGATGCTTTAGAAGCCGCATTCATTGAAGAATGGGAGGAACTACCACTAGGCTTTCTTTCTAGAGACTTTTGAAAGAGTCTCGGATTTACTGGCCTTGGGTTTGAAGTTGACCTAACCCTAGTTGGATAGTTATAATTCGAATTATGATAATTCCTATTATTACTATTTGGGTTAGTGAACCGATTATTGGGAGTTTGAAATCTCTGTAGAGTCTTTGACCTGGATGACTGTCCATGAGAGCTTCCTGTAGCAGGAGTAGTGCTACTAGAACCGTCACTGGTCGTGAACTTCACAGATTTTTGTAGAGGTTGTGTTCTCTGAGAACTTGAAGTCCTCTTAAATCCCAACCTATTTCTCCCAGAAATGCCCACATTTTCATTTTCATTCAGTTTAACTTCTTTCATGAAAACTCTAGCCATTCTCTGATTTATACTAGTCGTCTCAGAATTTGGAATTTTCTTTTTCGGAGACGAAATAGATTTCACAGGTGATTCGTCTTTCTTCACCTGTGATTTTCCACTTTTGCCTTTGTTTGGACAGATACTTGCTACGTGTCCCTTTTGGTGGCACACAAAGCAAGAACGTTTCACTAAGGCCCTTTTCAAGGCCTTTTGAACCGTTTGAGTGTCCAAGCTAGGTAAACTTGGAAAGGAGACAGTTAGAACATGTTTACCCTTATCGATTTTAGTATTTATATTTTCATTTTCAGATTGGGGTGAAACAAATTTAATAGTGTTATTTAACTTCTCTTTGACACATTCTTTTTCCATCACACCCTGTTTTTCAAAATTCATTTTCTTTTGAGAAATGGGTGTCTTGGAAGTGTCGGTTGATGTTGATTCTGGTTCATTTACTGTCTCAGCTTTCGCAGGTCTAACAAATTGTGTTAGCCCTGGAGCTACTAATTGTTTGACATAATCATCTAAGTTAGACATCTCAGCATCATTAAAAATAAATGTGTAATTGTGATTAAAGGGAGGAGGGCTTTCTGTGTAACCCATCCCCCTGTGATCACCAGGTTGTTTCTGAACACTAAGCATGTTATCTAAGGTTTCGATTGAAAATTTCCCTAATTCTAGTTTTCTATTAAGGTCCGCAATCCTAACCTTAACGCCAGCTAGTTCCTTTTCTTTATCAGCAGACTGTTTGGTTAATTCTAAGATATGTTCGTGAGCTAAGTCATTTATTATACTCTGCTCATTTACCCTATCTTTTAAAAGTTTCATGTCTGCCTTCTCAGATTTTGATTTGTTTAATAGTTCTGAGTTTCTGATTTTGAGGATAGTGTTCTCTTCTTTTAGAGAATTTAGCTGAGATGTTATCCTATCAGATGATTCTACCAGCTTCTCAGCTTGTTCCTGAAAGTTTGTATAAAGAACACATGCTTTAACTACCAAATCTATATTGAGTAGTACCTTTTGCTTTTCAGCGTCCAGATTTACTATGTACGCAATGAAGTCCTGTGAGCTCATGTCCTCAGTTGACTTCAGTGGCTTGATTCTTGTTTCAGCAGCTGGCACCTTAATCTCCATTTCAGTTGTGGTGTCATTTTCTGAATCAGATCCTGCATTGCTTTCCTCCTTTTCTGCTTCAATGGATGCCATGAATGCTTGCAGTTCTTCAGACTTGGAGCTCCAATCATACGCTCCTTCTTGCGACTGAACCACCAGAGCTCTTGAAGTCTGATTACTTCCTGAGTTCTGGTTGTTACCAGAGGAGCCTTGAGTGAAATGTCTCTATCCGTTATAACTCGGAGTTTGTTCCCTCTTAGGTATTTGACATTCCCTAGAAAAATGCCCAAAACCATCACAGCTATAGCATTTAACTTTGGACTTATCAAAACCTAGTTTGCTACTCACAAAATTTCTCCCAATCCGGTTCATAATCTTTGAGCCCTTCTTGCAATCATGGCCATTTGCCACTGTAAGTCGACTTCTTCTAAGTCATCATGGTCCAGTTGATCATAATCCTCATTTATTAATTCGGGATCCGTGATCTTGCCTTTGATGAAGTTTTCACGTGAAGCTATGAATGAGGCAAGTAGGGAAACTTCCTCTTCAGCGGATTTCTTGCTCATGGGCATTGACTTGAAACCACTAGATGTCCCAGCTTTTGGTTTCCTGTCAATCCCTGAGCCTTCAGATGAGGCAATGTAACAGACATTGCTACCAGAATTTCTGATAGCCGAGTATGTCTCAGCCTCGCTAGTGTAAAAAGCTGCCACACCATTACTTGTAGACGCAACAGAATCAGGCCGTTTACCGTGGTAAACGCTGGGATCCTGAACCTGATCGGATCCTGTCTCTTTCCGCTGCATGTTCAAGTCATAAACACGCAATTTACCTATCACTTCATCAAGCGTGAGAGTCTTATAATTGTTACGCTCCTTTATCATCAAAGTGTAAATATCCCACTTTGACGCCAATGCCTCTAGAAGTTTATTATTTTTAACTATATCAGTATAGCTAAGCCCAACGGTTTCCATCTCTGTCATCAGATGATAGTATCGTGTGATAATATCCTCTAATGACTCAGATTTCAAATGCTTAAAAACATAAAAAAAAATTGTAAGCAAGTCAGTTCGACCTTCCTTGATTTGTTCATTTCCCTCAAACCTCTTCTCCAAAGCTAACCAAAGCTCCCTAGAGAGGTCGTATTTTTTGAATGTGTGTTTGATCTCCTGAGGTAAACACATAGTGAGAGCAGATAACACTTTTTTTTCTACTTCATACATTTTTCTTTCTTCTTCCTTCAACGACGAATATGAAACAAATATTTGTTTTCCTTCGAATAAATAAGTGGGTGCTTCATATCCGTCTTTGATGTAGATCCACATTCTTACATCATTATACTTGGTAAATGATTCAAACCGATCTTTCCACCAAATATAGTCTTCTACCTTTAGGAGTTTCGGTGGTGAGGCTGACTTTCCAACCTCGTGATCCATTTCCATCATCTTGTTGAGATTCGACATTTTTACAAAAAGTCAACAAAAGTCAACCAAGACAAGTTCGTACGAACTTAGATTAATTCGAACTAAGAATAAGTTCGAAGACTACCTAAATTCGAATGGTCAAACGAACTAGTCAAACGAACTTGGCTGCCAAAAATTCAAACTGTTCGAACTTACAAGTTCAAAGGCTTCTAGTTCGTACGAACTTACAGCTATAAGTTTGTAGGATAATTCAAGTAAGTTCGTATGATGCTTTTCAGGTTCGAACAAAAAGAAAAAATCGTAGAAGTTCGAACAAAAGCTATTGAACAAACTCAGAGTTATAGATCTAAGATCTAAGTAACTTTCAACCGGCCAAATTCAAACCACACTGTACAAAGTGATAATAAACAAGTTTGGAAGCAAAAAACAACAAGTTTAACGGTCCAATCTCTCATAATCACTTGATTTCTTTACCCGGAACCTAAACAACAAGTTTATAGCTCTGATACCAATTATAGGTTCCCCTTGAACGGATCCAACGGGGTAACAACGTTTGTTAGAGTGCGGAATACTTTAAGAAACGATACTAGCGTTACAAACACGTTTATATCACCAAACAATCCTTACTTCGTACGTATTCGAACTAGGAGTGTATAATTCGAACTTAGTTTATGCTGAAACTCAGTTCTAAGAAGCACTTTAATAATATTTTCGAACTTGTATTTATAAGCAGCTAAGTTCGTACGAACTTACCTGCTTAAGTTCGTACCAGACTTAAGTTCGTACGAACCTGCATAAATACATAACTAAATTATTCATTCAATCATTAATTAGTAAATAACAAATAACAAAATATTCATTTATTATTAACAAAGACTTATTACAAACTAGACTATTACATAATAGAAGTTGTTGTCACAACATGTACCAACAATAAAAATTTTGTTATGTATTACCTGAGTAACATACTATTCCATTAAGGCCCCTATCCTAAGCCGTTAGTTATGGACTTAAATGCGAATATTGTGAATAGATATATTGGGTTGACACCCCCACCTGGGTCAGAATCCCGACTTGACTGGTACGTCAAACGGGTGCATAATTATTAGATCCACAGTGCTTTGGAATAGAGCATTGCCATGGGGCAATAACTATTTGTCAATGTTTCGGTATTCAGGAGCTCAGGTCAATAGTAAAACTTGTATACTTTTTATGATATTGTAGATGTGCAATTATCACTAAAATCTTGCGGTCCACTAAACTGTTTAAGATTGATAAACCTGTGAACTCATCAACTTTATGTTGACTCGTTTTAGCATGTTATTCCAGGTCCTTAAGTTGCTTTAGTAGGGGATTGCTTATGGGTGCATCTTTATTGGAGTTTCAAGTGTGCCATCATTTTGTCACAAGTTTCTTTCTTTCATACCATTACTACTAGGACCGTGTACTTGAATCCTTGACATTATGCATCGATACATTTGGCAAAAACTTGTTTTAGTTGTAATTTGACATGTATTTGAATCATTGTAATTTGTAATGGTATTTTTTAAACTACTCATTTAGAGGTCGTTCAATGTAATCAGTGACAATGATCTGTGAAAGTTTCACCCCGCAATAATCCGCCTTAGCGGGGTATGACAGTGATAAGAAAATGCACAATATAATATCACATATGATACTGTTTAATATCACATATGATATAAATAAGTTTTTTTTTTATCTCAACTTGTGTAATTGTCAAATAAAATAATTCGCATGTTTTTAGACTTATGAAATTAGGCATAACTACAACTTTTCATATGAAATTTAGTTGTTATCAAATGTGATATTTAATTGTTATTATCACATGTGATACTTAGCTATTATCATATGTGATATTAGTTATTATCACGTGTGATATATATATATATATATATGTGTGTGTGTGATTATCACATGTGATATTAATTGTTTTCAAATGTGATATTTAACTGTTATCACATGTGATATTAGTTTTTATCATACATGATATTAATTTTTATAATTTCATTTCCAACTTTAATATAAGTGTGACACGTATTAACTTTTATATTAACGCATTTTATTATTGTTAATCATTTTCAGTTTTTCAACTTGTTGACGCTATAGAATTAATTTGAGCAATATCTAATGTAAACTTTTAATATTTTTTTATCAAATAATAACTAATTATTGATTTTAGCATGTCGAGCTTTTTAATCCTTTCAAAGGTTTTTCAACTAAATGTTGTCCACTGTCAATGTTCATGGTGTTCTTCCATCACCAACTAACACTAACACCAACACCAAAATCGATTTCAACACAAATAATAAGAAAAATAAAGAAAATTGACAAGACCAGCCGAAACAAATATGAAGAAAACATAAAAGAATCGAAATAAACAACCCACATGAACAACAACAATATCATAGATCTAAATCAACCAAATAAATTTTGAAAAATTAGAAACAGATCGAAGCTTACATGACCCCACAACATTTCAAAAGTGAATCTTGAAAAAGCATACAATCTAGCATATGAACCTCTGCTTAAAATTCGGAGGTTACATGATGGTGAAGGTGGTGGCAACGAAGGTTTATGATCACGACAATGGAGGTTCACAACGATGGCATCCATGACGCAGGTTGATTGAGACGTCAAACGGAGGTTGACGTTGATGATTGCGGTGGTTGGCGGCGATGGTAACAATAGACACGAGATAGTTATTCGGTAATGAAAGCTAAGAGAAAAGTAATTGGAGATGGAATGAAAGGTCGATTGAGATGGAATGAATGAACACGGGTTCTAACTTTGTTATGCCAATTTACATAAATACCCTCATAATTGTAATTGGTTATGGAAGATATGAGAATGATTCTTGTCCTTTGATTATTTTAATCCAATGGTGAAGGATAGTTCTCCCTGGGGATGTTCAATATTTGGTTTGAAAACCGTTTATTCGAAATACCGGACCGAATAAAAACCGGTTTGAAACCAAACTGAATTCAATATTCAGTTTTCGAATCGATTAAAACCGAAGCCGAAATTCAATATTCAGATTTCGATTTTGATTTTTTGAATTCGGTTAAACCGAAAACCAAATTCAATTTTAATATATATATATATATATATATGTGATTTTTTGAATTCGGTTGAAGACTTAAAGAGTTTATCATTTTGAAAGCTTAAAAGTTTTTAGCTATCATGTGTTTGTGAAAAATAAATGTTTGTTTGGACTTTGAAGTTCACGTACATTGATAGTTTTATGCTTTGTGAACTCGAATTTGGTTAAGAAATAACACTTATTAATGGTCAGATTTATATAGTTCGTATAATCGTGCATATTTCGTAGTTTTATATGTTGAGTTTTTTGGTTATAACCGAAACCGAATCAAATTCAAATTCGATTTTCGATTCGATTTCGATTCAATTTAGACATATGAATTCGATTTTCGATTTTATTCACAAAAAATTTAAAATTAAATAAACTGAACCGATTAAACTGAAAAACCTGTAAACCTTGACCCGAACCGATAATCACCGCTGATTCTCATTCTCACACCAATTTACCGGACCTTACTCAAGTACAGCTAGCCATGTATATTGATGAAAAATAAGTCAGTTGGACTGCTGGGTGGGTATAAAATGGTCAGATAGATCAGATCTCATGTTTCTTCTTTTACTTGTTCTTCAAACGTTCAAAAACAAAGAAACAAGATCGACCAAAATTATTGAATGGCTGGCAAGTCGGCGATTGTGGTTTACATATTTTTTTGGTATGCAATCAATATTATAACAACAGAAGGTATATGGTTAGATTTACCTGCTTCAGGAACAAAGTGTGTTTCTGAAGATATTCATAACAACGTTGTTGTTCTTGCTGATTACTCTTTAATCAATAATCAACCAGACTCACATCTTCACCCCACCCCCACTATTTCTGTTAAGGTAATCCTACTTACTAATTACTAACTATATGTTGATTCATCTGGGACATCTGTTATTATTTTTATCATTTGTTGTAATTTTAACTCAAATAACTAGTTATTTCCCAGATCATGATTTTTTTTTTTTTATTCTATTTGTTGAATATGGGTTTTGTAGGAGTAAGTGGTTAAAAGTGATTATGCGTTTTTAGGGTTTGATTTTTCTATACTTATGTAAGTTTTTTTTTTAGGGGTAACTTAATCCGATTGATATTGGCAGCAACAAAACCTACAGGAACTACCTTTATGCAAATGCAATGTTTGCCCATCAAAATATAGCTATATTTTTAAACTTTGTACCTAAAGGAACTACTTGCATCAAAAGATAAGCATAAAATAAGTAAACAACTACCTATAATACCTATAGTAGAAGAAAGAAAAAACAGTGCTCCCTGGTCTTTATAAAAAGAACATGATAATGTTAAGGAAGAGCGGATTTTGTTAGAGAAATTGACTACCGGTCAATTAAATCCAATTAGTTGGTATATTTTACTGATTTGAAGAATAAATCTGTAAAAACGAATTGAAGTTTTATAGTGTTCCCTCTCCAAAATTATTTTTTTGAAAAACCAAAGATACGTTAAGTTGTCTTGTGGTTGTACCATGACCAAGTATTTTAGTTTCGGTTGAGGATCGACGGATGCTTGATTTAATACTGGACGTGAAACGTACGTGCCAAATGAAGATACTACTCTATAAAAACTAGCTACATGTTGATTTTGAATATCAAATGGGTTTACTTTAGCACACTAGACTTCATATAGTGTTGCAAATTGAAAGTTTTTGGTAAATTAGTAAGAAATTATGTCATATTACTGTTTTAATAAGCATTAGATTTGATATAAATTCATCTAAATAAAGGTTGTACCAAATGGGGTTGATTGCAAAACAAAACAACTTTCACGTTTTCAGAACATAGTGAAGCCCTCTTCTTTGCAACTAGAGATTTAAGCTTTACGTGTTTATATATGTTTATTTTAGGTTCTGGAGATCATAATGTTTTATGTATATGGTTCCTTAGCTCTAGTATAAAATAGTCTATTAGTTTGTTAAATGAATACATCAAGTCTTATAGAGGATTAGGTTATATAGCTTTATAGTTCAGCCTAACAACCTATATAAAGTATGATTTCTGTACATCTTCTCTGTGCAGTTCCTTGGAATTCTAGCTCCTTTCTGCATCTGCTATTTAACAACTTGAATTTCTCTTGCACTTGGTCACCAAGAAATGTATTCACTTTAGGTACAATGCGTAAATGAACTCTAAAGGATTCTTGAATTGCAAAATGTTGTAGCTTTTTCTCAAAATTAGAACCGACTTTTTTGCTTCTCGGGAAATATAACTGCAGAAATCCTACCATTATCCCCCAAAAGCAATGTTATGACATAATATATTATAGCAAAAAAACACAATAACAAAAATGTAAATATGCAGTTTGCTTATTAGTGCGTTTAAATTACTTATAGGACATAGAGTGTTATTGTGGACTCAAGTAATCTTTTAATAGGAAATAAGATATGATGTATATAAGATTTCATCAGTTGACTAAATTTGGTCATTAAGTATGATGAACTTACATAGATAAACTTAGAATTAGAGTGGACTATTGTTGGTCAAAGTTCATATCCAATAGATCGAATCGAGATCTAATTTCTGCGAGTCTAATATTGAACTTGAATAATTGAGTTTGTTCCAACCATGGAATTGGATTTCCCAAACAGACTATTCGTTTTTTTTCCTTTTCTTCCAGAATCACGTACTGCATAGAATGGGTCAAGTTCTTGTTTTTCTTCTGCGTATTGTCATCTCAAGAGACTTGTGAAATAAACTAAATGTTAGAGTTTCAGGTAACCTCGCCATACGGAAACAATCTCCACCACAAAGAGAACATGACTCATGGTCAATTTGCATTTACCACTACCGAATCAGGCAATTACTTGGCATGTTTTTGGGTAGATGGGAATCATCCAGGTAGTGCTCTATCGGTTAGTCTCGATTGGCGAATTGGTATTGCTGCAAAAGATTGGGAGTCTGTTGCAAAGAAAGAAAAGATTGAGGTTATTATCTTTCTCTGCTGCAGTAGTCATTATACTTCGCGTTAGAGGTCGCTAATGGGCGGGTTAGTCAATGGGTTAAAACTTAAAACATGTTACTTTTCCGGTGCTGGTCGAATTAGGGTGGATAGATTTGGGTTACAAATACTTGCAAAAACTATATAATGAAACTAATAATCTAAGTTTGATATCAACTGTTGTATGCATTAAAAATATACTTCAGTCAACTTTTGTGGCTTGCAAGTTGCAACCTATCTGACTAATTTTCTGTTAGCCAACTTTTTCTTATCATGCCATTTTTACCTGCTAGAAATAAAACGCAACACAACTAAATCGTCTACTTCATTAGTAAATGGGTCACAATTGCCACCTCTAATTTGCTACTTTCATTTACTTGTAATACTTATTTTAGGGTGTTGAATTTGAATTGAGAAAACTTGAAGGTGCTGTGGAAGCCATCCATGAAAACTTGATCTATCTGAAGAACAGGTAATTGTTTGTGTATTTCTAGAATATTATTTTATTTCCTTTTCGGGTAATCATTTGTTTGTTCCAAAGAATATTCATGTTTTTCTTATGCATATGATTAGGAAAATATAATAAACCCAACATAAGTAAAAGTATCATTTGTCCCTTATATTACTAACTGAAATAAAATATTTAGCAATGCTATTGCCACAAATGTAATATATATTTGACCACGATACATCTTGTGGAAACCACAGAGAAGCAGAGATGAGAGAAGTGAGTGAGAAGACGAATGCTCGGGTGGCATGGTTTAGTATCATGTCTCTCGGTGTTTGCATTGGTGCTGCGGTTTTGCAGGTGTGGTATTTGCAACGTTTTTTCCGCAAGAAGAAACTTATTTAAAAAAAATCTATACGTTGTAGTACGACGGGCCAGTTTAAAAGGAGATTTTGCGATGTGAAGGAAGACCTGTAAAAAATTATATTAACTGTGTTTGTCATGTACTAGATAAACTTCACAAGTTATTCAACCAGGATGCTTTTTAGTTACATTTTTGCTTCTTTTCTTGATGGTATCAAAAGCATTATCTGGTTCAGTTTATAGATGAGTTATATTTTGTGGCAGCTTTTATAGACGTAACTATGTTTGATGGTTTCAGTTAATCAGAAACATTATGTCTCCAATGAGACTTGAACGCATAATATCTGTTGTGTTTCTTACATACCGTTAGGTTCAAGATCACTTGGTAGGCCGAATCAGGTTTTATAGTACCCATTTGGGTTGTATTTTATCTCCGAAGTATCGGACTTTGACAGCTAAAAAGAAAACAAGTCAAATATGGTCCAATAAGTCATTATGATGTCATTTAAGTATCTAGACAAAAATAGATAAAATTAAGGGGTGCTAATTTCAAAAATGAAAATGAATCTGAACTATTTACATACATAAAAAGGTGAAAAGTAAAAAAACTGATAGTAGTAGATATAGATAAATAAAATAATGTTGGATCAACGTTCTCCTCTTTGTTCGGGTGTCAAGCCTCCTTTACCACAACTGGGGCAACTCTTTAACCCCAAACCTTGGCAATCGTAACATCTGTATTTAAGTAATCAAATAATGCCATATTAAATAAATACTGTAAATTTTATGAAAAAAGAGAATAATAATATAAGTCGACTGAACTCACTTCCAACGCTCAAATATATTCCCATTCTTCTTGTTTTTTCCAGTTCCCTATATCATGAAAACAGAACATGAATACAATTTTACTAATAAGTTTATGTTAAGTACTAATAAGAACATATAATCATCATCATTTTAAACTTAGATATTAATAATATTTTAACGAGACCTTGCATCCGGCACAGTCAATAGCACCTTGGCCTCCACAGGTTTCACATTTCTTGAAAATCTGCAAGAATTAAAGACCCATATAATTGAAATCGTCAAAGGTGTGCAATTTAAGGTTACAAGTGATTTCACATACAAATTGAAACTGGAGATTATTTTTTATGCTTACTATAAAAATATTATGTCGACTGACTGCCAATATGTATTTATCTCTTAGTATCACATGAAACGTTACTACAATTGATAATGTCTATTTAATGACTAATTGTCTAGTTGTTAAGGGGTCATTATAACTATTATCTTATAGAACTCTTTCTTTTTTGTTTTGTGAATATATTGGTCACATAATATTTGAACCGAGAAAAAGTCCCCGGAAAAAGACCAAAACAATTATTGTTAAGAGTACTAACCATGTCAACTTGTAGAGGGATGAATATGCAATCAAAACACTTGCAATTTGTTTGATTTGTTAATTTGACATATGATTATCATAACTTTTTGATACATTCACAAAAAAACAGTAATTTTTATGTGCTCTAAAGGTGATAGACAACTTACCGAGTTAAGTGGAAAACCACTTGATTTTGAAGCATGAGTTGTGATGATACTTCCTCTTTGAAAAGTAATGGGATTGAAATTGGATTGGGGGTATACTATTTGTGTGCAATGGAAAGAGAGAATATGAGAACCCATTTGTCTAATCTAAATTATTTTATGATAAAGGTTGAATATCATGGTTTTAGATGCCATGACATTGTGGGATCTACCATTTGTATTGAAAGTGGATAATGAACTCATGGTTTTAAGTCGCAAACCTTCCACACCCATACGCCTAAACAAATATCTTATTTTTTCCCTATCGTTTAAAGATATCTATATAGAATTTTTATGTCACAATGTCTAACATTAGCTATTATTAGCGCACAAAAGTAAAATAAAAATATTATAAAATTGAATGCATCAGAATCAAGCATTACAATCTTGTACTGATAATTGCGCATATATAAGAAACACTAAACAACCAAGAACGGAGAATTTACACAATTTATGAAAACCCAAATCCCGACTTCAAGAGTGGGAAACCATGTTAAAAAATTAGAAATCAATATACAGTTCATTAATCTATGTTATACTTCACAAATTCAACTATGTACGAAGAGGTCAACAGCAGTGCTAGACATTATTAACCTCGGCTTCTCCAATCATCCACCTTGTCGAGGGTCAGTGGCTAAATTGTTAAACGTCTTAGTGAAAGTCCCAAGATCCGACCCAATTAGCTCGTATTCCATCAGTGCTACTTCCATATTCGCTTTTACGGTTGCATCATCCACGCACTCAACTGCCACTCAACGAAGAACCTCCGCATAATGCTTCTCTTTATTGGCGTCATTCTGGAAAGGTTCCATCACAGGGTTGTGCTAGTTGGAAAAAGTATATTCTAGTAACTTAAAAATACCAAGTCTTGACATAAAATACCATAGCACAACAGTAGAAGCCAAATGATAAAACGATAAAAATTGACATTCGTGTGGTACAATAAGATACATCTCGTCAAAATGAAAGTGGAAGTCTTAGAAAATCGCCAAATAGGATACTTCGTTTTACCCTTTGATAATCAGATTTGTAAATGAAATGAAGCAGATCATTTAAAAAAGGCAGATTAGCAATAGCAGAATCTGTGTCTATCAAAATATGAAAGGAGAAGTCACAAGATAGGACAATTCATATCAAAGGTGGTGGTGTAGAAAATTTCTGGTGTGTGTGTGTGGATGGCAGCTTTGGACTTTTGTAATCTATTTGACACATTATTTAGAAAATACGTAAGAACTTGGAACAGAACTATATTGGTCAACCAATACATCACAGGAACCATCATGCCACAGGAGCTTCATGGAGCTATACTTTTTATTAGGGATTACAATCCGGAACATAATGAGGATAATAAAGGCAGATGCCAAGAAGTGGGCAAGGAACTTGTGTAGGGATTTGTAGTCTTTACTTTCTTTGGAGGCTCCGCGGGGATAATAAGGGCTTCAGTTGTCCCTGCGCGAGCCTTATTGAAAACTAAAGAGCCTTATCGAAAATTAAAGCAAGAAAGGATAAAGTTGACTTTGAGAAAGAAGGTGCTTGTTGCTACTTTATTATCTGCATCCAATCTGATCCGTTTCAACTTGTTACCAAACCAACTGACCCAGCCCACCTGCCTCTAGATTTTATGCTAAGGAAGCAGAAAGGTCAACAACTTTACCTGACAGAACTGAGCATAATGTCTATAAAACTCGCTGGTTTCATCTGGCTCATCGAGCAATGTACCACCATACCATCCACTGGCTTCATCTATTGAAGTCATTGCAATATTTCTACAAATTGAAGAAGCATGTTAAGTTTGAAAAGTTTTAAAATGGAGTCCATACATCTGGTTACCAATGCGCAGAACAAGAAAGCTCTGCTATAATTTGAATCTGAGAGAAAATGGATCTGCTAACATCAATATACATGTGATGGTGAATGAAATGACGGTAAATCTTTTGCCAAGACCAATACTCTCTGTATTTGTAGGTCTTTTTCTCTTACAAACAAACCTATTCGTTTTGAAATGATATAAAAATCTATTCAGATAATTATCTTTCAGAGATTGAAAATACAAATAGAAGCCCCGAAACTCTGTATAGCAATATTCACAACAGTATCAATTTGTTATCTTTGAGGACATATGGTACATGCTAACATGAAAAATAAGTATGCGTTTAGCGAATGTGAAAAATGATCTAGATTGGAGATGATACACCAATGATGTTCCCAATATTACTTATATTATCAATCTAAACAGTAAAACATATCACGTAAATATTTCATTTTTGCTTTATTTTGAGCATAAACTACACACACACACATGGGTCTTTGGTTTGATACCAGCTATTTATTTTGGGGTTTATGAGCAGTGAAAATATATAAAAAGCAGAATAAATCGAATTGGGACACATAAGTCATCAAACTATAAGAAAACAAAATATTTCAATAATAGTACCTTTGGAATACATCCTCTTCATTAGTGTCAGTAGCCAAAGAAATCCAATTGGGGTCACATAAATCAATAAATTTCTTCTCATATTCACGCCCTCACAAAGGCTAAATCATCTGATGTAAGTTTCATGGTAGAATTACTTTCTTCAAACTATTCGTGACCAAAAAGCCAGTTTGGGCTTATAAGTTGTATCTCACTGCAATCACCAACTATGGTTTAGTAGATGAATATGAAATGCTAGAAGTGAAAAGATGAGCGGGTCTGGCAGATTGGGTGGAGACTTAAGGATCAAATCATGTTCTGGTTGAACATGTCCACTTTATAGTACGGAACGACCTGTGATGGATTGATTGAACCAGAATCAACTTTATGTCCATTTTTGAAAAGTCCTCTTTGCATGCAGCAATAGGTGTAAGAGAACGCCTTATGCCTACAGGTTCAGCATCACGTGGTGAACTATAATTACAGCCGCATGGTTATTTTGCATGCATATAACAAGAGAGAATTTCATATATAACCAACTTAAGTCCTAACATCGGACAAAGTAATGAGATTAGCGCCACTAAAATACCTGTACTACCAATAACTTTTGACAGATAATGAGTGGTGCTCAGTTGTTCAAAGTTGGATTTGCTTTTTTTTAAGGTATATCTATTTCTGTCAAGCCCCCTAACTTTTATACTTCTAGTTCGAGGACCCTTATCTCATTTCTAGATTGCTTAGCATTGTATGCAGAAAATATAAGCACCAACTTGATTAGATTAGGAGCAGTAACAATATTAGGCTTGCAGTCAATCAATATATAACAAGACTATTTATTTTAACTATTACACTTACTTGAAGCATGTTTAGAATGTGACACCAGTTTTAGAACCAATCACAGTTGTATAGAAATCAGTTAATTTGAAACTTACCAGCCTTCTGGGACGAGGTCATTCCCAATCCCAGATACATGAAGATAATAATCAGAATCAAGTTCCCAAAGTGCTGGTTTTCCATCCTGTGGCTGGAAGTAGCCCAAAAATCTGGTCAACAGAATAATTAGATGGACTAAGAAGATGGTTGAACGTGAAAAAAATACAGAACATGTAAAACTTATCAACAGCATCCAATAAGAAAAACTAGATATATCAATGCCATAGTCATAAATATCGTGGCATTTTCGTGTTGATAAATTAAGCAACTAGACTAATATAGAACGTACAAATTTATCGCATCTTGTTTTTCACCATCTGTATATGCATTGCTGTAATAGCGTTTGATAGATTTTATAAATTCTCTAGATTGTGTAGTGGCTTTCCACTTCCCTTACCTCTACGAAAGTACCTGCAATTCATGATGAACTCAATCTTATATAAACACTATTTTCTTGTAACAAATTCCATACACGGTTAGATGGGTTATAAGTTATCTCTAACAGGTCTAATCAAATTTACTGAAAAGGGAAACATGTCACGTGGGTTGAAAGGCGCCCAAACAGTATTACAATGCTTACAGTCTCTTAAATCCTTTGAGTTCCCTAAATTACACACTCAGACTATTTCTTATAACATGGATTTTTAAGGGGTTTACAGTTTTAAAATGTATTAAACTTTACATATGTAGGACCCGGGTGATCTTAATCACGAGGTAATCTAGTGTGTTAGAGTGCGGAATTCTCTAATACACAAAACGTTAACAAACAAGTTACTACAAATACGTTATTATCACAAAACAAGCTTTATTGAAGGTAATCATGTATTACATTCAAACTAACACAATATTACAACAGAGTGTTCGAACTTAACTCTGAAAATACAATTCTAAACTCTTTAAATAAACATTTCCGGACTTGTGTATTTATAGTCATCTAAGTTCGTACGAACTTAGGCAACTTCGAAGCCATACGAACTTAGGTAAGTTCATACAAACTTACCTAAGTTCGTACCTACCTACAAGTTCGTACGAACCTACTTATATACACAACAAAACTAAAGTTAATAATTACAATGATTAACAAATAAGACTAATTACAAACTAGACACTGTTGTCACACAAGATGCACCAACAGACTCCCCCTTGACAATAGCTCTAGTTGTCTTCAGTCTTCTTGTTGCAGTCGATCTTGATTCTCTTTCAGCTCTGTCGACTTCCAGCCCATAAACCTTTCTCAACACAAACCTTGACCACTTTCTGATATCTTCGGCCTTCGTGTCTCCAACTATCTCTGTAGAGAATCTTGTTGACATGTAGCTTCATTAGATCATCTTTGGACAAGTTTACCATATGTAAACTGTCGTACACTCTCAGCAGCTCCTTTCCTTCACCATCCTCCATTACAGCCTCAGCAGTTTTGCTATCAACATACTACCATCTAATATTTGCAAGGATGTCCTGTGGCATTTTCTTCAAAGGAACTCTCTTCAAGCACTTGACAGGTTTGTAAACCATTTTCATCCACGACTTGTTCTTTATAGGATCTATCCTCGTCAGATCTGGAACGCGCTTTCCTGCCCTTGGCTTCAAATCAACAAACTTATTTGATCTTCCTTCACGCTTAACTATTCTTTCCATCGTTCGAGCATAAGGATCATCGCCAATATTAATTAAGTCTATCCAAACTAATTCTTTCAACTCAATTTTTGGCAGAGAACTAAACACCTTCAGTTTATTTTTCAAGTACTAGAGCCCATGATATCTCTTAATTATGAATAGCTTCATATCACTATCATAAAACCAACTAATGATGCCCTTTTTCAGCTCACTCGATCCCCTGACTTTGATATTTCCTTTATATTTAATCTCCCGTTCCTTTTTCAATCTTTTTAAACCACAAGTTTTTCAATTCTTCTCTTGATGGTTCACTCTCTCCACCTTCTGATTCAACTTCAGGAGTTAAATCCTCCTCTAAGTCGATCACTTTCTAACCACCAACTTCATCCCCTATAAACATTTCAGTAACAGGTTGCTTAGCCACGATGTATTCATCAATATCTGCATCAGCATTAGGAATGACCTCATCATCTGACTTCCAATCTGCAACTTATTTACTAAAGATCTCCCCTTCCTCTAACTCTGACCCATTGCTATCAAAATCGTCCAGACCAAGCAACGCTTCAATAGTATCAGTCTCGGTCAGATTCACTGGAGTTTGCTTTGTTCCACTCCCACCTCTTTCTGACCAGACTCCCCTGGAACTTGTACTGCACCTTGTCCTCCAAATGAAGAGTTAAGCAGATCTCCACCTTTTGGTGCATTGGGATCATCGTCTTTATCTTGGTCATTCTTCATTTTTAGTCATCTCCTTTACAACTCATCATCTCCCCCTGAGCTGCCTCGCGCTTCATCATTCTGAAGATTTACATCTCATTGAGCAGGCATTGCTCTTCCAGGCGTTCATTTATGGCAGTCAAATTGTGGATACGAGTCTCATGACAGCTAACAACCACAGTCAAAGTTGTAACCATGTCCATTAAGCTTGTGATCCGGCCCTCAAGATATGTGAACTTGTCCGGATCAGAAAGATTTGCTGCCGGTTTTGAGACTGACAGTGTGGTTTGATATGGAGGTGGAGCGGTAGCTGGTGGTGGTGTTGGAGTAGATGTGGTGGATGGTGGGGTGGTGGTGGTTGTTGTAGGTGCGGTGGTTGGTGGTCGGTTGTGGTTGTTGGTGGTGCGGGAACGGTAGGGACTGGGGTTTCGACACGCTCCCCGATGACAACTCCACTAAGACGTCTTCTTTTGGGGCCCTAGTTAGCGGAGGAGTGTCATCATCATTAGAATCATCATCGCCTTCGTCCCTAAAGAGAAAGTCTTTATCATCATTAACTTTTCTCTTGCCTTTTTCTTTCGCAGAACGCGCCCCGGAGCAAGTCCCAATGACTCTCGACCCATAGACCTCCAAAGGTGGACGATCATCACTATCCGGGTCACTCTTGGTCGCCTCCACATCTCTCTCCAAGCTTCTAACAACATCATATAGAGATCACATCTCTTCATCAGCACCTCCATCATAGTTATCAATCTCGTTGAAACCTCCTCAAAGTCAGGCTGTGGACCAGTGACAAACGCATCCTCTTGAGCCCTGACATTGGTGCCAACACCGCCTTGAACAACTTCATGCACTACAGACTCTGCAATATCATAAACAATCTTGTCGCCCTCGTGGGGATGCTCTATCTGGTGTAGAATCTCCTCAACTACCTCTTGCTGTGGTTCGACAGCAGCCATTGGAGGTTGTGCTTGAACATGTGCTTGTACAGGTACTTCAGCAGCTGCTTGGGATTGTGGCCCGTCCCACCATCCATCATTCGGTGGGGCCACATAGTTGGCATTAAGTACTGCCCCAAACAGAGTTGTGGCTTGAGGCCGATCCGCAACTTGGCGTCTGCTGTTGTGACTCAAGCAGTGCATGAATATCTTTTTATCAACTGAGGACAAATGCACGAATGGGTTAACAGCTGGTAGATTCAGTATTAACCCGTTTATAATCATCATCACAAACCGCGGGTATAGAATGAACCGATCTTTCACGCTACCTCGAATCTGCAGAACCATCTCATCAAAGAAAAATTGAGAGAAGTAGTAGGGCTTGTTGTAGATTAGCGAGATCATTGTTAGATATTAAAATATAGATTGTAAACCTTGATTAGTGCTTAAACATGTGTTTAGCACATTTAGTATAAATAGGTTGCTAAACCTTTATTTGTAACACTTGAAATTGTAATAATCATTTGTGAGCTTAATAGAAAATCATTCAACCAAATTCTCTCTCAACATTAATCATACATTTGCTTGAATTAGTTTAACAATTCGTATTAGAGCTTGAGTGATTAAAGATTTGAAGGAAAATCAGATTGAAACAACAAGAATTCATCAAAGAAAAAGTCAACAAAAAGTCAATTCGTGATTTTCAAGATCAAATTCGAAGATTTGATGTGTTTTGGTGAAAGTAATCCATTAGAATTGAAGACTACTGATCAAGGAACAAGAATCGAGTATCAATTTCATCAAATTAGAGCTAAAGATCATCTAATTTGAAGAAAAAGTCAAAATGGATATTTGAAGATAGAGATTCGGATTAAGTTTCTCGGTTAAATCGCATTAAATGACCAAAATACCCTCGTCTTCTCGAATCCTACTAAACCACCGGTTTACTAAACCGCCACCACCTCTGCCTTAATGCACCACCGACACCACCCTTAGATCTAGATCTGGTTTACCACACAAAAGTTTGTGAAAAGGACAATTTTGGTAAAATTGAGAACTACCGGGCAAAAAATTGCAAATTTCTCCTCTATTTATAAATGTTTCGGGTGTCTCTTCCCTATCCCGAGCCTCTTATCCACATTGCGTTGGCTTCTGGCAATCGATCAGCCCCTGCTCTGCGATGCTATTCCCCAAAAAACATTGACAGGGAAATGGAGGCTGCTCGTGACTTTTTACAGAGTGGTGCATTCATACTTCATTTGGAGTCCATGACTGTATCAGTTGCTAAAATACTCAAATTATGTTCCAACCCAAGTTTAAGTTGGCCATTAGTAATCATTACAAGATTTTTATCGGCCTCTATGTTAGAATAATCTAAACTACATGATTGTATTTCATCACTCAATTTCTTCTTACCAGAAAGTACTGTTTTGGGTCAGATTCAGGTATAGTGTGGATTTTGGACGAAATGAAGCGGAGGTACTGAAACACGCTACAAATTACTTGGAGGTAGAAAAGACCCAAACTCTGTTGGAATTGCTTGATAGTACTCATTTAAAAGTGGTTTATCAACCTTCTGATAGGAGATTGAATAGCTAACATTAGCTGTAGTAACTTCGATCAGAAATGTCAACAATTCAGGTTGAATTTACATGTCCTTTTTACCAAAAATATTACTTTTGCAGAGGGAACTCCCGTGACAAGTTTCTAGAGCTCTTTTGTAAATTATGTTCATATATGCCCTCACCCCGTTAAACTATTGGGGTAGGTGAATTCGGAAGGGAGTCTGTACTTTTATGACGTTTTTGTTTCTCTTATTGCATTGGACATTTCATTGATTTAAAACGAGCACCCCAACATTAGCAAGTCTTTATTCATCAATTTAGTTCTTTTTTATGCAATGTAAGTTAGTTTTCTAAATGTATTTGTGTTTGGTGTAATTAAGAGTATGTCGAAGTTAGAGTTTATCCATTTCACCATACATTTGAAGCCCACCCTTAGTGATATCTACACAAATACACAAGACTATCGAAAAGTCTCCTTTTGCTGTGAAGTACATGATGATCGATATAATTTGTTCTTGATGAGCCAGCATTATGACATAAATTTAAGGTCAAAAGCTAAGGTTTATATATTTATACTATAAACTGTGTTTCTACTGGAGGCCTCAACATATTGTGTTGAGGCTTGTATATCCACTGCTCTATGCAAACAAGAGATCTTGATTGATTGCATGCTCTATGCAAAGGTTTGTTATTTGCTATCATATTGTATACTTATTTCAAAAACTTTCTTAGGATAAAGTACTTTTTTCAGAGTAAAATCAGAATCGTCAAATCAGGGGAAATAATGCTCTGATGATTTGTATCTAAAAGTTAACTCTGTAATCTTCATACAGAAAGAAGTTTTGTTTGATTTCTAGTTATCTCGTGAATTGTATATTATTGGTCGATTGTTTTATTTTGTTGTAATTGTGATGTTTATGTTTATTAGGGAGTACAAGTCATGTTCTTATGTTACTGGCTACCATCTATCTTGAATCGAACTAGTATTTTGTTTTGCAATTTGTAGAAGAATTTCAGTATTTATTTTCTAAAATAATGACACAATGAAATACAAAACTGTTTCACTTTTTGGCTTAAGTTTGCGTCTTTCATAAGTTGCTTTTTCTAATTTGAGTTTATATGATTGCTATAACTTTCTAACAAACTATTAGAGGAAGTTACAAGCATTCAGGATTCCAGGTGGATTAATGGTTTTTGATCGCAGCTCACAAAACGTTTTCATAAGATTAGCTTTTATAAGTAAGTAGTGTTATGACGTACATGCATTCCCAACATCACCCCATGAGAAGGCATATTGGTTTACAAACAAATACAGTACTAGTACAGTAGGTCCCATATTATAATATGAATTTTTTCTTTTTAATTTGTATAACTTTGTTGTGTAAATGAATATTACCTCTCATATTACAGTTTAACATAAGAAGATCTCGATCCCATTGAAAACTACTAAAACTAGAAGACCTCTCGTGTTATGACCATTAGTCTGTTTTGAATGCAATAAATCTTGTCATGTTTCAAGGTTACATCGGATCTCAAAATTAATATATCAAAGAGTGCAACATGCCCTTGGTCAGCTGTATGAGAGCAACCCTTCAAACAAAAGAGGTTGGGGGTTCAAATCTCACTTGAGGCAAAGAGTTGTTAATATTCATGGTGGTTGTACATAGTATATTTGTTATATTATAGGTTTGCCATTCTAAAAATAAAAAGAATAACGAGATTGGTGCAAGTACTCTTGAGGCTGTAAAAATCGCAAGTGCCGAGTACTATAACAAGTTAGACCCGTAATTTATCGGTTCATTTGTAGGTTTTCTAGACAGAAAAACAGATAGATAGAACTCATTGTTATTGAGAAGCTCCAATACCAATTTTCAAGCTGAAAAGCCAACTCCCTGTCATTTGGTCTAGAACGCACATATCCATATTATGAGTTGAATATTGAACAATATTCAATTGAATCTTCAGGTCTAACGTTCTAATGATTAACCGATCTATCGAAATTTATAGCCCACATTACCTACCAAAATTGATAAGCAATTAATCCTTAAACTGAAATCAAATGATTTGAACATACGATTAACTGTGATTTAGACTATAGACCATGTTTTGATCATACATGATCATGCTCACAAATAGGTTTAACCAAGAACGTCAACATCAAAATCTTATTGGAGATCGTTTTTGTATTCATATTATTGGAATACTATCGGTGTGTAAACTCTTTGTGGTATTCTTCACACGTACTTTATGTAAATGCAGGAGGTTTTCCTGTTCAAGTTATCGGGATGGTGAATTTTTGCTTTTTTATTCAGATATATGCAACATAAACGGGATATAATGGGTTTTTAAACCTTTTCAATGACCACCACCAAGATGTTTACTTATGAAGTTTCGAATATGTGATCTGAACGTTTCACCACTAAGCCATATTGGTGATCGTTTTTTACACGTATTATATTTTTATTTATATACAATTTTAATTTTTATACGACAAACTCGTAAATGATTAATTTTCTATTTTTCATAATAGAACATTATAATTTGAATCAATTTAAGGATATTTATAGGATGAGATTGCCAAACGATCTTATGATTTCACTGGTAATATAGAAGCCTACCATGATCTTACCCACTTAACGATCTCACACAAAAGAGAAGCGATTCATACTCTATAATTTTCTAATTATATACCATCAAATTATTTTACAGTATTGTACAATAAAATAATCCAAAACATGTTTAGTGATGTAAAGTTAAAAAATATATTTAAAAAGTATGATTATCATCCCACTTACAAGGTTTAATTAAGAGTATCTCCAATGAATATTTCTAAAGCTTTTTTATGTAAAAAGGCTTCAAAAAAGTTTTTAATCATTGGAAGAAAAACTTTTTTGTGCAAAAGTTTGAGAAATCTCAAGTTATACATGAAAAACTTTTTTGAAAATGTGTGTGTATGATTTTTGAAAAGAAAAGTTTTAAAAAACTTTTTATCATTATAGACAAAACTTTTACCGAAAATTTGTTTATATAAATTTGATGTGGCTAACAAAAGAGCTTTTTATTATTGGAATACTCTGATAGGCTTATTGTAGATCGTACAATGCGCACCGTCAAATATCAATTAGTCGACTAATCAATGCTTCACACTTTCCATAATTCATCATCCAAATCACAACCCACAAACCGCCCAAAACATCGATCCCCTTTAGTCCTTTACGCTCTGTTATAGGGTTTCAAAATTGATGCTAAAGAAACTCACATCTAAACCCTATCAATTTCAATCTTCCACCATTCATAACCACACAAAAGACTTCAATTTCACAAGCCCAATGAAAGAAATCAAAACAAAAAGAACCCTAAATCCCTCATCCCCATTAAACCCAGATACCAATTGTTCATCACCAAATGTTCAATCAACCCCAGAAATCGAAAAAAAATACGTTCATCGAGTATATGATGCAATTGCACCTCATTTTAGTGCAACCCGTTATGCAAAATGGCCTAAAGTTTCAACCTTTTTGAATAATTTAGCATCTGGGTCTGTGATTTTAGATGCAGGATGTGGTAATGGTAAGTATTTAGGGCTAAATCCCGATTGTTTCTTTATTGGGTGTGATATAAGTGCACCCCTTATTCAGATCTGTAATGATAGAGGTCATGAGGTTTTAGTAGCAGATGCTGTTAATCTTCCATATCGAAGTGGGTACGGCGATGCTGCAATTTCGATTGCGGTTTTGCATCATCTTAGTACTGAACATAGGAGGAAGAAAGCTATTGATGAATTGGTTAGAGTTGTGAGAAAAGGTGGGCATGTTTTGATTACTGTTTGGGCTGTTGAACAAGAAGATAGAAATTTACTTAATAAGTGGACCCCGCTTACGGGTAAGTATTTAGAAGAATGGATAGGGCCCGGTAGTCCGGGTAGTCCACGTGTTCGGAGCTCGTCTTCGGTTACCTTAGAAAGTATTCCTGAAAGTGAGGTGAGTGTTGCTAATGAAGAAGTTAAAGATTTTGGTGATGTTGGAATCGAAATTGGAGAAAAAGGGGATAAAAAGGATAAGCAACAAGAGTATTTTGTACCTTGGCATTTGCCTTATCATCGGGCTGAAGTGAGTGGAGCTTCGGTTGGTGCGGTTGAGAATGGTCTTGCGAGGAAAGATGATCAAAAGGGTGCGATTGTGTATGATAGATATTATCATGTGTTTGGTGAAGGCGAACTTGAAAGGTAATGTTTTGATTTTTGTTTAATTTATGAGATTGTTTTTAAGATGTTTGCATAATTTTATGTTTGCATATATCTTGTTGTTCTGCGGAATATGAGTTTGTTTATTTGGGATAGTTTCTTAGCTTGGTTGGTTTATATTTGGCGATGAATGCAAACGTTTATGCAATTCATAATTTTATATAGGGAGCTCATGCTTTCAGTGATGAACTATGTTTGCAACCAGGGTAAAGGATTTCATTGATTATGAGAGATTCAGTAGTGTAAAAGTTGTTTCAAGTGATCATTTTTGAGTGTTCAGGAAAAATGATTATGATTGGTTAGGGTCAAAATCGTTGGATTAGATTGTAAGGTAAGGAGTATACATAAGAAAACTTATTAGTGAGATTAGTTTAACATTATGTAACTATTCTTAGCTTTAAGCAACTAATTATCTTATTCTGGTTCTGTAAGTCACAATAATCACTTTTAAAACTCACATCCAAACACCCCCAGAAGATTTGGATGTAACTTTTAGTGTGTCTATGGGATATGGTAGAAAAGAAAATGAATGCTACTAATGTGTGCCATGAATTATTGCTGTGTGACATTGTTTGAGGAAAGTCGTTGACTATCTACCAAATGAAGGTTTAGTCTTGTACTACGAAATAAGTACAAAATGGAGGAATTTGTTATACCCAAGTCATAGTAATGACAAAGCGCAGCTAGACACTTATTGTGACAACGTTACCAGTAGTGGCAAGTTTGCGGTTTACGTAGCACATTTTACAGTTGAAATGGCTGTTGCTATAATAAGTTAATAGAATCAAATGGACTAAGCAATACTCTCTTTGTTTTAGAAATTGTCTAAAGAAGCTCTAGTTGATTATGAATCTGATATCAATATAATTGAAGTTCTTAGGGAAAAATAATTCCCATAAAAAATTGTATAACAAAAACATGCAAGTCTTGTAAATTTGACAAATGCGAATATGAGTTCAAAAGGCAACAACTCATATAAAAGAGCCAGCTCTAATTAGGTATCATTAAGTAAGTAAGCAGTATTTTTTTATTTTTATTTATTTTTTTATTTTTTTTTAATCTTTACTGATGACTCAAGTTAAATGGAATACATCTCCTTTTGGCTAAGTATTATTCAAAGCTACTTTTCTGGCCTATCAGTCATTAGAAGCATTTATTGCATTGATTTTGCTCGACTAGGTAGTAGGTTCCTATTTTGTAGTTATTGTGAGGTATGTAGATATTTGGCTCATCGATTATTGCACTTGCATTTATTTTAGGATGGAGTAGTACGCCTCATTCTTCTGTTCTCGCCGTGCTGATGGTCTTGTGTGTTGCAAGTAATCTGGCTTTTACAGAACCATTTGAAAGTTACAAATGCATAGGGAATTTTTTAGGAATGGAACAGTGGCAGAAATAAGTGAGACAGTGAAGAGTTGAAGTTATGATAGTTGTTTTACCATTTTAAGAAGGGAATTCCTTAGTGTTGAATGTTTATCCTTCTATATTAGTTTTTTTTAATACCGATTTGCGCATGGACCATAGTAAATACGACATGGTGTTTTTAGGCCTTCATGTCATATGTACAGTTTTGCATTAGGGTCTTTGAATGTGTAAGGTTCTAATAGTCTGTTTGGCAGCATTTGGCAAATTCTGATTTAGATTTTTTGAGCTTTTAGGTGGTGCAAGTGTGCAAAAAAATGAATTATTAGTGTCATATGTACAGTTATCTATATATACCTAACCTAAATCATATGTTACTGTTACCTGTTCATGAACTTGTTATATCAATGCGTACTAAGATCCCAAATGTTAGGTGGTGTGCTAGAATCCCCTACTCCCTTTGCCATATAAGTGTTTTGTTATTTCATTTCTGCCGAACCTGAAGATTAGTTAACCATTTGACTATTGACTACTGTAAGCATTACTCACAAATTATTCATCATATGATTATTGTCGACAAAGAAGCCCCCTTCTTCATTGTTAAAAGGCTATTTTAGGACCAACCCCTTTATGGTTATGGGCAAGTGTTTCGACCAAATGTGCCGAACTGCCGATACACGCATAAAAAATGGCAAGGTGCCGTTTTTCAATAATTAGTCATGTTTTTTAGTTTGTAACATATTGTAGTGACAATCCGACTCTTTTTTTGCTTTTCCTAGGTTGGTTTCTGGCATGAAGAATGCAGTTATTGTGGATCAATTTTACGACAAGTCTAATTGGTGCGTCATTCTCAAGAAAACTTCATGTTAAATTACTTAATACATGCACTGCTTGTTCAACTTCACAAAGGAAGATGCTAATAGTTCGCAGAACATTAGAAATTGATCAAAAGAAACAACTCTTCGACCGCAAATTCAAATGCTGCTCTTGAGCACTTTCGACTTCCAGATTTGTATGTGCATCATGTGAACTCTCAGCTATTGGGTGTAAGATTTTGTATTTTTTTAGTCGGAAATTTTGTAACTTGATATCTCAAGTAGAATGCTATATTCCTATTTCTGGTTTTCATTCAAGTACTGGTAAACGAAACTGGAGATGGGTGAGCCTTGTGTTTTCTTTTTTTATTCGGGATGGTAGTGAACTATAAAATTAGATTGTCCAACTGTTATATATTTTTTTAGAGTAAATTACTCGGATCGTTTTCCTTTTTGGACGCGATCCGTTATTTTTTTTCACAACACAGACCATCCTTATGATTGCAACTTTTGACACGGAACGCCCTAATGGCAAACAATGTTAACTTTTTCCGTCAAGTCCAAGTCACATGTTAGGCATGTGAGGCCATTTTTGTCATCATATAGAAATATCATGTTCCCCTTGAAAAAGAACTTGTACATTGTCCATTATAATTTGAACTTCATGTCTTCATCATCCTAAACAATCCCACCCCATATCTGCAACAAAACCTAAACCACCCTACCCTTTCTTTCACTCGTCTCCCTTTCTTGCTATATCAAAATAAACCCCAACTCAAACGCATGTAACAAATTCATGTACCAAAATCCACCACCACTTGTCGAAACCGCCGAAAAAGTTACACCACATTTCTGATTACGCTTCGTCGTGGCGAAACCGCCATAAAAGGTACGATGAATTGATTAGCGATGCCAAATTTGAGGAGGTGGTGTACACAACGATGACCGGTGGTTATTCATCGTGGTGGTGGTGAAGTGGTTCTTGTCAGAAATTGTCACTATGATCCTGCTGGAAGTCTTTGCAGCCGCCACATCTCGTCGGAAAACTACCGTCGGCGACCTTGAAAGCTTCCGCCACTACATCATGTAGAAGCAGTCATGGCGAATTTGTTATTATTATGGAACTTGAGATGTTATTGTGGTACTGTTGCATCAAATTTTGAGAATGTAACTATGATTGTATATGAAATTAGTGTTTAAATAAATTCTCTTTTTGAAGCAAAAAGAAAATGGATTGGACAATCTGGAAAATCTCACAAATAATTTGTAAATTTGAGTTTGTTATTCGGTTGATTTTGATTTTGATCTTGTGTCTATGGACGAATGCAAGGGAACAAACTGAATTTCCTGATAAGTAGAACTAGAGTCAAGCTATTGACTCAAACAAAAGCAAGCCCTCTCGGGAGACATCCCTTATCTAAAGTAGTATTAGTACTAGTGGTGGTTAATTTAGGATAAGTAGTAAAATAAATTCCCAGTAAGTGGAAAATGAAACTCCAAAACAAATATTTAGAGTTTCTAAAATTTTTATGAACAAAAAGGATGGTTTTCAAAATGACCTAGAAGTCTTTTATTAAAAACCTTAAATTGTCCTTCTCCCGTTTGTTTAAACTTCATTGCATTATCCATTTAACATTACGAAAGGTCTCAACTTTTCAACACTTCATTGCATTATCCATTTAACCATTACTAAATGTCTCAACTTTTCAACATCGTTTAACTAATAATCATGGAATCCTACTAGAAGCTACTTAGGTACATAAGTCATCATAACTACCCAGTCACATATTTTGAACATTTGAGGTACTTACATGTATTCCTTTGCATGTACATAAGATCTTTTGAAACTTTATCTAATAATATGGTTTGTATGTCAATACGTGTATTATCCTTGAACTGGTGGAGTGTTTATGCCCGTGTGAGCTCGAGTGTACTTCATGAAGACCGATTCCGACAACAAAAGAGAACATTTCTCATAGTAATAAATCACAAACATCAAACAAGAACATTATGACGAATTAATAAAAGAAAAGGATAAATATTACTAGTAAATATTACGAGCAGAATAACACTTGTATTTCTTTTGAATATCCAAAGAGTTACATTGCTAAGCTAGCTACTACTAACTAATACATAATTAATCCCTAGGTTTGAGTTCAAATGAGAATGGAAATTTTAGTGAGAATGAATGAATGAATCTTAGCCATCCATTTTGCAAAACTCAATTTTCCCTCCAAGTTAAATATCTCACAAACGGCTAATTAAAAAATTATAAAAATTGCACCATAAAAATCAGCGTTTTTTTCTCTACGATTAGACATCCCTCATTATACTTTCGATGATCTTTTTTTTTTTTTTTTTTTTTTGGGTTGAAAACTGGTAACACATGTGTTACCTAGTTATTAGTAACATATGTGTTACTTGCGACTAACACATTTGTTACGGAAACTAACACATGTGTTTCCATTTTCGAAACCCACCAAAAAATGAAAAAAAAAAAGTTCGTCGAAAGTATACCTTATGAGATGTCTAATCAATGTGAAAAAAATGCTGATTTTTTGGGTGCAATTTTTATATTTTTTTTACTAGTCGTTTGTGAGATATTAAATTTTTAAAAATGTTGGTGGTATTACTATCTTGATTCCTCCATTTAATCTAGAGAGAGAAAGTAGAGAGAGGGAAGAAACAAAGAGAAATGGAAGTAAATTGAAGTGTGAGGTGTGTGGAATATTTGATGAGGAGGTTGATATATATAGAGGTGATCCCGAACTGTATTTTGAGCAAACGAACCGGATTTGACCAAGCCAAAAATGAACCGTATCGCGCGAACCGTATCAAGACACCATTTTTAAGCATATACAGGTCGCGCGAACCGTATACGGTTTGTTTGAGCTGTATACGGTTCATTTGGCCCCTATACGGGTCAATTGGGCCGTATACGGTTCAAACGAGCCGTATACGTTTGGATCGAGCCGGATTTACGGGGTCGTGAGTCGCATGTGCGGGATCGTAATTCTTCGTTTGCTTGTTTTGGCTCTAACTTCTTCGTTTCTTGTCCATTTTTAGCGATTCTTGAACCCACGTGACCGTAATCTTATGATCTTCAATTTGAGGTTGATAAAAGATCATTTTCATAAAATTATTGAAAGATGATTCGAACGCGAGCGAATCGCCTTGTGTTGACTTTACTCCATTTTACTCGTTTTTCGCCCGTTTTTGGTGAGTTTTACAGCATCGTCTTCGTAATCACGTAACTAACACAATAAATCAATTAAATGTAATATTTGGATTAAAATGTTAATTATTTAATTAATATGGGTAAGATAACGTGAGTAAAAACGTGACTTTTTACGCGTTATCAGTGATTCATCTTAGTTTTCTAAACGGATATTTTATTTATGTTTTTCTCCAAAAAGAAGTTACACATTTATAAAAACTAATTTGCTACACTTTTTTATTCCTCCCAAAATAATCATTTATATACATCTTTCTTGGGAAGCAAATAAGGAATTTAATACGAGTTTGCTTGAGGACAAACAAAATCTAACTGTGGGATACTTGATGTGATATAAAAATTCATGTTTTTACGTACATTATTTACCGTATTTTAACCTAATAATTGACATTATTGTGCAAATACAACCTTATCTATAATATTTAGTCATTAAGATTAAAATTTAGAAGATGCTTCAAGAATCACTAAAAATGGTTGAAAACGAGTAAAGTAGAGCTAAAATTAGAAAAAAATTTCGTAATTACGCTCATTTTATTCCTTAGGTAATTACGAGATCTCACAAAGACTTACGATCCTGCACAAGGCACCACAAGGTACTGTATGCGGCACATGTAAACCCGTATACAATACCAAGGTCCTATATACGGTACCCTTGGTGCCGTAGTACCCCAAAACTAGTGCTTTAAATATTGGATTTTTATATGGGATGTGCATACGAGACCTTTGGAAATCTGTAAAGTTTTCAAGTTAGTTAAAGCATATAAATATGGGACTAAATAAACACAGTTCCACACCACAACACACACTAATACACCATCACCAATACATATCTCTCTCTACTTTCTCTTTATAGAATTTCATTTCTTTTTTATTTTTCATTAGTTAGTTAGTAGAAAGCTTTAAGCATTAATTGTACGGAGGTGCTCCAAAACTATGATTTAGAAAGATTTGTTGTACGCTTCACCAGGTGCTAGTATTCAATCTGTCTTTGTTATTTTTAAATATATTGTACTATTTTTGTTACTATCTTGAAATGCATGCTAGATCTATGATTACGCTAAGCTAAACAAATCTGTGGTTGCTATAATAGATGTTATGCTAGGTAGTTAAGCTATGATCTACATGTTACTCTGCTTGTATGAAATTAAGTTGTGTTTGAATTTTTATGAAATAAATCTCAAATGTTTATCTATCCAACTTATGCTGTGTTGTGACACCTATTCATAAAATTTGGCCAATTACTAGAAATTGGTCTCTTAATTATTCTGTGTTTAATGATCGATGAACTTGATATGGCCGCTGTTCTCCTAATTGAAATATAGATTAGATTTATCTTCATTTTTCAAATGTTTTAGAGAGAACTTTCAAAACATATGTGACTTGACTATATGTCCAAATACTCTGCATGAAGTGAACTGATTACTGATCCTACTACTTTGATGCATGTTCTTGTTTGGTTGTTGCTTTAGGGTTTGCATGCTAGTATCCCTTTGTCCGATTGCTACTATTGGATATATGATTAGGTTTTCAAACATGAATTTGTTTCATACATCAATTTAATATACTAGAATTTGTTATGATGACGTATATGAAATAATGATGAACAAATTAACCTGCCATTAGACAAGGCCATCCCAACTTATTCCGTGGGGTCACTTTTATTCATGTTATAGTTTATTCAAAAATTCATATCATGATAGGATATCTTTGATGTCCGAGAATGGGAATAAGATTCGAGGTTGGTTGTCGGTTACATTTGGTTGCTACATTTGGGACAACTTCTGGTGTAGTATACACTTCATAGTTATTATCCATGTGACATGTTGTTTATCTTATTACAGACAATTCAACTTTAGATAAATAATAGGCTAGGAGTTATGGCTCATTAGGAAATATATGACTAATCCTAAAGGGAAGGCAATGAACCATTTAACGAAATAACGTATAAACCCGCTGTGTCCGTGGTATAGCAATGGAAAAACCATCGAGTGTAGTCAATTGTGGAAGCCACGAAAAGCCAGTAGTATTATAATTTCTGGATTATCGTTCGATGTTTCAACCTTGCCTTTCACCTCTTGATTCTGTCAACATAACTAGACCGTTAACTAAAATAACTACCCATAAATAAGCATACACCGATATCATAGTAAGCACTCACTTAATCCTTAGTTCTCCTAACAACCTCTACCCTCTATTTTATCTTAAATATACCTTAGATAGTTAGAAAACAAAACAACCACACTCCAACTATTACTAAAATATCAGCTAAATTAACCAAGATAACAAACCTCCCTAAGATGTTATGCTCATTCTAGTTTAAAGAACGACACCTGAGTCATACCTGCCTCTTGCTACTCTAATAATAACCTTCTCAAAACCCCTTAAGTAGTAATAACTCAGGGTTCCCAGCAAATACAAATGTAAAACACCCTCACGTGTTGTCTGAAGCCATGATTCACTACAACATAATCGACATCGACTGTTGGCGGCACGTCAACCGGTTATGTGGCTCGGTCATGGCTTGACCATGACCAAGTAATTCCTCGGGTATGGCTCGTGCATGGTCCGGATATGGCTTGCATCGTGTGAGGGACGCAATTCTTCGTGTCTAGGATCGTTAAATGACATTTTTCCTTTTCTGCTCTACTATTTTTGTTTTAAGCCATTTTAAGCAATTCTTTCAACTTCGTCTTCTTTTTCTCCTATTTAAAAATATATAAAAAATATTGTAATATTTGCACAATAATGTTAAATATTCATTTAAAATAGGATAGATAACGGTCTTAAAAGGGTGAGATTTTACGCGTTATCATTGACCTTCTACCTGATAGCAAAGTTGTTCGGTGTAAGTGGCTTTTCAAGAAGAAAACCGACATGGAGAGAAATAACAAACCTATAAAGCTATACTAATCGCAAAAGGTTTTATAGAAACACATGGTATTAATTATGATGAAACCTTCTCAACTGTAGCCATGGTTAAGTTTATTAGGATTCTAATGGCCATAGCCGCGTACTTTGATTACGAGATATGGCAGATCAATGTCAAGACCGTCTTTCTTAATGGGAACTTGACATAGGGTGAGTATATGGCATAACCAGATGGTTTTGTTGATCTAGAAAATCCTAGTAGAGTTTGCAAGTTGCTTAAATCAATTTACAGATTAAAACAAGCATCTAGGAGTTAGAAATTATGCTTTGATGAAAAGATAAAAAAATTTGATTTCATCAAAAGTGAGTTTGAACCCTATGTCTACGGGAAGTTTAATGGGAGCGATGTAACCTTTTTGGTTCTGTATGTATATTAGATATCGATAATTGAGAATAGTAATAACATGCTTAAAGGTGTTAAGACATGGCTTAGTAAGTGTTTTGAAATGAAGGACTTTGAAGAAGCGACTTATATCCTTGGAATTAAAATTCTATGGGATGATTCTGTTGCCAACATGAATAGTTCTTACACAAAACCAATGTCCCAAAACTGAAGAGGACAACGAAGACATGAGGAATGTCCTATACGCTTCGACAGTGGGATCAATAATGCATGGCATGTTTTCGGATGTTGCGTATGCTATAGTGGGATCAATCTATGGCTACATTGAATTACTCTCTCCGAATTTTTAGGGGGATATATGGGCGCTTTTTATGAAGCTTCATGCAATTGAAAAATATGTCCATGTTTTGTCTAATTTAATCCTTAAATCTGTTTACCAATTGTTAATTTCATATTATAATCAATCTTGTGGTATTTTGAGGTCGATTTTGGTGTTTTTGGCTATGGGTCCGAAGAGAGAGGCAGGTAAGAAGACAAACCCTAAAAATGATGGAACAAAAATAGTATCAAGGGTTTTAAGGAGTAACAAGATGAGTGTAGATCATGGTAGTATTGGGGAATCATGTGATTTGGGTTTAGAAGAAAACGGAGGCCGAACCCTAATTCAGATTTTAGGGCAAACCTTACTTTCCATGGAGTGGGCTCTAACTCTAGGGTTTCCTCCCCTTCTATGGACGACTTTCATGAGGTAAGTAGAAACCTTAATTCTGGTTTGCATGATAATGGTTCGTTTTATGGGTCTCAAAACCCCAACTCAATTATACGACCTAAATCGGATAAGGAACATGTTTCTTCGTTGGATAACTTGGGACCTCATTATGATCACTTTAAATTATTTTCTAGTACCCAACCGATTGCTTTAGGTGTTTTTTCATGCTCTAAATCATGGTGTGAATGCTTCTTTAAATTCTAACTAGGTTGGGATTAATTCCTCTAAAAACCCTTGGTTTGGATGTTTCAAAGGAGAGTGTAAATGTGGTTGTCATGATGTTGTTGATACAGATAACTTGCATGATTATAATGTTGGCATTGGTAATGTTTTGGTCAACGAGCAGGTGTAGATTCCTCGAACACAAAAGATACCTGTTTCAGTTCCTGATTCATTCCCATATTTTCCAAATTATAGTCTTTCAAAAGCAAGTAATCTAGGTACTAACCGCATTATGGAGGATGGTAATGAATATGATGATGTTGATACATTTAGTGTGTCTGTCAGTTGGTCAAGTCTGTAATGTGTTAGTAAATGTAATTGACTTAGTAGAATTTACATTTTCTGTGTTATGCGACACAAGGCTTGTGTCGCATTAGTTGTAGTTGCAACATAGTGCTTATGTCGCAATAGTGATCTCTGTGACACAAGGCTTGTGTCGCATAAGTCGGCCAGATTAGTATAAATAGCTCTAATTACTTTGTAATTAGGTTAGACTTTTTGTTAGATTTTTGGCATTAATTCTCTGCATTTTTCATCTGTATTCTTGACTGAGAATTTAGTAATACAAATACAAAAGTGGTTCTTTGATTGTTTTTATTTGATTTAGCTTTGTATTTGTGTTTGATTTGATCCTACGAATTCCGCGTGTTGGATTATTAACAATTTGATTAAAAGATCATTCTAGGGATCTACAATTGGTATCAGAGCCATTAAATCTAAGGATTTTGGTGGTATCAAATCGTTTAGGTACGTTTTTAATACATATTTTGATTATTTAACATCTTTTTTGGTGTTTGATCTTCATTATAGGTATTTTGGAGCTGAAAATTGGAGTTTTTGAGGCTAAAAATCTAAGCTTTTACGAATTTTTTGTTAAAGGATTTTTAGGTTTCGAAAATTTTCATTTTTGAGGTTTTTGGCATCTGACAGCGCCGTTTTGCGACACAAGCTGCGACATAACATTTGTGTCGCTGCAGGGTTTTTGCGACATTAATCTTGCGACATAGTAGATTTTGCGACAAAACGTTGCAACATAGCTTGCGACATAGGGTGCGACATAGTTGTGCGACATACCTGTTTGCGACATTAAGTTGCGACATTAATCTTGCGACATACTGTTGCGACACAGGATCTGCAACACAGATACTTTTGCGACACAACTGTAGTGTCGCTATCTGTGCTTTTGCGATACAACTTTGCGACACAACCTTAGTGTCGCATACTCCAGTTTCCAAAGAATTTGAAAAGTCTCACGAATCCATTACAATGACTGCTTCTACATCATCATCTCTTCAACAAGTAGGGGCTATGTTAAAGCATAATAGTGAGGTGGGTTCAACAAATAAACCACCTATGTATACAAATGGTATGAATTATTCGGACTGGCGTCAAAGATTTGAAGCATTTGTATCATTCAATGATCCTGAAATGCTTATATACTTGGAGGAAAGATATGAACATCCTTTAAAAACCGGTGTTCATAATGGACCTATTCCTGAAAAATCCATTAAGTCTATGACACCTGAGAAACGTAAGGCCTTTGACACTGAGAGAAAGACATATTATGCTATTACCATGGCCTTACCTCAACAATCATTGAGACAATTACGACACCACAAAACTGCATATGATTTATGGATTGGTTTTGAAAAGAAGTGTGGTGGAAGTACTCAATATAAAAAGAACAAACTGGATCTAGTGAAGCAACAGTTTGAAGTCTTTGACATGCTGCCTACTGAATCTCTTGAAGAAATGTGCAGTCGATACTCACAACTTGTGAGTGAATTAGTCGAGGGAGGCGTTACTCTCGACAAAAATGATGTGAACAAGAAGCTTTTGGGTTCCTTACCCAAAAAGTGGAATACTAGAGTACTACTAATGGAAAAAGACGAAGACATCATGGACATGGAGCTTGATGATTTGGTAGGAAAAATTGCTGCTGATCTTCTTGACATGCAGAAAAAGGAAACCAAAGCTACTGCACACCTTCAAAATCCAAAATTATATGGTGTGGATGTTCCTGCTGCAGCGACTCAAGCTGCTGGTTCTGCATTCTTCTCTGGGGGTTCTGGTGCTCCAAGTACTTCTAGTGGTTTTGGATATACTACCTCCTCAGGTGGAGGTGATACCTATTCAAATTTCCAAGGTGCATCTCCTGCAGTTACTGAAGAACATGCAGCTGTTTTTACTACTTTCTTGTCTGCTTATGATGATTTTCTGTCAAACAAGAACAGTACCGTGAATCTGACTGAAGAAGATTTCAGTCAAATTGATCAAGAAGAGCTTAAGCGTATGGATCTGAAATGGAGTATGGCTATACTCACAAGACGCGTTAAAAACTTCTTGAAAAAGACTAGAAGGAAGAACGTAACTGATCTAGAAGAAAAGGGTCTGGGAATAAGAGCAAGGTGAAATGCTACCAGTGTCATAATTATGGACACTTTGCTCGTGAATGTGACCGTAAGAAGAACCCACCTTCTGGTTTATCTAAACCTTCGCAGTATACTTCATCTGATAAGGCCAAAAATGATGAGAAAGCGATGGTTTCCGCTGCTTTGCTGCTTTCTAATAATGCTTGGGAATGGTCTGATCCAGATGAAGAAGATACAGAAAGAGCACTAATGGCTGAAGTGCATGAGGTGGATTATGAACCTTTATCCTGTGTATCATGCATTAAATTAACTAACCAGCTAAACAGGTATAGAGAGGACACCAAACGCCTTAACAATGTCATTGAAAATTTAAATGAAACAAATGACATGTTAAGAAACAGTGATAAGGCAAGTGGTGAAAAGTTAAAAGCTATTTTGGAAGAGAAAAAAGAATTAAAGGCAAAAATCTTTGAACAACAAGATGAGATTGGTAGCTATGTGGATATGCTATCATTTGTTAAGAAAGAACTTGTTGAATCTCAAAATGAGGTTCTAAATTTAAAGAAAAAGCTTTCTAACTTTTCTGCCTCCTCTCTAGTTTTTGATGAAATCCTACAGGCACAGAGGACGGATACCAAAAGCAAGGCAGGACTTGGTTATCATCAAGTCCCACCTCCTAAGGATTATCTTCCCATGCCTGTCAGGGAAAATATTAATGACTTGACACCTATCTATACAAAGATAGATGTCAAACCTGTTAAACCTGCAGTTAGCATTAAAATAAGTAAGCCTGAGTTAGTTAAGGCTGAAAATGTCATCACTGCATCTCCACAACCTGAAACTAGTAAGCCCGAGCCAGTTAGGGCTAATACTAGTGAGTCTGAAACAAGTAAGACTCAAAAGGTTGAGAAAGTTAAGCCTGTTAAGGCTGAGATTCATCAGACTGAGCTAATTAAGTCTGAGAATATAGTTGAGCCTAAGTTAGGAAAGGCTCTTTCTGTGCTTCCTCGTATTACTGAAGAGGAAATTGAAATTGAGGACATAACTGATCAAGAGTTTCGACCAGTAAAGAAAAATGTCAAGCTTGAAAATCATATAATTACTATCGAACGAAATGAACAGGCTATAACAAAAGGAAAAGGTAAAGCTATGGCTGAACCTCAAAAGAAGATTGTTTCTAAACCAACTATATTAAATAAATCTTCTAAAAATTCATCTAAAGCATCTCTTGTTGCATGCTCACGTAAACGTGATTGTTCAACATCTGCTTCTTTTGGTCGAGCTCATCGGTTTTTTCCTCAATTTCAATCTAGTGTTGAGCATCGGTTTTGTTTTTACTGCAAGAAGCAAGGCCATTTGATAAATAGTTGTCTTGTGCTTGCTAAGAAACAGTTTGGAAAGCAAGTTTCACGAGTTTCTAAATCTAACATTCTTCCAAAGAAACATATTTCTATGAGAGGCTCAAAGACTTCCTTACCAGCTGTCAAAGTCAACAAGGATGAGCAAAATAAAGTACAAAACTTAAAGCTCAAAGTTGTTGACTTGCAAGCATCCAAACCAAAACAGGTTTGGAAGATTAAAGAATCTTACAAAGATTCTACATCTGACAATAACTCATCAGTCAAACATTCTAAAATGTTTGAAAATAAAATTTTGACTGATGTGGTTGTTGTTGATGATGTCACTGGAGTACCCAAGACTATCAAGGCTTGGGTCTCCATTTTTAACTAATTTACCTTTGTTTGTGGTGCCGCAGCAATCTGAATCTGTAAAAAATAGTAAATGGTACATCGACAGTGGTGCCGCAGCAATCTGAATCTGAATCTGCTATCTGAAGTTCATGCTTATAATGGAGGCTATGTGGCCTTCGCTGGTGATAAGGGGGGCGTTATTTCTGGTCAGGGAACGCTTACCAATGGAATGGTAAGCTTTGAGAAGGTAAATTTTGTGGAGCAATTACAACACAATCTTCTCAGTGTCTCTCAAGTGTGCGATAAAAAGTACACTACTGCTTTCACAGACACTGAGTGTTGTATATTGAAGCCGGGATTTATAATCCCTGAAGAATGGGTGCTACTGAGGGCACCTCGGGAGCGAGACACTTACATCCTTGACATGAGTACTGTGGAAACTACACAGCTCACATGTCTTTTATCTAAAGTTCCCGAGAAGGAATCGTTATTATGGCACAGGCATATGGGACACTTGCACTTTCGCAAGATGAACTACTTGATCAAGAATGATCTAGTGCGAGGTGTCCCTAAGCAATCCTTTGGACTGAATAATCACTGTGTCCCTTGTCAGAAAGGAAAGCAACACAAGAAGTCTCACAGACCGAAGCTGGCCAATTCAACTGAGAAGCCTTTGGAGCTGTTTCACATGGATTTATTCGGGCCAGTCAAAAAGAAGAGTTTAGGAGGAGCTTCGTATTGCCTAGTAGTGACAGATGATTATTCGTGGTTTTCCTGGGTATATTTTTTGAAGACCAAGGATGAAGTGCCTGAGATTCTCATCTATTTATTCGATAAACTACAAAATCTTTGTGAGTTGAGAATCAAGAAGCTAAGGAGTGATAATGGTACAGAGTTTAAGAACTCAATTATGGAACTGTACTGTTTGAGTAATGGTATTGAACACCAATTCAGTGCCGCAAGGACTCCACAACAGAATGGGATTGCAGAACGTAAGAATAGGACTTTGATTGAGGCTGCACGTACAATGTTATCTGATTCTAAGCTTCCAATCACCTTTTGGGCCGAAGTTGTGAATACAGCTTGCTACGTCCTGAATCGGGTATTAACAGTTAAGAAGAAGAACAAGACATCCTATGAATTGTTCAACAACAGAAAGCCTAATCTACAGTTACTTGAACCGTTCGGCTGCCTATGCACTATTATGCACACCAAGGAACGAATTGCTAAGTTTGGTGAGAAATCCTGTGAAGGTGTCTTCCTACGATTCTCTAATAACTCACCAAACAAACGTGTGTATAACTTAATGACCAAGCGTGTGGAAGAACATTTTGAAGTTACCTTTTTCCATTACACTGACAACCCTCAGGGGAAGGGACCCGAATATTTGTTTGACTATCAAACACTGTTTGATTCTTTCAATAATCCTGAGGAGAATGAAGAAGAGGATATAGTGACACTACTTCACGGGCTGGACATCGCTTCTGAAACTCCACCCATCTCTGTTCCTCCACCACCTACAGCAACACCAGCAACTGCTCCTGCTGCTACTTGTGAAACTCCGCCTCCACTCGTTACTGAAAATGTTCCTGATCCTACAAATGATGAGGAACAAATGTTAGAGGATTCTGATCAATCACCCGTATCTGAATTTGAACCATTACCTGCACTTCAACTCGAACTTGAAGCTGACTCTACAAACCTTGATTCTAGCATTGTTCCGGCTGCAATTCCGAGTTCTCGGATCAATGTGTCACATCCACTTGATGCCATTCTTGGTGATTTAAACAAAGGTGTTTTAACGAGGCGACAGATTGCTGCTGCTGAACAATCTGTGTTGACGTCGTCTCCTGTTACCAACACTGATCCTGTTTGTCTTGCTTCGGAAATTGAAGAATGCTTTCTCTCACAAGTAGAACCGAAGAAGACAGCTGATGCGTTGAAGGATCCATACTGGGTTGAGGCTATGCAGGAAGAGCTTCAACAATTCAAAAAGCTGCAAGTATGGACTTTGGTGCCTTTACCCAAGGGTGTTCATCCAATTGGCACTCGTTGGGTATATCGTGTGAAGAAGGATGATCGGGGCGTGGTAATTCGCAACAAAGCACATCTAGTGGTCCAAGGCTTCACTCAAATTGAAGGTTTGGACGACGATGAAGTATTTGCCCCGGTTGCTCATTTGGAATCCATCCGCATTTTCCTGGTGTACGCTTCATTCAAAGGATTTCGGGTTTACCAGCTTGACGTTAAGAGTGCATTTCTGTATGGTCAAGTGGTCGAAGAGGTCTACGTCAAACAGCCGCCTGGTTTTGAAGACTCTGTCCATCCGAACTACGTATGCAAGCTGGACAAGGCGTTATATGGTCTTCATCAGGCTCCTAGAGCTTGGTATGAGAGACTTGCCACTCATCTGCTGAAGAACGGTTTCGTACGAGGAACGATCGACAGTACCCTCTTCATCAAGCATGACAGGGATGATCTTTTATTAGTACAGGTATATGTGGATGACATTATCTTTGGTTCTACCAAGGATGATATGTGTCGTGACTTCGAGAGGATTATGAAGTCTGAATTTGAGATGAGCGCTATGGGGGAGCTAAAATTTTTCTTGGGTGTACAAGTTGAGCAGTCTGCCAAAGGGATTTACATTCATCAGTCCAAGTATGTCAACGATATGTTGACTCGGTATAACTTGACTGATTGTAAATCCTATGGGACGCCTTTGGAGCTGAATCATCACCTTGGTCCAACAGAGGATGAAGAGGACTGTCCAGAAAAAGATTACCGATCTATGATTGGTTCTCTGATGTATCTTACTGCATCACGTCCGGACATTGTCTTTGCCGTCTCTCTCTGTTCCAGGTATCAGGCTAAACCGAAGGTGTCTCACATGAAGGCAGTTACGCGAATCTTTGGTTATCTCAAATATAGACCAACTCTTGGTCTATGGTATTCTAATGAGAAAACCTTTGCGCTCACTGCTTACTCGGACTCGGACTATGGTGGATGCAATATGGATAAGAAGTCTACTTCTGGTGGATGTCAGTTTCTTGGAACTCGGCTCGTTTCATGGCAGTGTAAAAAGTAGACGACTGTCTCTACCTCAATCGCAGAGGCTGAATACATTGCTGTTGCCAGTTGCTGTTCCCAGGTTCTTTGGATACAACACCAGTTGCGCGACTACGGTTTACTGTTAACTATGAATCCTATTCATATAGATAATATTGCTGCTACATGTATTACACGTAATCCTGTCCAACATTCTAAGACCAAACACATAGAAATTAGGTTTCATTTCATTCGTGATTGCTATGAGAAACACCTAATTGATCTGGTCCAAATAGATACCCTTAAGCAGAATGCCGACCTGTTCACCAAAGCCTTTTCCCGTGCTCGTTTCGATGAGTTAGTCAACATGATAGGGTTACGTTTCTTTCAAATTCAAAAGTAATATTTGTGACCTTATTATGTATGTTCAATAGCCACTCTTTGTGCTTACTAGCATTAAAGAAAAGCAACGTTGAAACATTTGCAAAAGACGTTCAGTTGTGTCTATAAACAACAAGGGAGATGATAGTACATTAGGAGACACCCCTCAAACGGCAATCTTAAGTTTTATCCTTGATGTATCAGTAGGTTTATCTTGTATATGTTATACATGTCCTTACAAACACTTGTATCATTGCACGATGTATTGGTAGGCATTTTCATACTCTTCTTTGAGCAACTAAGAAATCCTTTAATCTGTGTTTATTCTTTTGTAATGACCAACATATGATGTATGACAATGTGTCTTAATTCCTATGTATCAGCTTGCCATGCTTTTATTAACCTGAGCTTGTATCTGACAACATTTGGGGATTTATGCTGTCTGTTTCCTTTGTTGTATGTCCGTACAGACCTGGTCTCAGTCAGTATACTTTCAAAAACCAAGCAAACAAAAGTCAAAGCACTTTAATGTCTTATAAAATCAAAGACACCTCACAAGGTTGCCAAACGGTTTGACCAAGTCTGGTTTTGCTTAAACCTGAATCAAGTTAAGTCGCTTTGTTGTACATCAGTACAGACCTGTCACCGCTGGCTTGATTCTTAAAAATGTTGAATTCAAATACTTTCTCTAAACAATCGAAGTCTTGGGCATGTCTTGATCCTAGGAGTATATCTGTGTGGGATTCACGGAGACATACTCACTCTCACAATAACTGCTAAAGCTTGAAGTTGAGTGTGTTACATGTTTAAGTGGACAAACAATACCGATAATCGTCTTGTTACTAACTGTTTCTCAGGCTTGTTAACTTTTCTTGATAAATTTAAATTTGGACAACTATACTGATAATCGAATTCAAATTTGACATTGTCTTGCGAGCCTGTCTTTCTAATATGATCCCTAAATAAACACTTCTTACCACGTTAGTTCATTTTAGTTTATTCTATGTCTGTTTCTGTTAAATTTCTTTTCTAAGTGTCACAAATAAAAATAAAAATTTAACCCTTGATTGACTTCTGCGACACAAGCCTTGTGTCGCACATTTGTGTTGCCAACATGCGACACAAAGCTTGTGTCGTACATTTGTGTCGCAACGTGTGTTTAGGGTATAAATACCCTCGTGTCGCTGTAATTAGTTTTAATTACTGCGACATAAACCTGCGACACAACTGGATCCTGCGACACAAGCACTCCGACGCAATTTTTTGATCTTTTTGTGATTTCTAGCTGTTTTCTGTTCGATTACTTGCTTGATTCCTGTTCTCCTTCTTCTCACGCACCTATAGGTACCAATTTCAACCATTATTACTACGAATTCGTGTTTACATTTGAATTCAAACTTTCGGTTTTAGGTTTTACATAATTTTGGTTAAATTGCGTAACTTTTGGTGTTAAATAGCAAATAAAATTTGTGCTATTGTGTTCCTGTTATACTGGTGCACCCTCGGGGTCGATTAAAACACAAAAACCCCAAAATTTTATCACTGAAAAATCTGGGTTTCATCTTGTTCATCATTGCGACATAACCTGCAACACAACTGTTCATCATCGTGTTCTGTTTATGTCGCATCTTGTTTGCGACACAACCTTTTATGTCGCTACTACTCTGCGACACAATTGTTTATGTCGCTTCCTTATGTCGCCATGTTATTTTGCGACACAATACTTATGTCGCTTGTTAATCATTAATTTGATTATATTGCTAAATTGCGACATAACCTATTATGTCGCACCTGTGCTCTGCGACACAACCCTTGTGTCGCATGACAATTTAATTTGAAAAATGTCAATTGTTTAAATTGTTTAAATCTAACGGCTTCCAAGTTTACTTTGCTCTTACAGCTATGGCAGATATAAATGTAAACGCTTATTTTTGGGAACCGCGACATAATGTCACGGCTTTTCTCGACGACAAAAAAGAATCGGCGGCGCCGTATCGCCCGATGATTGCATTTCTGCGCCGTTCAAGGATTTATACTGCGATCACGGCCACAACCACTATTTACCGTGATCATGTCACGGATTTCTGGACAAATGCCCACATCAATTCGGATCTCCCATACACCAGGCTTATATCCAGAGTTCATGATCGCGAAATCATTCTATCTGAACAGATTATTCAGGAGTTCTTTCAGTTTCCGGATGATTCGGAAATGCCGGTTGCTTTTGCCAACTCATTTATTGCCGGTGGCATGATTCGGATGGGCTACCCGGGTGTTCCCTGCGATCAATACCGCAAGGCTTTTCTCACAAAGGTCTGGCGGTATCTTATGCATATCATGATAGTGTGCCTCTCCGGGCGAAAGGCTGGTTTCGATGGAATGAGCCATTCTACCGCATCCGCTATGCTTGCACTGGTCTACAACAAACCCTACAACTTCTCGGGTTATCTTTTTCGTATTTTGGTAGACAACGCCCAGGCAGGGGAGGGACAGTGGTCCCTATACCCTCGTTTTGTTCAGCTTCTGATCAATCATTTACTTCCGAGTTTACCGGTGGCTCCGTAGCACCAGTTTCGCCCTACACTGATGAATACACGTATTTTCGTGGTATCCGGTCAATATGCTCGGGGTGCACCGGTCCCGCCAGATGTGCCACTGTTTGGCCATATTGTTAATGAGGCCTATGTGCCTCCGGAGGGTGATGAATTTGATGATCCGGCTCCTATTCATAGGCCACTTTCACCTCCGCCACAGGCAGCGGTTCAAGAACCGCCTCTTCAAACCCCTCTCCATCAACCACCACCTCAAGCACCGCAACAAACTTTAAATCCCGATCCTCAATATGATGATTTTTTTAGGGATATTTATGAGTTATGTCCCTCTCCTCCCAGGTCGACGGGCAAAAGGCCCCGTGAGGATGTCACTTACATTGTCTCTGACGATATTCCAACATCCAGTCGACCTCGCACCTCTTCAACTGCAGGGCCTTCAGTGTTGCAGACTCCAGTGCAACCTCATCCGGATATTCTCAAGCAACTTTTGGAACAGATCGAGGCAATGCAGAAGACTGTGGATGACCAAGCTTCTATCATTCAGTCTCAAGCTGCACTAATAGAGACTCAAACCTCCAGGATTTCTGATTTAGAGGTTAAGTTTAGGGAATTTGAGACCCAGTCACTTGGTCCGGGGGAGTCTGTTCCCTCTGGTCCATCAATAGAACTAAGTGGACCGGGGTCTGAGTCTGTAAATGAAGATGTACATATTAAACATAGTAATGAAATGCCCACTTTAGAGTATTTTCATGTGCATCACACACCAGGCCAGCCGAGACCTTTGGTTGTTGATTACTCATGTGCAGATCTTTCATTCATTCAACGTATGATAAACGAAGTCAATTCTGATTCTGAGAATGAAGATTTTGAGGAAGACGATGATGTTGATGTGGAAGAAGAAGGGTTGGGTGAAAATGAGGTATATGATGATGCTCCTACTATTGAAACTGACTCTTCTGAAGATGAAACTGAAGAAGCATTTGAGGCAACTGCTGAAGGAATGTCAAAGACTCAGGCTCTAGAAACTGAAACTACTGAGACAAGAGCTGAGAGACTTGCAAAATGGTGGCCGCATGGCAAAGATGGAAAGCAAGTGCCGGTTACATGTAAATCATACAAGGTTAGTGGGGCGTATACTGGATTGATAAAGAGTTGGAAGGTGTCCCATGGTGTGTTTATGATCAAGAGACTAGATGGTACACAGTATTTCAAGAGATCATTCACCAAGCTGAGCACTCTGCCAAAAGGAGAAGTCAATCGTCTTGCTCAGCTCTCTTTGATTAATCCGTCTGGAGATGACCGTGCAAATTTTATCCAAACCACTTTGCAGCGAGAGATACGTACAAAGAAATACAATTTCATCAAACCGACTTTGGGAACTAGGTATATCTATAAGAAAAGGATAGACCCAGTGACCAAGCAGCCGATATGCAGAATGCGTTATCCTCCGGCTGATTGTTTGAAGAAGATTCCTCTGGAAACAGTTCCCCTGGACTTTCTAAGAAGATTTCATTACTGGGAATTGGATGCTCATACTGGTGAGGCAGTTTTGATATTTGTGCCTGAGACAGAGCAACCAGAGAGGAAATCGCTGTACGGTTTGAAGAAATCTCAATTTCGAGTGTTTGATCCTATGAGCTTGATAAATATGTCATCGAAAGACTTGAGGAAACTATTTGATAATCCGATTCGCTTCAACGAAAGAAATGCTGTGAATAAGATGATCGCATTTCAATTTCAGCGGATTGTCAATGTTTGTGTAACACATGGAATACACGCTGGTGGTGTATTTCCAACAGGCTGGGTTTCACTAAAGATTTTGAAGACCAAGCTGAAGACACGGGGGAGTTTGTTGATACATCTTACTGTTTCTGTCAGTTGGTCAAGTCTGTAATGTGTTAGTAAATGTAATTGACTTAGTAGAATTTACATTTTCTGTGTTATGCGACACAAGGCTTGTGTCGCATTAGTTGTAGTTGCGACATAATGCTTATGTCGCAATAGTGATCTCTACGACACAAGGCTTGTGTCGCATAAGTCGGCCAGATTAGTATAAACAGCTCTAATTAATTTGTAATTAGGTTAGACTTTTTGTTAGATTTTTGGCATTAATTCTCTGCGTTTTTCATCTGTATTCTTGACTGAGAATTTAGTAATACAAATACAAAAGTGGTTCTTTGATTGTTTTTATTTGATTTAGCTTTGTATTTGTGTTTGATTTGATCCTACGAATTCCGCGCGTTGGATTATTAATGATTTGATTAAAAGATCATTCTAGGGATCTACAGATGATGAGGAATATCATAGTCACTTTGGGGCTACTGCAAATGATAGGGTTAATAATACTTATACTTCAGGTTTGAAGGTTGCTAGGAATGAAAGTTTTAAGGACTTGAATGATGTCTATAAGGGTCATAATACCACTAGTGGTAATTTAGGCAGCTTAGGACATGATGGGTTATATGCTACTAGTTTCGACATGTAACATTCTGAAACAGGTTGCCTCTTCATTGGTTGCTGATTTGGATGATGTTGTTAATTTGCAAACTAGTGGTAAACAAGATGGTATAAATGCTAAAAAGGATTCAAATTTGGTGGTCAATGAATTTCCTTCCTATCTTCGAAGGCTAATGAAGTGGGTAATCATATGCATGGTGACCAAGAATTGAACAAAACTCAAAGGCTTAAGTCATATGCTAGTTTGTTGAATCCTGAAGTTCCAAAACATAAGGTGAATTCATGGGGTTTGGAAGTGCAAAATCTTATTGACTTAGAGTGTGATGTGGAAATTCCTATTGAATTGGTTAGGGCAACTAGCGAACGATATGAAAACACTTTATATGGGTATTCCCTTGGCAAACCGGTGGCTTTTCAGGTAGTTCATAATTTCGTGTTGAATGTTTAGAGGAAGTATGGGATCGAGAAAACTATGATGATCTCGAAAGGTTTTTTATTCTTCAAGTTCACTTCATTAAAAGGAATGCAAGAAGTACTTGAAGATGGACCATGGATGATTAAGTGGGTTCTATATGCTCACGAATCATTATAAAATGACACTGCCAATAATATATGATCCTATGATCCTATAGGGTCACACCAATAACAAGTAGACACCAATTAAATATTTATAACAATTTGATTCTTGATAAATATTATCTACTCTTCTAAATTTATCATTGGAATTTATTATTTTGTGAAAGTAATAATACTTCAATGTTAGTATATGTATCTTAGAATAAATATCATATGGTATGATCTAATAGTATGTACATCTTTAATATTTACAAAGGTTACATTTTATATAAGATAGATTCAGAGTGAAACTCATTTGGAGTGCAATGCACTATTTTCTCCTCCTCTCTCTCCACATTTTCAGGCAAGGCATGGGTAGTGGTCAAAATGAGATTTGTGACCAAATAACTTCTCAATTGCATGTCCTTTTCTTTAAAAGAGGTCATGATTGTATTTGCGTGTTTAATACAGTTAAAAAAAAGGCTCCCACTTCTCCCTCCCAACCTCTCTTGGCCAAAAATATACACACATACATACATATACTTTGTTTTTCTCTATAAGCTAGTTGGATAGAAAGTAAACCTACTCTCCCTCTCTTGAAGCAAAAAATAGATTTTTTCCTTCAAGCTTAAGAGATTACTTAGGCAAGGGTTATTACTAGTATACTAAGGTGGACTTCTCTAGAGGAGCTCTCTCTTGAGTTCTTGTCATCACCACATCCGATTCAACAAGGAGTTAACAAAAGATTACAAAGGTTGTATTTTCTTTAACACCCCATATGGATGTTTTATCTTTCATGTTCAAGCAAATGGATCCTTGGTCAGTGTTAATTTTTTTAATGTTTTTCAAATCTTTTCCTTCTGTTTCTATTATTTGTTTTTATAAAAACCGAAAATTTGAACAAAACCAAACAAGTGGTATTAGAGCCACTTTTTCATACATGTTAAGTTTGCAAGTTTATTTGGATAATCTTGGTTTTTGGAGGCCATGAATATGATTTCCTTTTAAAAGAATTGTTCATGCATGGCTTCTTTGGCAACTTGAAATGTTAATATTTGTTATTTTATGCAACCAAAATTGTTTACTCATTTTTGGTTGCATAAGTTGCCTTAAAAACAAATAGTTGTTTTTAGTTTATTTTTCATGTGCATGATGTGAATAAACAAGCCATAGACCCTTTGTGATGTTTTGGTTGTGTTGGTTTTCAATTTGATTGTAATATGTATTTATTTATTCATATGGTATGTACTACTAAATAGGTATTTTTTTCATCCTGTTTATTTTTTATGTAATAGATTAGTATTAGACTAGTTTATCTTTATGTAAAACTGTAACAAGATTGAAGAGATGACTTTTTTTATAGGAGCTTTACGAGTTTCGGCTATGGTGGTACATGGAGTCTTTGAAGTCCTTGCATGCAATGGCTGTTATGGCAAGTGGAAACATCATGAGATCACATGGAGGATTTGATCTTTTACCCTTAGGTTTGACTTGACATTCCTTTTTTGGCTCACAAGAATGTCAGTTGAAAATGGCTTGGTTTATGCACTTTTTCATGTTGATGATGTTTTATATTGATATTTCTATGTGTGGTTGAAATAAGATTTTGTATGCTAGATAATATTTTGAACATAATATAAATCATTATTTGGAGTTTGGTATTTCAAAAAATAACCTTTTAATGTAAAATGGTTAAATGGGGTTTATAATAAAAGAGAGTTTTATTCTAAAACTATTAATGGTTAAAATAGTGATTTTAAAACTCACTGAAACTCGAAGTCTAAATAATAAATGGAAGTTTTATTAAAAGACTGAAATTGGTTCTACTGTGATCAAACTTCAAACATTACTATAGGATATTAGTTCAAAATTGACTGCAACAAAGTAGTTAATAAAATGGAGATTTTAACTGAACTAAATAACTAAAAAGAGAAATATGATTTTTCAAAATGTGCCATGAATCATTGAATCCATGCAAAGTTCATGACACAATATTTATTTTTTTCAATTTTATATATATAAATCCCTTTTTCAAATGTAAGTCTATGCCATCCATTTGACGAACACTCGCACATCAGTTGTATGATTTTTGTGGGAAGATGGTCACCCAACCACTTGGATTTTCTTATGATGGCCGAGGTGGTTTTGTGATTCCTATAACTAGTTATGGGCCGATTCTACATACTTTTTAAGTTGGACGACTTAATTGGGAATCTTCGTGAAGAGGGTTACCTAAGCGTTAGAGACCCGAGGCAAGATGAGATTAAACATGCCAAGGGAAAAATGTTATCTTGGATCACATAAAACTAGGAACTATATAGGGATGTTATCGGTAATCTTTACATACCTTGTTGAATAAAACAAACGTGAAGAGGGTCACCCAAGTGTTTGGGTTAGTTGTAACTTGGATCCTAGACTTTAACTAATCAATGTTTTAGAAACTTAAAAGGGTGTTAATTATTAAAAACTTAATATCAAAAATTCTAAAAGAAGTTTGTTAAAATTTTGTAGATGGCCCAAAACGCATCAACCCCAACCGTTCACAACATATCTCTCCGATCCGTCCTTGAGAAGGACAAACTAAGCTATACTAACTTCCTTGAATCGTATCGCGTTTTGAGAATTGTTCTCAAACATGAAAGGGAGTCATATGTTCTTGACAATCCCATTCCCGATGAGCCTCGTACCACTCCTAGAAACGTTTATAATGCTTACTTGAAGCATGTTGATGATTCTCTGGAGGTTGCGTGCCTCATGTTGGCAATTATGACTCAGATCTTCTGAAGGATTTGGAGCATGATGGTCCTTTTTACATGGTCAATCAGCTAAAGGAGATGTTACAACAAAAAGCGAGGACTAAAAGCTTCGAAACCGTGAGCACCTATGTTCTTAAGATGAAAACTCCCATCGACCATTTGGAAAGACTTGGTTCTTCCATTCCCAATGATTTGGCCACGGATTTGATCCTCAACTCATTGAGTTTTGATCCATATATCATGAACTATAACTTGAATGGCTGGGAGAAATCTATCTCAGAGCTGCATGTATGCTTAAGACTACTTAGAAGAACATTCCCAAGAAACCATCCCATGTGCTCAAGATTAGGGAAGGACGGATCAAGAAACCCTAACACTAAAATTCCAAGGCAAAAGCAAAAGTCGCAAAGGGGAAAGGCAAACATGTTGCTCCAACCCCACAACGTAAGAAGAAGCAAAAGGTTGCCAAGGAAGATGCATGTTTTGAATGTGGCATTGTGGACATTGGAAAAGAAATTGTCCTACCTACCTTGTGGAGTTGAAGAAGAAGAGGCCCAAAGAGGGCACTTCAGGTATCTATATCATAGAAATAGAGCTTTTTAGTCTTTAATCTAACACTCGGGTATTTGATAATGGGTGTGGAACTCACATCTGTAATTCGTTGCAGGGGTTCAGAAAGAGTAGGCAGCTGAAAGCAGGCGAGATGATACTCCATGTGTGTAATGGACCATGGGTTGCAGTCCAAGCACATCGATATTTTGATCAATATTTACCTAAAGGCATGTATTTAACAATTAAACAATGTTTCCTTTGCTCCTAGTTTGACTAGGAATATTATTTCAGTTGCACATGTGAAAGAATCAAGATTCACTTATCGCTTTGTAGACGATTTTATTCATGCTTTCAAAAAAGATTTATTCTATTTTTAGGCTAGACCTCTAAATGTAATTTATGACGTGAATCTTGATAGTTCTAAAAACAATAGTTCTATATACCATGAAAACACCAAACGTGTTAGGTCTTATAAATCGCAGAACTTGATTAACAAATTAAATCAAGAGTTTAATTATAATATTCAAGTTAATCAATATTCAAACAAGGTTTGATCTTGGCAGAATCAAGAACAAAAGTAACAACAATAATTGAATTTAAGAAATATGTATTATTCAATAATTCAAAGTGATTACAAAAGTGATTAATTCAATCGCACTTAGCTAAATCAAATTTAATCAATCACAGAAAATAGCCTATATAAATTCACAAAAAATTTCTAAGTATTAAAAATAAATAAGCTATGTAATCAACATTTTTTATGAACAATCAATCACCTATTTATACATGTATAGGGATTGAATGTGAGTTAATGAAACGACGTGATTTAAGGAAGACTAAATCAAAAATCAAATTTGAATATTTGATTTGGCCGCTCATTAATTTCTAAATCTGCAACGGTCCTAGTCTGTAAGAGTTGAGTCTGTATTCTTCAGTCTGTGAAGTCTTCAGTCTGTGAAGGTCCTAGTCTGTGGATTTGTGAGTCTGTGATCATCTCAATCTGTACATCACACAAACTCAAATTTATACAGACTAAGGAAATAATACTTAGTAAAATTATGCAGATTCCGACTCTTCAGATTTATAACTTAGGTTTGATCATTTTTTTCCCAACAAAAAGACTCAAATATGATTTGAATGAAACTTATCTATGCCCTTGTCGTCCTAGCCATATAAATTAGAAAGTAAATCTGAACTTTAAAAGATTGGTATTTTGAAGGCAAATGAGCATGATTCATTTGATATATGGAATCTTGTTTACATGGCAGGATGACTAAAGCTTCTTTTACTAGTTCTAATGGTAGAGGAAAGGATTTCTTAGGAATCATACATACTGATGTATGCGGTCCTTTCAAAACCATGTCTAGAAATGGTGAAAGATACTTTGTCACCTTCAATGACAATTTTAGTCGTTATGGTTATGTTTATTTAATGAAACATAAGCATGTAGCATTTGAAATGTTCAAGTTTTTCAAAGTGAAGTTGAAAATGAACTCGGTAAGACCATCAAAGCCCTTCGTTCTGATAGAGGAGGTGAGTATCTGAGCAAAAAATTCTTGGATCATCTTAGGAGTCGTGGATTGTCTCACAACTTACTCCACTTGGAACACCACAACATAATGGTGTGTCTAAGAGATGGAACCGGACCTTATTAGATATGGTTCACTCTATGATGAGTAGAAATACTCTTCCTTTGTCATTCTAGAATTATGCTTTACTTACGGCTGCATGTATTTTGAATATGGTTCCAACCAAGGAAGTAGATAAAACGCCTTATGAGATTTGGCATGGGAAGGTTCCATCGATGTCTTACTCAAGACATGAAGCTTCCAGAAAACTCGATCCCACATCTATCAAGTGCATTTTTGTGGGATATCCTAAAGATAGTTTAGGGTATTATTTCTATAATCCTGCAGAGAACAAAATTTTTGTTTCTTGGAAAGCTGAGTTCTTAGAAAGCAAGTTTCTAATGGATTAAGCTAGTAGGAGCAATGTATAATTTGAAGAAGTTCAAGAACTACAAGTTGATGCACCAAAGTTTGGCACTAGCACTCAACAAGAGGTTACTGAACTTGAGCAAATGGTTGATCAGGTACTTGATGAAACATTAAGTGTTCTCAGATCTAGTAGACTTTGTTAAGAGCGAGAGAGATATGGATTTATCATGTCTAACGACGTGTATTTTGTGGTGGATTTTGATGAACCGACCAACTACTAAGGAGTTGTGTCAGATTTTGAATCTGACAAATGGCTTGAGGCCAGGAACACCGAGATGCAATCCATGTATGATAACCAAGTAAGGGACGTGGTAGATCTTCCTCCTAATAGTAAGACTGTAGGGAGTAAATGGGTCTTCAAGAAGAAGACTGACATGGATGGAAATGTACACACATTTAAAGCAAGACTTGTGGCAAAAGGTTTTACCTAAACTCATGTTATTGACTATGATGAAACCTTTTCGCTTGTAGCGATGCTTAAATCTATTAGGATACTCTTTGCCATAGCCACATATGACTATGAGATATGGAAAATGGATGTCAAAGCGGCTTTTCTTAATGGACACTTACTTGAAGATGTCTATATGGCTCAACCTGAAGGTTTTGTCGATCTAAAGCATCTTAATAAAGTGCGCAAGCTTAAAAGATCCATTTATTGGTTAAAGCAAGCATGTCGAAGCTGGAATCTACGTTTTGATGAGAAAATCAAAGAGTTTGGTTCTAACAAAAGTGAAGACGACCCGTCTGTTTACAAAAGGGCTAGTGGGAGTGTTAGTAGTATTTCTAGTCTTGCAAATGGACGACATACTACTCATTGGAAGTGACATTCCGACTTTGCAAGGCATTAAGTCTTGGCTAGAAAAGTGTTTCTAAATTAAATACTTAGAAGAAGTCGCCTATATTCTTGGAATAAAGATCTATAGATATAGATCTAGGCAACTTATTGGCTTAAGTGAAAGTGGATATATTGACAAGATCTTGAAGAGGTTCAAGTTGCAAGACTCTAAGAGAGGCTTCTTGCCAATACCACATGGCACAATTTTGAGCAAGTCTCAAAGTCTAAGCACAAAGGTTGAGCTAGAAAGAATGAACGATACTCCATATGCTTCTTCAATTGGATCCATCATGTATGCCATGTTATGCACAAGACTAGACGTCTCGTATACTTTGAGTATGACGAGTAGATACCAACAAAATCAGGGAAAAAGTCATCGGATGTTCTGCATCTATGGATGTTTGGAAAAAGATCTTAGTATAAAGTGTTAGACAGATGCTAGCTTCCAAACAGAGGAGATGATTCTCGATCACAATCGGGATATGTCTTCATTATGAATGGAGGTGCGGTTGCATCGAAGAGTTCCAAGAAAAGTATAGGTGCACAATCCACTATAGACTCAGAATACGTTGCTGCTTCAGAAGCTGCACAAGAAGCTGCTTGGATGCAAAGTTCATTGTTGATCTAGGAGTAGTTCTTGCCATTCAGGACACCATAGAGATCTTCTGTGAGAATGAGGGTGCCATTGCGCAAGAAAAGGATCCAAGGTCACATCATAACACCAAGCAAATTCTCCGAAAATGTCACTACATTCGGGATATAATTGAAAGAGGAGAGGTATATATTCGCAAAGTTCACACAAATCAAAATTTGGTGGATCCTTTCACGAAGGCCCTTCCACAAGCTAAACATGAGGGTCATGCTAGATCTAAGGACTTCGTTATTCTAGTGATTGGATTTGATTTGGATTTAGTATTTGGATATTGGAACAATGTACGAAACATTTATTCTATTGAACTATATATATATATATATATATATGGTATGATCTTTTCACTAATATTTGTTGTGTTATATATTAGAATGTTTACTCTAAAAGTCCATAGTCGGTCATAATTGTGGGAGCAATTGTAAAATAAGACTGATATGAATCCGTTGGTTGATTTTCATGAGATGAAATAGCATATGGTTGCAACCAAATTCATAGGTACCTGTTAGAGAATGAGTATTAAACTTGACCCGTTTCAAGATCACTTAATGGATCGTTGATGCATGCCGAATGGTTGGTCTGTCTTGGCGAGTCGTCGTCGGTTAATGGATGTCGGATAGTGACAAGACGGTGCGCGATTAGTGTGTGTGTTTTATATTTATAGTGCGGGGAATCCTAAATTATTTTCTATGTACATACACTAAGTAGGGATTACTAAGGCGAGTAAATGATAAGTATAACTCATGTGTCGTTCTTTAAACTACAACGGGCATATGATTTTAGGGAGATCTTTTTATCTTTGGTGATTTAGCTAGGTTATCAAAAAGGTTGAGGGTTTGGGTTTTCTTTTACCCTAAGTTGTCACACCCGGCTAAAGCGGAAACACTAGGTGTAACAGCACAATGATTTCACAGCGTAAGGTACAAAAAGTTCATCGTTCACAACATGCTACTACTAAAGATTACAAGTGTTTACATACGTTAACTGCACAAAGTACGAATCATACAACCGAAATACATCCATAAAATAGAACAAAAATAGAACACAAGACAATAGTATCAAAACAGCTTACACCTGGTTTCAACCCACTATTACTGACCGTTTCCTGAAAAGCATGTAAAATGAGAAGGTCAACTATAAAATATAGTTGGTGAGTTCACAGGTTTCAAGTTTCAAAAGTCATTTAAAAGTTTCGAAACCATTTTTAAAAGATTTGCGTCGCTACGTGAGAAGTCATTTTTATGCATAGCCAAGTACATTCAAGAACGATGTTTATATAAGAACAATGTTTATATACTTGAGTCTACAACCAAACCTCTGACGACACCCTGAAACAAATCATGCCTATCGCTAACTTGATTTAAGTACATGGTCTTATGCCCCCGCGAGAAATGAGCAGAATGGGACATGAAACATAGTCTTATACCCCCACACCAGTTTCTATCTAAAACTAGACTTTTGTAAAAATTTCAACTCTTTTGGAGCTGCGAAACTCTATTTTCATATATTTCATGATTAATAACATCCAAATTAGAATAAATACCAAATAACACCTAAATAATGTGATTTTTATTGTGGAGTGTTATTTTATGTTGAGAACATCACAGAAAAATTTTCAGGAGTTTTTGGCTTATATAACTGATTTTCATGGTTTAAATCCTTGTTTTAGTGCTAGTTTGAAAATACATATAAGTTCCAAAAATTTCAAATTTAATTCCCACAGTACTTTACCATAAGGGAGTTGAGAAAAATCGTTTCCATATTTTTAACATGTTTTTGATCCATTTTATGAAGTTTGTAATATAGACAACACACATTTAGCCATTTTCTTCGAGTTTTTCTATGTTGTGTGTTTACCATTTTATAAGCATACAAGCACAATCTTTAAAGACATAAGATTTTTACTCTACTGAAATCAACATGTTAGGTGTCTAAATTTTTTTATTTTTTTTTGTAATTTTTATAGTACATTTGATCCCTTGATCATGCCTCACAAACTTGTGGTTACAAAAAATATTATGCTGGCGCACCAGTTTTGTGTGACATGTTTAGAGGTCGAATACTCAATATTTTTTAGTGAGACCACTTGGGTTTGAAATATACCACAAATGGCTAAATTTCAGAAGAAAAATCATAATTTTTGGACAAATAGTTATGACCTGTTCAAGTCGGACTAAAAAATCTAGGCAGATTGCATGTGAAGTGTAAGTTAAGTTCTTAAGTCATAGAATACAACTTTAACTCCTAGACTCAAATCAATTAAATGCATGTACCATCATGTTTCCAGAGAGTAACATATTTCTAATAATAATTTCTTTTTATCCACATCAAAATTGAGAAAAGGACGATTTTTCAAGATTATGAACTAGTTTTGCATTTTAGCTCTTGATTTTGGTTTGATCATGGATCATCCTTTCTTTTAAATACATAAAGATGTGAAAAGAATGATCTACAAACATCAAGCACATTTTAAAGGATATCCAACCATAATGGGCATAGAATCCATAGATTTAAAGGTTAAAAATGAAAGAAAAGAGGTTAGAGATGTGTTTTTACCTTTGTGTTCTTGAAAATTACTCAAAGAGCTCTTGATTTGTTGGATTTGAGAGGTAAAAGTGGCTTAGATTTAGTGTGTGTTTTGAGAGAAAATGTGTGTATTTTTTGTTAGATAAATAAAATAGGATTTGCATTTGTATAAATATTAGATTGCGACAAGTTTAATGAGACAATATCTGACTGTCGCAGGCAAAGTGCGACAACAATAAAATGTGACAATACACAATTAGTGAAACTCTGGCTCAAGCTCTAACCATAATCTCCAACTCCAAATACAATCTCGAGCTCCATCTAGTTCTTGCAAAACATACACGAGGTGGGTTAATAATGGTGTGGGATGAGGGACAATAGCATTATGGACTGTTGAAATCAATGACCGAAATCGTCTACCTATCATTTCCATCAAAATATAGTTGCCTAGAACAATATGCCTTATTTAAAAACTCTTGTTTAAAGAATACATAATGAATTTATGAGTTTTTAATTTTTTTTTTACCTTTCATCATCATCATCATCATCCGTCGTACAGTATTAGATAAGATTTTAAATGGAACTTGGAAGAGATATTTGGGGACAATCGAGAGAGTGTGGGGGTAAGGCTTCCACGGTGGCAACTGGAATCAGATCCTGCACTTTTGCTCATTTTGATTTCAATAAATAGATTAAAATAATCGTACTTTTTACCTTTTGCCATTTTTTATTTCCATTTATACCCTCACTCTCTAAATATCTCCCAATAGTTTCACTTAAAATCTGAAATTAGGGCTTCAAATCAATCAATTGTGATTTCTCAACATCAATTGTAATCATGGGAGAAGAAGTCAGAATCACCGATCACGATATCTCCGGCGACGATGACAATCGTGTTTCTGAGTGGGAAGCCGAATTACCTACCTTTGACGATTTGATGCCGTTATCACACTCGTTGGTACCGCCGGAGCTCGCCTCGGCGTTCAGTATTACGCCGGAACCTCACCGGAGTATGATGGACGTCAATCGCGCTTCACAAAACACTCTATCGAGTCTCAGAGGTCAGTCGGTTAAACAAAATTTAAACAAATTTAATGGTTTTAAATCATTTGGCGATGATGATAAAGGTGATGAGATGATGATTTTAGAAGGTGACGAAACCGCTGATGTAACTGGTGACGGTTGTTCGGATTCGAGGAAATTGAGAAGAGTTGATAGTGGTGGTGTCGGTGGTGGAGCGGTTGTTGGAGGTGGTGAGGAAGCGGATTCGTATGTGAGGACGTCTAAACGACCACGGTTGGTCTGGACACCGCAATTGCATAAGCGATTTGTGGAGGTTGTTGCACATTTAGGTGTTAAGAATGCAGTGCCAAAAACGATTATGCAGTTAATGAATGTTGAAGGATTAACTAGAGAGAATGTTGCCAGTCATTTGCAGAAGTATAGATTGTATTTAAAACGAATGCAAGGGTTATCAAATGAAGGACCTTCCTTATCTGATCAGTTGTTTGCTTCAACTCCTGTACCTCAAAGTATACATGAATCTAGTGGGAATGGAAATAGAAATGGACATGGAAATGGAAATGGTCATGGAACTGGAAATAGAAATGGAAATGGAAGTGGAAATGGGAATGGTCATGTGCAGATTCCAATGCCTTATCCGCCACAAATGATGCATATGCCTTATCAACAACCATCGCAGATGATGGGTCAAGGTGGTGCTTATCATCATGGGTATGAGACGCATGCTCATCCGTATAATTTGATGATGCAGCAAAGAGATTGGGCTGGGAATAAATTTGGTTCAGTTTTGCCGTATCAGCATCGTATGACTCCTAATGATAAGTAGAGGTTATATATCGTTAACTGGATATTTATTCTAAGCAAGAAAAAGTGAGCTACTTGTTTGCTTCTGTTTACCTTAAATAGATGACTGAATCAATGTTTTTAATTGGTGGGTAGAGCTCTTGTACATTCCAGTTTGTTGCCGTGGGGATTGTAGACAGCATAAATTATAGTGTGAAATTTATTGCAATGAGTAGATTATATGTCCTGATATATTGATAACATAGTCCCTTGTGAATGATTTCTATGATGAACCGGTGATACAGTTAATTATAGTTTGCCGGTTAAGGTGTCCAGTTCATGTGTTAGCTTGACCACATGCCTAAATATCTATCCAGATCTCTTGTCACTTGAAAAATGCTAATTTCTCCATTAAGTTGGTTGTCTATCTATCTTTTGATATGCTATGGTATCCATCACTTTAATGGAGCATCTTAGCGGTCCTGTTAAATAGTTCCCTTTCTCCAGTCTGTACTTTGTATGAGTAACTGTTTTAATTAGTTAACTTCGTCACAAGTCTCTTTACTTATTACTCAAGATTCACAATAGGGGTAAATGCCTATATATCTGATAGTGGATTTGCTGCAGTAATTTTCTCTATAAAGCTACAAGCATCAATGGACCTCTATTACAATTATCTTTTCAATATGCAAGTCTCTGATAAAGGCAACCTTTAAGTGGGAACTACTTTAGGGATTCAAGGCTAGTGATTTACTGTTCGGATGAACTCAAAATTTACTTACTTATCCATGGACATTTTATCTAGCTCTGCTCTTTATTATAATGTAGAAATTACTTATTAGCATCCTGATATCAAATTAATCCGTTGCAAGTCTAATTCTGTAATATAAAAAGTAGTTCACGTTCAGTCTGCTAGCGTCCTCTTATTCGTTGATCATGGGTTATTTATATTTATATAAAGGAAAAACACGGGTAAGACTTGATAATCCACCCCCATCATCTTTCTCCTGAGGGGCAGTTCTTGCTCATTCTCCATTATTACCATCTTTTTCTCTTAGATATTCGAATCACTTATTCATGCATGTAGTCATGGTTGTTCCAAATACACCATCACACAGCTCTCTTGAAGTATATATGTTATATAGTCTACCAATATGGTATATAACATATTGACATGTGGAATTTATTTTTGTCAGATTTTTTGTCCTATATCTTTTCTATTCATAACCATTGATTTCCTTTTCCACTCTGATAGGTATCGTGGTCCAGTCCATAAGGTAGTATGGAGCTGCCCACTAAGAGTATAAGGCTACCCAGACACTGGCAATCAACTTTCTTGCAGAGCGATGGTGTTGATTTACTTAAATCACATTGAATTATCCGTTCTTGTCAATCCGGACCCTCATATCAATACTGGCATCAACTTCAAGTTTGAATTGTGAACTGCTGTGATAATGCATTCCTTCGAGTGGCCTGTGGTAGACATGAGTTGAAGACGATGGATTTGAAATTCTAACTGCAAGTTATGATGTAGCATAGATGATCATCAGCAGAGTAACAGAATATGCATATAGGCCGGGTGGATGCTAAATAAAATGCACTTCTAATTAGAAGTGGGAAATAGCTGGCAGCAAGCGAACAATTGTTATAAGAGTAGTTATATTTACTTTTACAGATCTTCTATGGAATAGACCATTGTCTCTTTCTTTTTATTGATCATTCTCTCCATTTTTGTCGTTTTGGAAATAAAGTTGATATATAGTATCTAATTGCTTTATTATTTTTCTATAGTTGTCAAATTGTAATAGGACGTAAATGCCTAATGTCAAATTAGTGTCTTTTAATATTATAAGACCTATATATCAAATTGTCCTATTAGATAATTAGATAATATTATTATAAGATCTAAATGCATAATTATCCTATAAAGTCTATAATAATGGGATTTAAATATAAAGTGTTCTATTAGACTCATCTAATAAGATCTAAACAAATAAGTGTCCTATAAAAGTTAATGTAATAAAACATGCATATCAAGTGTCGTATTAAGGTCAACCACCATAGGACCCTAATAAATAAACGTCCTAAAAAACTTAATGTATTAGGATATAAATAATAAGTGTCATATTAGGGTTCATCATAATAAGACCTTATGCAAAAGTGTCCTATTAAACTTAATGTATTGAGACCTAAATATAAAGTGTTTTATAAGCTCAACCATTATAGGACTAAAAAACTAACTCGTCCATAGATGGTTTTATAGGACGTCACTGAAAAAGGTGTCCCTGATGAAGGTCCTAATAACTACATTTTGTTGTAGAGAAATCAAGGAAAAGTTGGTGGTGTTGTAAGTAAACAAATTTATGACAACACTTTAACTTTTGGATCGCATAGATTACTAGTTTGCATATCATTTGAAAAATTAAATGAATCAAATGAGAGACCTACTTTCAGTGTTGGCTTTGATGTTAGCGCTTGTAGGATTTCCATTTAACCGTCGTGGAATACCATTATGTAGGTATCACTATGAATGTTCTGGCATTGTCACGTAGACATGCATAATGTCAAAAAAACATGTAGTGTAAAAATACCCCTAGTGTCCTAAAAATATATTCATCTCAATTGGCTCTAGACTCTCTATGTGCAAGAAATGAAGTCAGGGACTGGAGCAGAATGTCCTCTTGTTTCAATATCAACAATCTCCGAATCAGATGTCGATATATTATATGCTAAATCTTCGTGGGAATTTGAAACAAGAACTTCTTAAGAAGTACTTGAGTGGCTAGGAGGGTAATGTGCATTGCATCACTGGGTCCACGATGTCTTATATACCGGAAATCAATATTAGAAATCCAATAGTTGATGTGGCAACCCGGCGATTTAGTCGGTTTAGGAAGGGTTTTCCTTTTCTTTTAACCCTGTCACACACTGCTCATTCAAACTCTCACAATTTTTCAACTCCTCCCTCATTTTCATTTGCTATAACAAAGGATGTTGGCTTTTTCTGAAAAATATATTGATCTGCATACTAATTTTCACCACCCCTCTCACTTAGACCTAATATACCCTTACGTCCTAAATTTTGGAAGGTGGCTCTTGAGATAGATCCATCTGGCTCTGGTGGATCGTAGGAATAATTGAATCCTATAAAACTCTGTGCATATTGCAACAATTTTCCAAAACAAGAAGATTTTATGTATTCATACGATTAAATCTTTTGATAAGATTTCTTCACGAGAATGAGAACCAAAATCATTTGAAAAGCATCCAGAGTGTTTATTTGAAAATCGATTGAATCACTTGGAAGTTTTATTTGGAACAACACTCCCCCTTAACATATGCATAAATGTTTTGAAAAGTGTCATATGAAGGTGAGTTGAACTTGACTTTTGGTATTGTGCGAGCTCCCCCTTAAATATATCATATTTTTTTCAAAAGGAATTATGATGGGAGCTCAATCTTAAACAATTAAAACATTTTCAAAATCATTGAGACTATTTCTCAAATAATATGAAAGTCACATTTGAACTCTTTGAAATAAAACGGGTTTGAACTGAAATGTTCAGAAGCTATTACATTGAAAAACGAGTTCTACTCTGATGTGAGTAATAGCCATCTCATTTAAGATTGAGTTGCGAACTGATGTGTCCCTAAGTCATCACATTGATGCACAGGTTTAAGCACTCAAATGTACAAAAACCAAAATGTTGAAAACCAAGTTATTTCATAAGTCAGAAATTGGAAATCAGATGACAACATTTGGAACCCATTTAAGCACACTGTCAATATGTTTTGAGAATTTTAAAAACCATTTGTAAGTTGTGTCTATTTTGGTAAAGACGTTGAACTCCACTTTGAGTTAAAACTCGGTGTCTCAAATATTCGTGGAATCAACGGTGAGGAATATCTTTTGGGAGCAGGGGTTACAAAATCATTTCTTCTTTGCACCAGATAAGAGACCATTTTCAATCTTGAATAGCAGAATGATTTTGTTTGGGAAGATTGTTCAGAAAAGCTTTGTTTCGGATTCTAGACTTTGATTTTCTTTGAAAACGGTGAAATCGATTCATGTGAAGTTTCGAAACCATAAGAATCAAAAAGATGAAAATTCTTTTGAGTAAATGTTTTAGGTGATTGTGATTTCCTAGAGTATCTCTTATTCTTTTACAAAGTATAATTGATATATTGAGAAATCCTTTTTGAAGGTGGTTTGGAAGACTTATTCGTGTAAATATTAACTGGAACATTCACTTGAGGTTTTGACATTTTGAAAAATTGAGTCTCAAACTTGTTGTGAGCGGACATATGTCACACCCCCGTTTCGGGCAGGGGCGCGACGTGCGCGGATCATGAACGAAGATTACAATGAACGACTCCTAAGAGAGTCGATAAACAAACACCGTTAATTTACATAGTCTTCAAATGGAAAACATCCAAGTTTGAAGTCTTAACAATACGGTTACAAACTTTATCGATAACAATCTTAATTCAAAATGACAAAGTTCATGCTAAGTCCTTCCAATTGAATGCAACTCCTATGTCAAAAGTGCGACACAACAGCACAACTACATAGCGCCTTAGTCACCTGAGAATACATGTTAAAATACGTCAACATAAAGTTGGTGAGTTCATAGGTGTAAGAGTTTGTAAAATAGACCTGTGGTTATGAGATTTCAAGTTATATTTCTTTAACACAATATAAAAAATGTATTACTATTGCCATAAGCTCATGAATCGAAACGTTAACAATTGTTGCCTTGCAAGTGGCCTACTCAAAACACTCGTAGTTCCTCAAATGATTATGCGTCCGTTTGTCTCGTTGGCGCGACCAACCCGAACGGGGGTATCAACCCAATAGATCTATTCACAATAGGTCCATAACTAACAATTCATGATAAAGGCCCATATAAAATAAAGTGTTAACTTATGCAATGCGTAACAGTTTATAGGTACTTGTAACCACAAAAGAAAAGCATGTATCATCACCCCAAAACAATTTCCAAAACAAGTAAAAATAGGGGCTATGAAACCACAATAAGCTTCGAACGTTTAGTTCCGGTATTTTTCGCGTGCTAGACAAGTACAACTCCGAACCGCGTCCTACGAACACGAAAGTTCTCATAAAATTCTTGGTCTAATTTCTATAATCCAATAACACTAAAAGATAACATTGAGAAAGGGCATATCGAGTTATTTTTTGTCAAAACAGATAATCAATTGGCCGACTTATTCACCAAACCTTTAGATGACAAACTATTTCATTTTTTGGTGTCTCAGTTAGGCATGCTTTCACTTAAGCAATAATCTGTCTATTTCAACTCGAAATGCAAAATACTATCATATTTTGAGGGGGAGAATCAAAGAGTTGAAATATTTTGCATAATGATGCATAATGGCTTTTACTCAAAACAGAGTAAAACCCGATCTTTAAAGAAGAAAAAGAGATTTTGTTTTTATAACTCACCTTCATATGTAAAATTACAAAATCATATGCATATGTTAAGGGGGAGTATTTTTCAAAATCCAAAACTTTCAAGTGTTCAAACGTATTTGCAAGTTGCAAAAAACTTTGAAAGATTTTCAAATAATTTTTGAGGCTCCATTGATTGATGGATAATCAAATCACGAATTTCAATCAAAATGGTTGGCAAAATGCTAATTTCTGTACTAAGAGCGATAGTTTATAAACTACTCCTATAATCCTCCAGAGCCGGTTGGATTTACCAAGGGAGTCACTTTCCAAATATTAGGATGAAAGGTTAGGTCATAGTATGAGGAAGGGTGAAAAAATACAAGTACATAACAACATAATTTTCAAATCAAATGCCAACTGAGGGAGGAGTAGAAAAATTGAGTAAGGTTGAGTGAGGAGTATGTAAAAAGGGTTAGAAGATAAAAGAAAACCCTCACTAAACAAGTAATCGTCGGGTAGCCACATCTACTATCAGAAATCATGTTTCTGATATTGAAGAAGACATCATGGACCCAGTGATGCAATGCACATATACCCTCCTAACCACTCAATAATTTCTTAACAAATTCTTGTTTTAGTATTCTCACGGAGATTTTACACATAATCTATCGACAACTCTGTTGGAGTTTGTTGATATTGAAACAAGAGGACAGTTTGCTCCAGTCCCTGACATCATTAATGCACTAATCGAGTCTAGAGCCTAAAAAGAATATAATTATAGGACACATGTGTATTATTACACCTCATATCTTTGTGACATTATGCTTATCTAAGTGATAAAGCCGGAACCTTCATAGTGATTCCTAAATAACAATGATTAAATGGAAATCCTACCAATGCTAACATCAAAGCCAACATTGAACGTATGTCACTCAATTGAAACATTTAATTGATTCAATTGATGTGTTAAACTGGTAATCTATGTGATCCAGGAGTTATAGTATCTTCATAAATGTGTTTTCTGATCATACAATCAACTTTTCTGAGATAACATCAAATGAATTGTTGCTTACCCTTGGTTACTAAGCAAAATGGGAAAATCATTCTTCTAAAAAAATGTCATGTTCAAGATATTCATGCTATATCACAATGATTATCAAAGAGGAGAGACTGAAGTTACAAGCTCAGATACTTAGAAAAGAAAAGAAGTAGAGAAAATGTTCAGTTGAAGGTAAATGTTAAAAGCTCCAGAAGTTCAGCTATTCATTTAAGAGGGAGCTTGAGCTAGAGTTGAGAGTCAAGAAATGAATTCAAAAGAAAGTTCAAAGAAAGAGAAGATTGCTGACAGTTTATCAATTTCAAAGAAGCTTAAAAGAAAAGAGTACACAAGAGAAAAAGTTCAACGTCAACATATCATATTCGAAGAAAAGATCTAAGGAAAGAGTATGTTAGAACTCAAAAGAAAGTTCTATATCTCTATTGCAAAGACATTATAGATCAAAACTACAAGATAAAGGATAATCAAATACAAGAGTAAAGTTTACAAGATCATCCAAAGAAAGGTCGTCAAAGACTACAAAAGACTATGAGCTTCAAAGAAAATATTCAAGATACAAGATACAAAATCCTAGGGGGAGATTGTTAGACATAAAATAAGATTTGCACTTGTACATCTTAGAATATGAGACACTAGCTGAGACACTATCTGGGACACTAGTGTCGTAGGTACTGTTCATGAGACACTAATATTAATGTCGCAGGTATTGTTCATGCGACACTATTTTTAGTGTCTCAGGTACGTCCTAATATAAATATAGGTCTTGTGTTTTCATTTGAAGTGGTTGAAATTGAGAGAGTTTGTATGTGCGTTATTGTAACTTCTATTGAGAGTGATTGTGAGCTTGTAACAGATCGAGAATAGCAATTCATAAGCATTTGGTTACATGTTCATATTCATACATATACATACACATATATACATACGGATTTCACTCATATCACGTCCAAATCACAAAATTAGATCCAATAGTTGTGGTGATGTTAAAGAGATTAAGGATGATGGGAAGGAGGATAGTAAGGTTTTTGAAGAGGATGTTGGAAGTGAAAGTGATGGAAAGGATGTTTCTATTCATGAAGTAAAATTGTTAGATGTTAACGATTGTGATTTCTTTTACTCTCAGATTGGTGATGCAATTTATGAGGTTTTTGAAATGACGAACACTTTTTTGGAACAACCAACTTTTCCCGGTACTTTAGAATATACTACATTAGGGGAGAAACGTGTAACCAAACCTTCAGTTTTTTCCTTTTCACGATATATGAATCGACCGAAAAATGTGTCGTCAAATGTTGTTGCAGCTGAGTTCAGGATATCTAAATGGCATTTTTCAATGCAAGGTGACTCGTTGTAAGTTCAATAGATATTATTAACACATGTGTTATAATTCAAATAACATATTTGTTGTTGGTTACATAACACAAGTGTTTTTTCAAACCAACACATGTGTTATTATAAAACGACATTTCTGTTTTTTGTGCAACAACACATGTATTAAACGTCAATAACAAAGTATTACATCTGTTTCTTGATATTGCTTAGATTATGTTAAGTATTTTTTTATTATACAATGACATGTGTAATTCCAGGGAGGAATTATTCGAAACGGTACATGGGCAAATATCAACACGTTGGGACTTGCAGACATTAGCACCACATTTGTGGGTGAGTTTAAACGTGATAGATAGTTGGGCTGCATTGTTGAATTATGAGGAGAGATTCAAATCATCTAGTGATCCTGCAAGTTTATTTTTCCAGCCTATAATGTTTGTAAGTTTTAAATAAATATATCATTAATTTTTGGTATTTCTTTATTTCTTTCAATGTTCTTAAATTTTTTGTTTATTGTTTTTTATAAATCAGCCCGAGTCAATGCTTAAGAATCATATGTCAAAAGAAAACAAGCTTGAAGTATTCAACACCTCGGTCGAGAAGTTGCTTGAAAATGATCCTGTACCCATGTCTATGATAGGGATTGGACTTGTACATCATTCTTTCATATTCTGTTATTTTTCAACTTTCCATGTGTCATGATACTCTAACACATCTTTATAACACATGTGTTGCATCTGCTCGAAATTTGATATCATTTTATACAGGATTGCTATGAGAAACATCTAGTTACCCTAATCCAAATCGACACGACAAAACAAAACGCATATATTTTTACAAAGGCTTTTTAAAAAAAATTGATTTTAGGAATTAGTTTTAATGATCGGAATGCGAAATCTTGATCATGGTTAAAGTGACTTGAAAATTTCTTTCTTCTTTTAAAAAATAAATAAAATAATTTTTTTTAGGGGAAATGATGGTATATTAGGGGAACATGTATAAAAAATAAAAATTCTATGTCTTTTGTTTGATGTGTTAGCAGGCTCAACTAACATTTTTAAACCAATTTTTATCCTATTTGAATGATACAAATGTAGATTTACTTTCTTAAAAATAATGGTTACTGGATTATCTTCAAACTGAAGGTGAGTTATATTCTTAACATACATACGCCAGTTTCCAGAGCTTATAAGATGATATATGTACATAAATAATTTGAACTAAAAGAGCCAATGAGGACATATATGCTTTAGGAGGCACATTTATGTAATTGGGGCTTGTAAGTCCGTCGTTGCATGTAAGTCCTAACGGTTACAAGACGTACTTGGTTGGGATGTAAGTCCATCGTTGCAATCCTTAATCATGTGTGCTAATATCCTAAATTAGATCAAAAGATACGCAATGATCGTACATATTTGTATTATCCTATTTTTTTCTTTTGGTGAAATGTCTAAGTACAGTGTATAGTTGTGTGACAACCGTCAAAATCTCAAGTCATTACCGCTCTTAAAATTCCTAGAATCTCAATTTACGTTTACACAGTCTTAAAATCCTAGTGAAATTCTAGGTTATTACTCCTTAAGTTACTGAAATCGTGTAACGTCTTAGAGAATTGCTTAGCGAACCTTAAGTGAATGAGAAACACTTAATTAGGTTACGAAGTGCCAAAGAAAACAAAGAAAACAAAGAAAAGTTTATTTCATATATCATCACAAGATTTTGTCTTACCACAAGAATCGGAATTAATCGGAATCCAGTAACTCGGTAAACGCAACCCGTATCGAATAAATGAAACTCGAATCCAACAAACTAATACTTGAACACCCATTATAAACAAAGTAAATACAAGTTGAAGAATTTTAGAAATTTAGAACATCAATTTTTATAACCCAAAATTTTAAGCATTAAAAACATCACAATTAATAGCCTTAAAATGTACAACACTTGTGCAATTTGTGCAATTTGTGCAATTTTAATACAAATAAATAACATAACTAATACACATTATATTTTAACAAAAAAAATAAAATTTAAACCCCCCTTTTTGACCCAAAAACCGGACCTCCCCTCCCCTCCACTTAAATCCCTTATTTTTCTTACACAACTCACTTCACACTTGACTCCATTTCACACTCTTTCAAACCCACTTTCTCTCTCAAGAAACACACACTTTTTTTCTCTTAAAACCCTCTCAAGAACAGCCTATCATCATCATCATCATCATTTCCAGAATCTTTAAGTGTTCTTGATCTATTTCAAGAAAAACAATCTCTAACCTTATTCTTTCATTTTTAGCTTCAAACATTATGTTTTTGCTTGCAAAATGTGGATTCTATGCCCATTATGGTTAGATATCCTTTAAAAATGTTCTTGATGTTTGTAGATCATCCTTTTCACATCTTCATGTGTTTAAGAGAAAGGATGATCCATGATTAAACCGAAATCAAGAACAAAAAAATGCAATACTTGTTCATAATCTTGCAAAAATCGTCTTTTTCATAACTTTTGATGTGAATAAAAGAATGTTATTGTTAAAAATGAGTTCATATTTGGAAAAATGATGTGCATACATGTGAATCTAAGCTTAAGTCAATGATTAAGGCCTAGAGATCAAATTGGTAGTCTAAACACTCCAAAAAGCTAACAAGTAACTTGCATGCAATCTGTCCAGATTTTAACTCGACTTTAACTAACCGTACTAATTTAATAATGGTCCAAAAATTATGATTTTTCTTTTGGAATTTAGCCCCATGACTTAGATTTTAAACCCATTTAGTCTCACTCAAAAAAATTTAGTATTCAACCTTCGAACATGTCACACAAATCTGGTGCACAAACAGAAATTTTTCCAAAACCATTAGATTGTGATGCATATTCAAGGGTTCTAAAATGTTCGATAAGTTAAAATAATTTTTTTTTGGTTCTATAATATGTGTATCTTAGTAGGATAAAAATATAGTATTTTTTTGTGATGATCTTGTATATTTAGAAAATTCATAAGTACAACATATGAAAAATGCTTTGAAATATGAAAGATATGTGTTTGTGATATTATAAAAATCCAAAAATGGATGAAATATCGTGTTAAAACTATGAGAACCATTTTTCTCAATAACATGCATGTGAGAAGAGTCTTGAGAATTAAATTTGGAATTTTTGGAAAAATATATGTATTTTTAAAAAAATAATGCAAACTGTGGCTATAACAAGTGATTTAATCATGAAAAATTAGATTTAAGTCTCAAATAATTATGGGGATTTTTCCGGGTCACTTTTCCTCATAAAATGACACTACAATCCAAATTTCACATCATTTGAATATCTTATGATATGTCTTTCGGTTTGTGTTTTGTTAATCATAATTTATTAGGAACCAATATTCCATAGCTCAAAATGACTTGAAAATTTTACACAAGCTTAATAATTTGTAGAAACTGACCTAGTAAAAATTTCGGAATTTTTCATGGTTATTTACTATATTTTCCAAATTTCCATCACATATTAAACATAAATTAATTATATATAATCTAGAAATCTAAAAATTCCCAAATTTTCACAAAAAATTTGTGAACTATATTTTATGATGTATGCAAAGTTTGGTATCTTTTGGATGTTGAATTCTCATGTTTCCATTATTTTGTTCACAACGCGAATATTAAACATTAACGAAATTCTAAGAGAATTCAAACTATATTGGCACTTTGTAACTTAATTAACTAGCTAAGTAATTCTAACAAACCGAATTAGCCGAGAAACTAATTAGAACCCTTGTGTTCATAGGACTTGGATATGAGTCGTACCCGAAAGGTACGCGCATTACATCCGACTGTTACGTTCACTCTCGATCGTGAGTATTCACAACCCTTTATTTTTAATGTTTTATTAAATGTTTTGGGGTGAAAAGCATGTGGTTCTTGTGCAAGTACTTATTTTTTATGCGGTCATTTACTATTTATACACTTGTGTTATTTGCTTGATTTAACTATCGTATGTCAAATTTCCGGTGACTCGTTCTTTCACACAACCCATTAACTCATTTGAGCCGGTAGTTATTATGGATAGCGCTATTTGGGATTGACACTCCCACCCCACTCCGCTCGTTTTTCGCGGGGGCATAAGACTATGTATAATGTCCCATTCCGCTCGTTTCTCGCTATGCATGATTTGTTTCGGGGTGTCATGAGAGGTTTGGTTGTGGACTCAAGCATTATAAACACTGTACTTAAATAAACACCGTTCTTGATGTACTTAGCTATGCGTATAAATGACTGCTCACGTAGCGACATGAATATTTTAAACTCGGTTTCTTAAACTTTTAAAAGGCATTTGAAACGTGAAACCTGTGAACTCACCAACTATGTTTTATAGTTGACCCGGTATTTTACATGCTTTTCAGGAAATGGTCAGTTATAGTGGGTTGAAGCCACGTCTTAGCTGTTTTGATACTGATGTCTTTTGCTCTATATTTGTTCTATTTTATGGATGTACTCGGTTGTATGATTCATACTTTGTGATGTAAACGTATGGAAGACATTATGTAATGCTCTAGTAGTAGTGTATTTGAGCGGTGAACTTTTGTATCTTTCGATTATGAATCAATTGTACTGTTACATCTCGTGTTTCCGCTTTAGCGGGGTCTGACAAGTTGCCAGCATGTAAGTCGGTATGTGCAGATTATTCCAAACGACTATATACGTATTCACTTGAGTGTACTCATACATGAACCAGTGCGAGTTATGTTCAAAAACATAGTTATATATATATTAGGAGAAACTATCATTTTTTAATCTTTGGTTAGTGGTCAAGACAAGTTATGATGTTTTGTGTATAACTTACTGACTTTTTGAAACATTCAACATGTCATTTTCTTATATGAGGTCCAACTTTGTTACCATTAAACTTTAGAAAACTTGTTTTACTAATGTTTGATCGACACTACTCTTAGAAAAGAGACACTTCCATAAACAACACTTTTGACAATCGCTTGTTGTTAGACCGTTAATCTGCTTTGTCTCTATTACCCTTAAACTTGTTTATTCATGCTTTATTTACTGAAAAGCGTTTTAGGGTTCACTTAGCGACACTAATCTTTAGAGTTGCTTTACAGAAAGCGACACTTGACTGACACAAAGCGACACTCGAATGACACTTAGTGACGTTCTTCCGGAGTGACACTATGATAGTGTCGTCTTTACATTACGCAACACTAAAACTGACACTTAGTGTCATTCTTCCTAAGCGACACTCTGACAATGTCAAATTTACTGAAAGCGACACTACACTTGACCCTTAAGACACTAAGACTCTTAGTATTTAGGTGACACTGATATAACTACACTAGCAATAAACTGTTGAAGAGATCATGCGACACTTAGAAGTGTCGCCTGCATAATTTGAGTGTTGCCTGCATACGTAGAGTGTCACCTGCATACTTAGAGTATCACCTCCACACTTGGAAATTTTAAAATTTTAAATTTTTAAAATGAACTATTGAATGATTGATCTTTTGTGTTCTTCAAAAATGTTCTTAGTTTACAGATGGTTGCTTTGAAGTTTGAGCCTAGACCATTGCTTTCCTCAACCACAATGTTGTCGAAGTTATACCCTTTTTGGATATGGTTAATTTTCTGCAAAGATCAAGGCTTTTTTATGCTCTTACTGCCAATGCGCCAATCAGCTACAATCACATTGCTCGGTTTTGGAACAAAGTTGCTTACCATTGTGAGATGGATCCTCCATGCATAATTGCAACTGTGGCTAAGCATTAGATCGTCATTACTCAGGAGTCGATTCGGACTTTGCTTCAAATTGGAGATAATGATGAAAACATGGTTGAATTTCTAATGACTTTGATTACGAGATGCTTCTAGAGAATGGGATACAAAGGCCCTACAAATGATTCACAATTAAGAAAAGAAAATCTCTACCTTGTATGTAGATTTCTGATGCATGTAATCATTGTGTGTCTATCTACACGCAAAGCCGGTTTCGATGGCATTGGTCATCAACTGTCGTCTGCTATGGTTGCTTTGGTCTTGAATAAGCCATACAATTTTTCAAGTTATGTCTCTTCGATGGTGCATAATATCTCAAATTTGAACAAATTTATGATGTTCCTGAGATCTCTACAATTATTTATAAATGCTCAAGTGCCAAATCTTCAAATGGAGGGGATGCCTTTGAATCTAACGCCAATTACAAAATGAATATTTGCTGATTATCAACAATATGGAAAATATTTGGCTCCTAAAAATACATATTTATTTGGCCTTATTGTCAATCAAAATTATTAAGCACCGGCTGATGATCATTCGCTTGATCCAGCTCCAGCTCCTTCTGTTTCTCCTCATCAAGAACAGGCACCTCCAGGCACCTCCAGTTCAAGAAAACATTCATGCTAATAAAGATGAAGCTAATACTGATTATTCAACTGAAGCCACTGGTTCTGATGAATATGCTGAGGCTTTAGATCAAACTTCATTAGAGGTAGTTCGTAGGATTGCTAGTCCTCGAAGAGTACGTCGATTAGAACGAGCTTCTCTATGTGCGTCTGAATTAGAATAACCTAGTACCTCTCAATATGTTACGGAAGATCCAGATTTTGTTCCTGATGAACGACCACATGTGAGTCGTCAACGAACTCCTCAGTCAACTCAAGCTTCAACATCTTCCCAACCTGAATTGTTAGTTTTTGAGCGATTTCAAATAAATAGTTTAACTTCATTGATAAACTCGCTTTAAACTCAAGTGCATGCGATGCAAACAATTATTGTTGCTCAGCAAGCGCAGCTTAACCCTCAAGATTAGCGTATTGCTTCACTGGAAAAGGAGGTTGAATGTTTAAAGACATCATCTGCTGTTCAAGGGGAGATTCTTGATGGTCCTAATGATAATGATCATGATAATGATGATTATCAAAATAATGATCCAGGAAATGATGATAATAATGATAATGATGATTATGATGATGATGATGATGATGATAATGGTAATGCCCTAAGAGATCAAATCAAAATATAGAACAACAAAATGTGTCTCAATAAGAAAGAATTGACAGTCAAAATGATTCGCAAGACTACTTGAGTTTGATCAATTTTGATGAGACAGCTGCAGTGAATGATGAAATTAAAATTGACATGGATGAGCTAAATGTTGATAGAATTGAAGTTGATCAAGTTATAATTGAAAAGGATGAGAACGCAAAAACGAGTTATATTTCATGAAGTGGGATTGATGATTTGCTACAAGAGGATGAAGAAGAAGTTAATGAAGAATGTGCAAAAGAATCAGAGACAGCTGAAAGTTTCGAAAGATCAACATTAGATGTTGAATGGTTCAAGAAGATTGAAAACTCTCCCGAGATCAAAAAACATTAAAATTTTAAGGATACTCGTAAGGGTGCAATAATTAGCTGGAAATATGATGCAGTTTACAAGTTATTCATTATCAAAAGAACTGATGGATTGCACAATTTTGAAAGAAGCTTTAAAGATCTGAGCTCACTTCCAAAGTGCGAAATCGGTCGGCTTGTAAAGTTAAACATGGTTAACTGATCAAACGATGATTGGAAGAAATACAAAGTGAATTTTGAGAAGAGAAATTAGAGATGGATTTAGTTTCTTTAAACCAATGTTGGGAAAAGGAATGATATTCAAGAAAGAAATCAATCCATCAACTAATCGTCTGAGGATCAAGTTAAGTTGGTGCATCCTCCTGTTAAGTCACTCACAAAGATTCCAATGAACAAGTATCCACTGGATTTTCTAAAAAACTTTAAGTGGTGGTGATATGATGGAGTGACAAGTGATGCTATAATTGAAAATAAAGAAGAGGGGGAGCACGTATATGTTTATGATCCTATTAATTTGATAAACTTCTTAGAATTTGATTTAAAAATCTTCCACAAGAACAAGATTCTATCTCATGAAGACTGCAAATCTGAAGCGATAAAATTCCAGAAGGTTGTAGATATATGTGTCAAAAGAGGAATACACGCTGGAAGTCAACTTCCTCTTAATTGGAAATGAAGACACGAGTGATTTAAACCAGAGCTGTTGTCAAGGGGCAGTTTGTTGATACAGTTTCAGTGACAAGCAACTCAAGTTGAAGAGTTAGAGTTTTTGTTTCACACTTAGCGACACTTGCTAGTATGTATATGTGAGTGAATGTTTATTGAAAAATGTGTATTGTGAGCTTGTATGAACTTTTGTAACCTTTTAGTTTAATCAAATCAATATCAAAGAAGTATTATTTAGATAACCTCTCAATTACATATAAATAAGTCTAATTGGATTCCGCAAATTAGTCTTATTGGATTCGAATCAAGATCTTCATGTACATGACCTACATAAGATCACCCAGGAATCAGGTTCACATAAAACGCTCCTCATCACAAACACTAGATAAGAATCTTTTGTAGAGTCAGAATTAGTCAACTGTATTGTTAAAAAGGCAACAAGATCTGTGAATAGGTATGGGTTAAACATCAGGAGGCTCGAGTAGGTGTTTTCAGGTGGTGTAAATGGGTTTAGTTACAAAGGTTCTAACGGTTTACTAGAAGTATTAACCAGGCCTTTTTAAGTTTGAAGTTTTTGTACTTTTTGCTTTACTTATTCATGTTGTGATTATTCATATTTATAGAAAAAGGTTGATTCTTTAGTGGTGCTAATGTTGTTTCTATTCAACTATCTGTAATATGTTATTTTTGTATACAATAACCAATCAAGTTTATTGCAACAAACAGATACATTCTTTCCGTCATAAGATGGTAAATAGGACACAAACACACACAAAATCCCATATACAACATATTTTAAAAGAAAACTCAGTGCAAAACCCTTCACATCTCATACACTTTTTAGTTGTTACTGGTAAACACTATTTATGTAAAAATCATCTCATTTATGTTATCATTTTGAGCAGCCAAATCCACATCCAGTAGTGATGTTCATGGTTTGACTGAAACTGTTTAAACCGGTCAAACCAAAGTGATTTGGTCGGTTTGATTCAGGTTCATTTATCATAATTGGTTTAATGGTCGCATTATGTAACTTGAATGTTAGTTAAATGCAACTTCTACTAAAAACTAAATGAAAAAAGAATTGGTTTAATGGTAGTTAAATGTAACTTGAATGTTAGTTAAATGCAACTTTTACTAAAAACTAAATGAAAAAACTAAATCCCTAACATCCAGATTTTGATTTGGCAAAGTTATAGGTTTATGACAATCCAGGTCCCTCTAGTTTTCATTTTGACATCATATACCCCTGATCAAGATCTTTTTAATTATGGTTATTAGAAACTGAAGCATGCCCGTGTTTCATTATTATTCTATTTCAGTACAAAGTTTAATCTGTTTGAAGTGGAACTCAGAAGATAACCAATTTAAGAGAATGTTGCATGGGTCCAAATAATTTGTTCTTAGGTCTACAAGGTTAGTTTCCTAACTAAAAATTATCACACAACACTTATGATATTGGTTTCAAGTTTAATAATAATCGACTATGTATATTAATGTTATTAATGTCTTTGATGTTTATTAAGCACAAAAGTAACCATATCATTTCCCGTGCAGTTAATAAAAATTTCCTTTTGGTTCAATCCAAATTTTCAAAAATGCATAGGAACTTTAGGCCATATGAACTTTAGGCCAAATTACATATAAAACAACTACTATAGAACAATCAACTTTGTTGTAATGATAAATCATTAAATCCCATTGATTTTTATTTCAGATTAACAGATGGTAATGATACCATTATTCCAACATAAAGATTTCCCCATAAAATGCTAATAAAACAAGAAAGCTTAAGGATATATGAAAGATGAACTAGAATTGAAAACATGTAAAGCTTTCTATATACAAACTCAAACATACAACAAAAGTTGCTTTCTCTTTACCCTATATATTTCAAGTCAAAGTTCCAAGCAATATCAAAAACTCAAAGGATCATAGACCCTTCAAGCTTCTTTTATCAGCAATATGAAACACAGGAGATTTGCTTTGAAATCTGCATAACACGAGCTTTAATCTCGGTTACTCTAATGTTCAAAGAATTGCACACGGGCAGCTGCTCTGTTTCGAGGAGTCATCTTGAAACCTCTCTGTCATTTAAAATGAAAAACAACATACAGATGACATTGTTAGTCTTTGACGTCTAAGATCATAATCAACATCTTTAAGCTTTAAAGTTTGTTTGAACTTTTTGAATATTTAGGACTAGGATACACCAATCAATCTGATATAACAAACACCACAATGGATGGTATCCATTGTTAACAAAATGCTTACAAAATTTTTTAGTATAAAAAGTGATAGGTAAACCATTTCTTATTTGGAAAAGTGTATCAAGTATCAACATAACTAGTGTTGTAATAAAACTCCCTATCTCCAGGAAGAAACTATGTATTAACTCACCAAAAGAGCATATTGCAATATCTAGTTAGAAGCGTGAGAGCAAATCTGTTGTCTTACCATTTCAAATCATTAAGATCCGGGTTTTTTATCTTCTTCCTTTTTTCTTTTTTTTTTTTTTTTTGGATTGAAATGAAGGCGATATCGTATTTAATGTTAGACTTTTTAAAATAGTGCATATTGCTTCTACAACAAATATCCCGGGGTTGTTTAAATGTGTGTTTTGAAAGTGACTATGTACTTATGAATAATCAAACTCAAATGATCAGTTGTAACCAGATAATTACCATTGTTTTTGTCAGGCATTGGAGGGCGCACAACGACAAGCATAGTGATAATACCTCCAGGAACTTCACTTACTCGAGATCTAGACTCGGCAAGTGTTTTATCATTCTCCAATATCTTTCCGGCATTGATGAGTTTCACATCATTTATGGTTTTTGGCCCATTTTCTTCATCTGTTAAAGGTTTTAAAAATCCTTAGACATTAAAAACATAGATTAAATAGAAAGATCCTAAAGTTCAAAGAAAAGTAGGAAAAAAAAAATAAGAAATGGATTCTTATTCTACGATAAACTTAAGACAACCCTCATGCACTAAGAATCCTGAAACTTTAAAGGGTTACGATGAAAGTCTTTGTACGCTATCATTCTCTTGTATTCACAAAGGGTCTATTCAGTTACTCGAGGTCAGGACCTTTTGGTTATAAAGGTGTCAGAGGTGGATTCACAAATTTTTTACTAGGGGATGCACATGGCACAACAATAATTAAAAGAAATTGTGTATGTGCAAGAAATATGATGACCAATTCCACGTACTCAATATTTTTAGCATAACGTATCTTATATATTTTCTGTGTTTATGATATCTAATGGATGAAATTTAGGAAACTGCTACCCATAATTTGCGGATACTGTGATCATATCTAAATAGGGTAGTCGGTAGTATTGATCTATACGGCATTCTGAAACGTCATTAAGGGGAACTTTAGTAGGTGGTGCTAACTCACTAATAAAAATGATGACGATATGACTTATCGGTGTTTAACATATTCAACCATCAAAATGTTACACTTAAACAAACGAAGTAGTAGATATGCTCACACTTTTTATTAGTATACACACAAATATAACAACTAAAAGAAAAGAAAACTGACTAGAACAACATTCAAATTATCATATGAATATAATTATATATATGAGAGAGGAACCAACATAAGATAGTTAGTACATTCATTGATATCATTATCTTCTACCTTTTATCCTACTTTCTGAGCATATATTCATTTGTTCATATATGAACCAATATACATATTCATTTCGTACCCTATAATATAAAGTGGACCCATAGACCGCAAATACAAATGATAAAAATGATTTGGCCCACAAAGTGATGGCGAAATCACCCAATGTACATGTTATTTGTGACATAACTTAGAACATGGGTATAGGTATTTAATTCAGGATTGGCAAAATTTCACGGATTTAACAAAATCAAGTAATACCATTTATACTCTAGTAGCTAGTTTATGCAAAGCTACTTAATCTTATCACTTACATTAACAATATTACAACTTAAGGATCAAACCATTTCACAATTGATGATAACAAAGTTGGAAAAAAAAAACATCTATATATACCAAGAACAGGATAAAACCACTAAATTACCAAAAAAGTACCAAACTTTCAATCACACTTAAATTAGAATTAGCAATGGATGTAAGTTATCTAAAATAATCCTACAAAAAATTAAATGGATTAATATAATTAATCCAAAACTGAAGTTTAGAAATTGAATTAACCTTGGGGCAATTGTGAAAGTATCATCTCTTTCAAAGATCCCACAGTGGTGGTTGGACTGTATCTGTTTGGTCCAATATCACTGCCATCAGCTAACCTGAATTTTACTTCAATCAATTCTTCAGAAGCCATTAAAACCCACCTCAAATTTTCATAACCCACTTGAATTATCCAAAACGATTTTAAATTTCTCAATTTTATAATGAATCAAGTAAAAACCCAGATGAAATATCACAAAAATCAATGAAAAACTAAGACTTTTTGATGAGATGGAAACATAGGGAGAATAAGTAAAGAAGGAAGCAAACAAGAATGAATTTTAATTTGAGAAATATGTAGATTGAAAGAAAGATGAATATATATTTATTTAGTAAAAAGGGGCGAGGCTGACAGAGAATAATAAGGTTTCTTGACATAGAAAGAAAAGAAATGAACAAAGAAAACAATATTTATGGCAATGGAACCTTGTCTTTTCTTTGTTCTCTTCCTGTAAATATAAATATTTTAACATGTTACTATACGATAATAGTAGAGCAATTAACTAAAACCTACTAAAAAGTCAAATTTAATTCATTACTAAAACAAATGTGACCTTTGAAAACTATCCACCACACGCAACGTGTAAATTTGTGCTATGCGCCCGCTCGATTGCGAGTTGTGTGTCCCACTTTTGAGCATATTACAAGTTGCGAGTCACTATGACCATAAGCAAAGCAAACACACCTGAAAGTCCCCTTGGTGTCGGATCTACGAGGTAATATGGTATAATCGAGTGCGGAATCCTCGATTACACTAAACGATAACAAACGAGACAAACAAATGTGCAAAAATCACTTTTATTGAATGTAAACGAAGTTACATTCGAACATACAAAGAGTATTCGAACTAAGCCTTAAAACTCAGTTCCTAAACCCTAAAAACTACTTAAAAACCTATTTTCGGACTTGTGTATTTATAGGCAGCCAAGTTCGTACGAACTTACTAAGTTCGTACCTACTCTAAGTTCGTACAAACCTACAAAATACACATACAAAACTAAAGTTAACGATTACAATGATTAACAAAATGACTTCGAAACCTAACTATTACAAACTAGAAGCTGTTGTCACAAAACATGCACCAACAACACTTTTGCGACCAAACACACCTCGCCACCAACCGCAAAACCACCATCCGCAAACACTACCACAGCAACCACCACCGACCGACCTCGCATCACCTCGCTACCAACCGCAAACACCACCGTCTGCAAACACAACAAACTGCAACCACCACCGGCCGACTCCGCATCACCTCGCCACCATCTTGCATTAACCATAACAACGACAACCAAAACCACAGCCATCCACAAAAACGCACTCATAAAGATTTGGAAGCGTAAACACACGAATCAGTGTTTTTTTTGTGAAATTGAACCTTCAAAAAGGTCCAACAATCATGTACTAACTCATTTAAGCTCAAATTTTAAGTTTAATTTTTGTTTTTTAATTTAATCATTTCATTGAACACTTGGTGTGCGTTCCGTTTGTTGATATTTGGACATTCAAATTGCTAATTTTCGTGATAGCAACCATTTGTAATGTATATTTGATGTTATTGCATAATTCGGCCTTGATTTGGAACTGAAGGCTTTGATTTGCAAAATACGGCCATCGCCGAGAGGTTTGCGTCTGGTTGCCGAGGCGTACCTACAAATCTCAGCCACCTACTCGCAAATCTCGGCCATTTGCGGGTCGTGGCCGAGATTTGTGGGTACGTCTCCTCAACAAGACACAAATCTCAGCCACGACTAGCAAATCTAGGCCATTTGCGGGTCGTGACTTGTTTTGACTTTAGTTGTGTTCGCAGACGGTGGTGTTTGCGGACAACAACATGGGTAACGTATACTCTCATACTTTAAAAAAAACTCATACTTTAATGAACTCACCTCATGTATTTAAATGTACGCAATTCTTCCATCCTTAAGCGCAAACATGAATCGACTTAAGACCATGGGTACGTATTTACTATGACTTAAGACCATGGGTAACGTATTTACTATGTAGTTTCTAATTATATGTTAATTAAATATAAAACATCTTCATCCTTATCCTAAAAGTTAAATTACTCTAAAAGGTTAATAGACATATTTAGTATCAAACTCTGCGTAAATGTACAATTTCGTGAACTAACTTTTTTCCATTAGAATTCCATAAACGTAGTCACAGAACCTGCTAAATTTTTTATGCTATCCAGTTTCACCGGTTACATGCTGAAATGACTTTTTTTATCTAGCTGTACATAAAAAATAAAAAGAAAAAAAATAATAATAAAAGAAAATTACACCGATGGTCCTTTATGTTTACCTCAAATTTCACTGATAGTCCTTTACAAACTTTAATTACACCGATGGTCCTTTATTTTGAAACTCGTTACGCCAATAGTCCTTTAGACTAATGACCGTTAACTACTTCGTTAAAAAGGACCATGTGTGATATATTTTTTATTCTTTTATTTTATTTTCCTTTGAATAAATTATAAATTATAAATTATACAATTTAATATATATATATATACACACATTATGAGGTGCAAAGAACATCATTTCATCTTCTTCATTCCACTTATGAAATTCATCACCAAATCCGGTCATTTTCTCCACCAAATCATCAAATTTTATAGTCCACCACCCAAATTCACTTAAACATACATTCGTGATTTAAAATTTGATGTATTGTGCACAAATCATGTTCAGTCACAAATGTATATTTAAGTGGTGGACTATAAAGAAAAGGACCGGATTTGGTGATGTATATATATATATATATACATTATGAGGTGCATAGAACATCATTTCATCTTCGTCCTTTCACTTATGAAATTCATCACCAAATCCGGTATTTTTCTTCACTAAAACATCAACTTTTATAGTCCACCACTCAAATCCACTTAAACATACATTGATGACTTAAAATTTGATGTACTGTGCACAAATCATCTTCAGTCACAAATGTATGTTTAAGTGAATTTTGGTGGTGGACTATAAAATTTGATGTTGTAGTGGAAAAAAAGAGTGGATTTAGTGATGAATTTCATAAATGAAATTAAAAAGATGAAAAAAATGTTCTATGCACCTCATAATGTATCTAGATATATTTTAGATTGTATAATTTATATTTTATTTAAAGGAAAATAAATTAAAAGAAAAAAAATATCATACATGGTCCTTTTTAACCGAGTAGTTAACGATCTTTAGCCTAAAGGACTATTAGCGTAACAAGTTTCAAAATAAAGGACCATCGGTGTAATTAAAGTTTGTAAAGGACTGCCAGTGAAATTTGAAGTAAACATAAAGGACCATCGGTGTAATTTTCTCTAATAATAAATATATAAACATTCCTTCTTTTTCAAAGTATTATCTAACTTTTTTTTCTCTCTCTAAACAAGTTTCTCCACCTACTCTCTAAGACCCGTGCCAACGGCACGTCCTCCCCTCCCGTCTTCGAGCCCGTCCTCCCTTCTTCCGTTGGCACCGAGCGTTTTCGTGGCGTCTTCGGTGTCACGTCTTCCATTCCCATCTTCGCTAAGAAACCAAAGGACGAAAGCAAGTGGGCCCGGCCGAAAAAAAAACATATTTTTTTTGTTTTCATACTCCCAACGGTCATTTTCTAATTATTTTATTATATTTTTTTTATTTTCAAAACTTACAAATGGTCAAATTTAAAAAAAAAAATTAAAATTTTTTAAAAAAGTAACAAACTGCTAGAATTTAAAATTTTTTTACTTTTTTTTCTTTACCTATATATATACATACATACTACTACTACAATAACACACAACAACTACAACAACTACTACTACTACTTTCATTCTTTCACAACAACTACTTCTACTACTACTTTCATTCTTTCACAACAACAACAACTACTACTACTACTTTCATTCTTTCACAAACCTCTATTATTTACATATAATTTTCACTATTTACATATAATCATATCATTATGGATCCACACGAAAATTACGAAGAAGATTCGAGTGAAGAATCCGATATTGAAGATATCAACTCTATGAATGCTTGTTTCAATCTGATTGCTATGCTCGATGTTTATTAAAACGTTGGAACAAGATGAAGAAAATGAAGCAGAAACGTCACGAGCAAGAGCACTTAGAAGATTCTTACCAAGAAATCGTATCGGCGCCGGAGAACGTTTGTGGCAAGACTACTTTGCACCTAACCCAACATTCCCGGAAGATTACTTCCGAAGACACTTTAGTTAGAGCAAGTCTTTGTTTATCCGTTATTGTCAAGGTATAACGTCTTACTCTCAACTATACCTCCGTATTTTAGTTATTTTCGTCAAGGTTATGATGCTACCGGTCTACCTAGTTTTAATGTGTTTCAAAAGTGCACTTCCGCCATACGGCAATTGGCATACGGTTGTGCCGCCGATGCTTTTGATGAATATTTACACATGGGTCAACAAATATCATACGATTGTTTAGATAATTTTTGTAAATGTGTATTTCATCTATATTCGACTGAGTACTTGAGAAAACCAACACGACAAGATATCGAACGTTTACAGCTAAACATCTAGAATTGCATGGTTTTCCGGGAATGATCGGAAGTATCGATTGTATGCATTGGCCTTGGAGAAACTGTCCAGTAGCGTGGAAAGGCCAGTACACACGAGGTGATCAAGGTTGTTCTACAATAATGCTCGAAGCGGTGGCCTCGTATGATTTGTGGATTTAGCACGCTTACTTTGGTCCTGCGGGTTCAAACAATGACATCAATGTTCTTAATCAATCGGATTTGTTCAACGATTTACTCCAAGATAGGGCTCCTAGAGTATCATATAATGTTGCGAGGACACAATTTACTAAAGGGTATTATCTTGCCGATGGTATTTATCCGGAATGAACGACTCTTGTGAAGTCGTTTAAATGTCCTATTGAGGAAAAGTCTATAAAGTTTAAGAGATTCCAAGAATCGGCAAGAAAGGATATTGAACGAGCGTTTGGTGTGCCTCAAGGTCGTTGGGCAATCATTAAAAACCCGGCAAGACCCTATAGCATCAACAAGATACGAAGAATCATGTACACTTGTGTGATTTTACACAACATGATAACGGAAGACAACGGACGCAATATATGTCAACTCGAGGAAGACTAACCCTCAGATCCGAATAATCGTCCGCAGCGATCGTGGCAAGAAAGGGTTGATTTGCAACTTCGTATGGACTGAGAATTACGAAATGCGAGGGTACATCATCAACTTCAAAATGCTCTTATCGAACACATTTGGAATCTTCTGGCAAATTTCCGTGTTCGAAATGATTAGTGTGTTTTATTTATTAATTATTGTAATCGTATTTTTATTTTCAATGTAACGTTTTATTTTATTTAATTATTGTAATCGTATTTTTAATTTTAAATGTAATGTTTTATTTTTTATGAGTGTGTTTTATTTAAATTTATGTTTTAAATTATAAATTTATTTAATGTAATTAAATAATTGGTGGGGTCCTGCAGTCTTTCTGAGGAAGCTGTCTTCTGTTGGCACGGTTCAGTCTTTGGTCAGTCTTTCTGAGGAAGTGCTGACGTGGATCTGATGTGGCACGGAAGAAGCTTCTTCCCATTGGGAGAGGTCTAAAAACTCACCACAACCACCTATCCTCATAAACCACCCATCTTCACCACCACCGCCACCACCTGCCTTCACCACCCTTACACCCCCGTCTTCACCACTAATCACCGCATGTACAGTGTGGAGAGCTACTAGAACCACAACCTCCATTTCAAATCTAGTGCTTTCCTTTTTTGAATTCTGAGTTTAGGAGCCAATTGGTTCCAGATCTGGTAACCGGAAGTGGTGGTGACAAGCGACTTGGCCGGAATCACGGAGTGTAGAAAACAATGGGTTTGAAACGAACGGGTTTGACCACCATCACCATTGGCCTTCACTTTTTTTTTTTCTGATCTAGTTCGGATCTGGTGAGATTGTGGTGGTGGTTTTTGAAATCGACTAGAGTTTATTCCCTTCTTTGGTGGTATTTTTCACATTTTGTTAAATTAACATGTATTTGTAATGGTTTTTGGTATGACAATTATCATCGATGGTACTGCTGTTGTTTAGTGATGATATGAATTGATATGAATTATGAATTTTAAAGATGAATTGGTGTTGGGAGATGATGATGAAGATGGTATGATGCTGCTGTTTAGGATGATGCTTAGATGATGATGATGATGATAAACATTTAAAAAATAATCAAAATGAAATGATAGTACTGCTGTTGTTTAGTGATGATGATGATGATGATGATGATAATGATGATGATGATAATTAAAAAAGAATCAACACTACACTTAATCAACCACATATGCAAAGTTAGCATCTGGGAACAGAACTAGTTCATGGAACAAGATGATGAATAATAAACGAATAATCAAAATGAAATGAAAAATTTATGATGCTGCTGTTGTTGTTTATTGTTCAACGTGAATAATAAAAAAGATCAAAAAGAAGCTAGAAAAGAATCAAAATAAATGAAATGAAAATGATGTGGAAATCATTTATTGACGTGGAATTATGTGGAAAGTAATTGGTGAGTTGTACCATATGTGTCACTCATCAGTCAACATATTCATGTAAACGAATTCGTTTTATTAGATTGATTATTTTAATGAACAATCCGTATACTACAATTACAATCGTGTACCATAACCGGTAAGCCGACCACTTGAATACGCCATTTATTGAGTACTATTTTTCAAAGGTTAATAATGGTGCAATATGGAGTACAACATTTATCATTATAAAAATAATGTGAAGTAATATAATTTAGGGTTAAGTGCTTATATATGTATGTAATTAATTTTTTGATATGTACAAAACTAAATTGATCGCCATCATATGTATGTATTTCTTGTTTTTTGCTATTATATGTATATGAAAGGGTTATTGTAATCACATTTTTTATTGTAGTAATAGTAAGAAATAATATTTTTATTTTTAATTTTAATATAACTATACTCTTTTGTAAAAAAATAATACCAAAATTATTATAATTTTATCTTTTATAATATTAGATTGATTTTTTTTAAAAGAAACATATGATATATAATTTAAATTTGTAATACACACTAAAAATTTTATAGCATATATTACAAAAATTATATGTTGTTAATTTTTTAAAATTTTTTATCTCATATTAAAAATTATAAAAATATAAATTTTTTATAAAAAAATATATTAATTTTAAAATTAAAAATGAAAATATTTATTAATATTATTACTATCATAACAAATTTTATTATTTACACCTTCCCGGAGATTTATAAGACTCTTAACCGTAATTGCTATTTCATTTTATTTTATTTAATATTTAATATTTAATATGACATGTCATGCTAAATAGATTGATTATGCGTAGATGGAATGCTGACTTATTAAATATTATAAGAATGTTTTTTTTTTAATCCAAGCATATTACTCCATTACTTTACGCAAAGGGGAAAGTCAAAAACACAAGAGGCCATGGAAGCAACAAGAACACAAAATCAACTCCATTACTTTACGCAAAGGGGAAAGTCAAAAACACAAGAGGCCATGGAAGCAACAAGAACACAAAATCAAAATCAAATGAGTGGGCAACACCCCCTACCCTGTATACATCTTTACTATCACTTCTAAATCCCATTTATTTATTTTTCTTTTTATTTCCTTAATTCTAAATTATTGATAAGGGAAATCTCTAAATGAATTCATAATTCATAATTCAATTGGTTCTTCTTCTGTTCGACGGTTATATATATATAATATGTGAAATGCTTTTCAAAGTCGAAAGTAATGGACTACTTGGATATCCTTCAGGTTCAACTAAAAACCATAACCATGGTGGAAGGATACTAGTAGCCCACTACTTTAGACTTATAAGGGACTCAAATTTCTTATCTCACACCGATGTGGGACGAGTTGTTACAAACTCCCCCACTTAAATTCTTGACGTCCTCGTCAGGCCGAAACATAACGAATAACCAGGATCCATACCCCAGGAGATGGACGAGGCGCTTGCTCGTTCACACCACGAGAGGCTATGGCTATGATACAATAAGTAACGCCCCCCAAAGCCGAAAGTAATGGACTACTTGGATATCCTTCATGTTCAACTAAAAACCATGGTGGAAGGATACTAGTAGCCCCACTACTTTAGATTTATAAGGGACTCAAATTACTTATCTCATACCGATGTGGGACGAGTTGTTACAATATGTATACACGATACACCGGAGCTACGTTCAATTAGTTCGCCGGAACCTTAACTACGCCGCCATCAATCGTCGGAACCCCCATCACAGACCTTAGTTATTCTTTTTCCAGCCATTTGAACAATAACCAGAATTCGGCCAAATTTTGATATCTTTTCGAATAGATCTGGTGACGAACACTATCAGAATCAAATCGGCTTTGGAAACCACCAAATAGTTGTGATTCTGATGAGCTTAAATGTATTGCCAGAGGTGATGGGGTATTTGATTATTGGTGGAGAGGGGTGTGTTGCGGGGAAAATGATGAACTTAGAAGGCAGGCGGTGATTGTTGGTGGAAGAAATGGATCATGGATGAGGGTATTTTTTAATTTAATAAATAAAGAATCAATAAAATTAATTCTTTTCTTTTTCTTCAATAAAAGAAATCAAATTAAATAATTAGAAAATTAAAAAAAATGGTATTTCAGTTATTTTATATGGTAATGAATTATGCATAAGCAAGCGACTTGATATAGCTTGTCTCATGAACACAATGACGAAAAATTAGAGTTACATACACAAATGCCAGTCAATTTGATTTTGTACACACTAAAAGAGTCAACACATAGTTATATACGTTTAGAAGCACTTAACCTATAATGTTTATACATGTTATCACTACAACAACAAAAAAAGGCAGACATATGTTTTTAGTGACGACGCATTATCGACGCAAAAGGCCACAAAACAACAAAACTTTACATTTTCGGACTTTGACAAACAAAATATTTACTTTTCCTATAGCGACGATTGTCGTAGATATCTTTTATTGATTTTTGATTTTTTTGTTCGGAGCCAAAATGAAAATAATCCCCACGTAGGCTTTATCTCTAATTCTTTTTCTTTATTTTTTAATTTTTTTTCGTTTGGAATCGAAAATAAAAAGAATTCCCACTAAGGCTTTAGCAACAACAGTTATTTTTTAAAAAGTTTAAATTAAATAATGCGTAGATTTATTAAATGTATAGTTAAGTTTAATTAGATTTTAACCGAATGTAAGTTAGTTGCAAAACGACTCAATTAACAATACGACATCGTGTTGTCATCTTTCCCACCTTCAAATCTATATTTTCAAATCGACATTTTACACAGACTAGTTATCATTTTCACCATCATTCATAATCTTCAACGTAGATCATTATATGTAAAACAAGTGAGTTATAGAAATATCTTACTATTCTTAATCTTCGCCAAGAGTAATCATATCGTTATCTTATCGGAACAATTTAGTCATTGCATCATCACCATGATGTCGACCCCAAAGACAATTCAATTTCGTAAAATAAGGCGTTTATACCTTATATGTCATAAACTTTATGTTGGTAAAGGTGTTTGCGACCATATTAGTGAGCTTCAAGAAGATACATAAATTCTAAAACGACAAGTAACGCTAAGTCTGGTTTAAGGTGTCAACATTCGAATGACCAGGAGAAACGCTAAGGCGATAACATATGTCTTCGCAATATAAAGAAAAAGTTGCGGATGGTATACTATTAATCGAAACTAATACATATTAAATATATAGTTGTTCACCGAATCCTAGTTACCATAGTTGTTCATTGAACTCTAAGAAGTTTACACTCAATATATCTTGGGGGGCAATTTATATACATCATCGCATAATTCATAAACAAGTAACTAATTACATGTTAAATATAGACGAATAATTTAATAAATTAGTTTTAAGTAATTTAGAATTAATTTCAAATTTCAATTTATAGTTTTTTATAAAGTAATTAAAGACTAATTTAAATTTAATTAATTAAGAATTATAATGTTTTATATACTTTCAAATTTATATTTTTAATACATTTTTGTATATAAAGTAGACAAATAATTTAATAACCAAGTTTCTTGACTTTGAGAATTAATCTGAAATTTATATTTACATTGTTGTTATAAAGTAATTAAAGAGTTATTTAAATTTAAATATTTTAGATCAGTTTTCAAATTTATATTTATATGTTTTATCAAATAAGTAGAGACTAATTTTTGAATTTATATTCTTATTGTCTCCTCTTCTCTTTTTCGCCCGTCGCCGCCACTGCTGCTCTGGCTATTTCACGACTACCAAACGCCACCACACCACTAAAGGTAAATAAAATCATAAATTTGTTACTTTTTTAATTAATTAATTTTTTAGTTAAAGTTAATTAATTTAGTAATTTGTTAGTTAATTAGTTAGTTAAAGTGAATTTGTTTGTTGGTTAGTTAAAGATGGTTAGTAACTAGGGAATTATTTAACTTGTTAATTTGTGAATCAGGATGGTTTGTGAATTGAAATGTTGAATGTATATGTGAATGTAGTGTTTAGTTAGTGAATTATGTTGTTAAATTATTTTAGTGATTTTGTAAGAATGATTTAGTGATTAGTTAAATGAATTCGTTAATTGTATACAATTAAACTGTATAGATTTGTTAGCAAATTATTGAATTGTATGTTTAGTTAACTTTGTGGTGATTTGTATGATTGTTAGAATGTATATAATTGTATGATTAGTTAGAATGTATAGAACTGTTAAAAGTGTTGAGTTAAATGTATAGATTTGTTAAAAGTGTATTTATAGTTTTTATAATTGTTTGAGTTAAAGTGTTGAATTGAATGTATAGAATTGTATGAATTTGTTAATAAATTAATAGTTATGTATATAATATATGAATATGTTAACATAGTTAGTTAATTGAATTATATGAGATTTAATGATTAATTTCAAAAGTTTCATGTTCTATACCGTAGGTTCGAAATTAATCAATCCCGTAGTTTATTAGTAATTAATTTCGGAAAGTCCCCTGTCTAGGACTGCTTTTTGAATGTTTTGTCTCATTTAGGATATGGATGCCTATAACTGATTTCCTATTCTAGAAAATTTCGGTAGACATTTTCCCTATACTCCTATGAGTATGTGTTTCATACACATATTTGGGGAGTTTAGGGGAAATGTTGTTGATTTTTTCTTAATAAGTAAATCAGTTATACACATTCATGTATGATATAAAACAAGAAACAATCTGATGCTAATAAGGCTAATCGGAGGAAGCAAAGGAGTAAGAGTTATCATGGAACCAAGTCATATGCAACACGAAGACATGAAGATGTAAGTTGCTTTATACATGTTGCTTTTAAATATATTTCTCTGGCTTTGTGATTAATTTGATTGATTATTAACATATATTCATTCTTTGTGTTTATACTGAGAAAAAGCCATTGGTGAATATAGAAGTTTCATTGAGTACTATGGCAAATGCATCGGTGAAATAATCAGTGGGACAATGAAACTGTGGAAGGACAATATGTAAGTGTAGAATTCTTAATTTTTTATAGATCATACGTAGGGTTAAAAGGGTTATATGGGTCATATGGTTCAGATGGGTCAAATGGGTCATGTTGGGCCAAATAGGTCATGGAATATATGAGTCATGAGTTATATTGGTCAAATAGGTCATGAAATATATGAGTCATGAGTTATATGGGTCCTGGGTTATATGGGTCAAATGATTAATGACTTATACGAGTTAAATGAGTCATGAGTTATATGGGTTACAGGATAGAATGGGTCATGGTTAATTGTTAGAGTTTAAAAAGTGTTGAATTGTATAAAACTTTTAATTCTTGATTTATAGTTGTATAGGTTTATTAAAGCGTTGAGTTGTTAGATAAATATAGAATTGTATAGGTTTGTTAATTGTTAATAATTATTTTTTTTTAACTTTTAGGGGAAAATGATGGCCGAACGGGAAAAATAAAAGAAAAGTTCCACTCCTATCAATGAGGATGTTATTATGGATAAAGTCTTTGGGACCCATCGCTGGTGGAAGAAAGACGAGGTAAAATGTTGTCAATTAGGGAATCAAGTACTCCAAACAACCAATCACAAGGATCAAAGATGTTAAACTAAGAAGAAGTCAAGCGAATGTTAGCTCAACGAAAAAAAAATTCTTACATGACTTCTCTATATTCAATCTTACAAAAGGTGAGGATTGCCGTTCTCAAGCTTCCAAAGTTTTCACCCCTTCACATACCGAGTGTTGAAGAAGATGATGAGGAAGAAGAAGAATAAGAAAAAGAAGAACATGAATACGGCTACGAGGATGAGAATGAAGATGAATATGAGGATGAAGAGTAAGTCTTTTTGTTATGTGTCTATCGGTTTATGAGGTTTGTAGAACACTTGATACACTTACGTTTATGCTTTTTGAACATTTGGTAGTTTTGTACGTTTGTTGGTTAAATAGATGATTTGTACGATTGTTTAAACATTTGTCTAATTGTGTTATGAATGCGAAAAATGCAAAAAGTTTGTATATAGTTGTTGTAAAACTGATACACTTACGTTTGTAGAACACTTGATACACTTACGTTTATGCTTTTTGAACATTTGGTAGTTTTGTACGTTTGTTGGTTAAATGGATGATTTGTACGATTGTTTAAACATTTGTAAAATTGTGTTATGAATGCGAAAAATGCAAAAAGTTTGTATATAGTTGCTGTAAAACTGATACACTTACGTTTGTAGAACACTTGATACACTTACGTTTATGCTTTTTGAACATTTGGTAGTTTTGTACGTTTGTCGGTTAAATGGATGATTTGTACGATTGTTTAAATATTTGTCTAATTGTGTTATGAATGCGAAAAATGCAAAAAGTTTGTATATATTTGCCGTAAAACTGCAGAACTGAAACTTGGTAAAACCTGGAAAAACGGAAAAGATCTACCATAATATACAATAGCTACTGCGATGACATGTTGTCGTTGAAAGCCTATTGCAACGACATTTCAAAAACAAATAAAATAATATTTCACTCATTTTTTAAAAAACAAAAAATATTTTACTGACGAATTTTATCATCGCAGTAGCGTTTTATTTGAATTATTATTTTAGTTTATTTGAATTATTATTTTAGTTTATTTGAATTTTCATTTTATTTAAGGTTGTCAATAAAGCGTGTGAGCCCCGCACTTGTCGTTGCTAGCGTTGTCGCAGCAGACCTACTCATGCGAGGTCACAACGACGACGTTTGACGACATATCATCGCAGAGGCTTTCAAAGACGACGTTTTTAGGCTTTAGCGGTTACCTTTGTGCGCCACTATAACCCTTTATTCTTGTATTATGATATACAATATATTCACATTATAGTAATATATAGATACTTCATTATAGATACTTTTGTCTTCTCAATAGTCTTGATATCGTTTCTCTTCATTTGACATGTTAAAATGGTATAAATGACTGAATATAGCTATACATGGACGACATATATGAAAGTTTTAACAAAAAAGTGACTTCAATGATAAAGATTGAATAGTTGGATGACCTTTGTATACATCTTTACCTCATTGAATTATAATCATACTCTGTTGATTATTTTTTCTAAACTATTATTTACATTCATTTAAAATTATTCAATTATTGCATTTGTATTTTTTTATTAATAATAATAAAAAGGTAGGAGAACCTTCGTTTACTACGAGTATATATATGTCGGATATATATTAAACAACTCATTAACTACAAAGTTTTTGTTTTTTTAAAAGAAAATAATAAACTTATGCTCCAATAAAAGAAATAGAATTTTCAATAATAAAAGCGCATAAAAACCTTTTGAAAAAGAAATATTCCAGTAAAAGTGCTCTATATAAAATTCAAACATGTTACCAAACTGAAAAAATAAAACCCTGCAATACATTTATATTGGTGTTATCATTTACATATATTCTACATAAAATTTCAGCATTATTAACTGTACTATCTTTCGATGCAACTTTAATGAATTCAAATATTATTTAACAGAATATGATATAATGCATTATGTTCTCTTTTGACCAACGAGAAAAACTTATCAATGTTTGGTCATGTTTGCGACTTTAAAGTATAGTGGCCCGCGACTTTTACTATTATTTCATTAGTGTTATAATTTAATAATAGTTAAGATACTATTAGTAATATAAAATTAAAAATTTTATTAAAAAATAAAAGTTAAGATGTACATAATTAAAATATCACTTATAAAAGTTTATCATTTATGTGCATTTACTCATTCAACTAATGTAGTATTTATACTAATTATATACACTATAAGTTTTACACTTTGGGATAATTAGAGAACAAGTTACTTAACACCTTATTGGTCTAGGGTTGACAAAAGTGACAAACAATAATAGGTATGTGTAAATGATAATTCATAACACTTCTCATTGAAAACACTTTTTCAAGGTAGAGTCAACTTTAAAATATTGTCTTCTTAAAAACCTTGCTAAATAAAACTCAGTGGGAAAAAATTTTAGCTAAAGGAAAAAGAGTGCAGTGTATAGTTGACTCCCCCTCATTTTTATAACCATAATGCATTACATATTTTAAACATGTCGCATTCCAATACTATATACGTGTTTTCTGAAAACTACAATAGGAAGTGCCTTCGTGAAAAGATCTACTGAGTATTGCTAGATTGAACATATTGCATCTTAATCTGATTATTCTTTATAAGGTTTTAAGTGTAAGAAAAGAATCTTGGAGGTATATGTTTAGTTCTGTCACGCTTGATATACTGTTCATTCATTTGTGAAATACATGATGCATTGTCTTCGTACATCACAATCGGAATCTTTTATTTTTCTAGTCCGCATGAAGTCAAAGTGAGTTGTGTCATTAGCTTCAACCATACAGACTATCTGCTAGCTTCATGCAATGCAATGACCTCAGCATGATTTGAAGATGTGGCAACAAGTGTCTGCTTTTGAGAACGCCATTGAATTGCAGTGCATCTATTGATGAATATGTATCTAGTTTGAGATCTAGCTTTATGAGGATCAGAAAAATAACTTGCATCTACATAGCCAATCAATCCTTGCTTATTGTTGTAATACAACAGACCTAGGTTAGTACTTCCACGTAGGTTGATAACGTGTAAAAAGTCACGTTTTTACTCATGTTATCTTACCCATATTAATTAAATAATTAACATTTATATCCAAATATTAAATTTATTTGATTTATTGTGTTAGTTAGGTGATTACAAAGACGATGTTGTAAAACTCACCAAAAATAGGCGAAAAACGAGTAAAATAGAGCCAAGTCAACACAAGGCGATTCGCTCGCGTTCAAATCATCCTTTTGATAATTTTATGGAAATTATCTTTGATTAACATCAAATTGAAGACCAGAAGATTACGATCGCGTGGGTTCAAGAATCGCTAAAAACCGACGAGAAACGAAGAAGTTATGACGAAAACCAACTCGAACGAATCACGATCCCGCACACAAGATCACGACCTCACGAATACGGGCCGCGCCAACGTATACGGCTCAGTTTGAACCGTATACGGTTGGGATTGAACCGTATACGGTTCGAACGAACCGTATCATGGCTCGCGCGACCCGTATATGCTTAAATCTTGCATCTTGATACGGTTCGTGCAATACGGGTCGATTTTGTGAAGGTCAAATACGGTTCGGATGGTAAAAGTATTGTACGGGAACATGCCTATAAATACCAACCTCTTCATCCAACATTCCACACACCGCACACTTCAATTTACTTCCATTTCTCTTTGTTTCTTCCCTCTCTCTCTACTTTCTCTCTCTAGATTAATCTAATTAATTTAGGGAGAGATAAGTAAGAGATTAGGGATTTAATTATGTATTAGTTAGTAGTTAGTAGCTAGCTTAGCAATGTAACGCTTTGGATACTCAGAAGAAATACAAGTGTTATTCTGCTCGCAATATTTACGGATAATGTTTATCCCTTTCTTTTATTAATTCGTCATAATGTTCTTGTTTGATGTTTGTGATTTATTAATATTTGAAATGTTAATTGCCATGATATGTGAGTAGTTTCTTGTATGTTTGCCATGATTTAGATAATTATAGTTATGAATGATGTTTAAATAATCGTTAAACGGACCATTACGAAGCAACGTAAATACCGTAAAACGTCTGAGTCCGTAGTATAGCAATGGAAACACCACTAGGTGTAGTACAACTGTGGAAGCCACGAAAAAGCCGTCAGTATAATACTTTGTGGATTATGAGTTCGTCGTTTTGAATTCGCTTTCTATCTATGATTTTAAACCTCACTATCAATTACCGCCTTTCCACCAATAAACGTGATTAAAACCTTTTTAAGAGGTAATTAATTATCTGTGTCAAAACTATGGTCAAAGTAGGAAGTCGTGGAAATACTGTTAAGTAGTAGAGTACACTGTGAATTGCTATAAGACTCTTTTGAACATGGTCAAGGTCTGAAGCTGTGGAAACACACAAGTGTAGTACATTGTGGATTACTAAGGGATTTATTGGGTGGTCTTAAGCAAGGCCTGGTTTAAATCATAAATGGAATTTCAACGTGCTAAAATACAAACTTAGTTTATGAATCCAAAAGGAAGACGAAGAATCATTAAGTGTTCTAGTTTATCTATCACCTTTAGATTCTATCAAAGCTATTCACAAAAAGCTATTCAAAACACGATTATAAATGAAGACTATTATTTGCACTTAGGAGAATGAAAGATAAACTCAGGTGTTAAGAAATGTCAGATTCTAGTAGGGCTGCTACTCATGCACCCTAGGGAATCTACATATTCCAAGAAGGGTCATTTGCACCCCAGGGAATCTACATATTCCAAGAAGGGTCATTTGCACCCCAGGGAATTTACATATTCCAAGAAAGGTCTGCTACTCTATTCATGCACCTCATGGAATCTAAATATTTCAAAAAAGGTCACTAGTTGCGTAACAGGACAGTGTTGAGAGTTGAGCATGACCACATCCTGACCAGCATCACAATAACCTAGTTCCTGGTGACATGCCAATTTAAAACATATGCTAAACTGGTAGGGTTCTAGTGTTTACACCAAGGTTTATCTGTCTATTAGTCTAAGGAATGTCTTCATAATTAACATCATCCCAACACTATATTAAATCATGGCGAACCACGTTTTCTCTATCCTTAGTTGTTCCTTGCATGCTAGCTAGTTTATTTTATTGTTTTAGTAGTTTAATTAGAAAAAAATCATATCCAACTATCCAACTATCAAAACCCTATCTTGAATACTAAAATATCCAAACAAACTCCATTTCAAATTCGACCGTCATAGAGAAGACCCTGATCATCGTTACCACATACTAGTATCTAGTAAGTAGTACGGAAGTCTAGGCCCCGACAAATATAAAATATAAAACAACCCCACTGATAAAGCACCGCTCGATCACCGTCCGGCAACCTCAACCCACGACGACAACGCCGCGACAAATACCGACCGTTCGGTGCCGTATTATAGGTATCGAACAAGGATAAAATGGATCATTGTCCACATTGAGTGATCGATCAACCATTGGAGTGCTTAAAGGATTAGCATTGTCCATATTAAAAGGTTTAAAACCTTTTGTGTATAATTTGACTAATGAACAAGTATCCCATTATGCATGTGTTCAATCTGTAAACCATGGCAATATCTAGTTTCTCCAAGGTCCTTCATTTCAATTTATTTTTTCAAATATAGAATGACTTCATTGATTTCTAAATTTGTTCCAATAATGTTTAGATCATCAACATAGATAGTTATGATCACAAATCCGGTTGTTGTTTCTTTCATAAAGACACATGGACAAATCAGATTATCTTTAAGTATTCTCTTAAAAGTTTATACCACACGTGTCTTGATTGTTTTAACCCATATAAAAATCTTTGTAGTTTGATGGAATACATTTTTTGGGTATTGTACCTGTGTAAAATTGCATGTCCCAAAATAGACACCGGTAGTTTTGTTCTCATTATTTAAGGTCTAGCTATTAGTTAGAGACGTTTAATTAATGATTCCGCTTAACCATTTGGGGAGTGGACATGAGCAATTCAGTGTTCAACAAATATTCCTACAGACATGAAATAGTCATTGAATGCTTAAGATGTAAATTCTCCCACATTATCAAGTATGGCCTTCTTAATAGCATGATCAAGAAAATGTGCTCGTAATTTAATAATTTGAGCAAGAAATTTTGCAAATGTCACATTGAGGGTTGATAATAAACACACATGAGACCATTTTTTTGATGTATCTATTAATACTATAAAGTATTCAAATGGTCCAGATGGTGGATGAATAGGTTCACATATATCACCCTCAATTCTTTCAAGAAACTACGGTGATTCGTTTTCAACTTTAAGTGGTGAAGGTCTCATAATTAGTTTTCCAATAGAACAAGATGTACACGAAATCATTTTATCATGGGGAATCTTATGATCCTTGAATGGATGTCCATGTGTACTTCCAATTATTATTTTCATCATTGTAGATGCTGGATGACCTAGTCTGTCATGCCATAAACTAAACAAATTATGATCACACGGTTTTTCTTTAACAACCATATGAAATTCGACTACATTTAAATGTATAAATGTAAGCTAGAATTAAGTATCAAAAATTTTTCCAACACATGATTCTTATTAGTAGTGTGTAAATATTTCCAATTTTCCATAGTCATAGGTTGATGATCATATCCGTTAAGGTATATGTCATTAAAAGTCAACGGATTTCTCTTTGATTTTGGAGAGAATAAAGCATTCTCTATTAAAAACTTGGTACCATTTGGCAATGAAATCTGGCTTTTCCAACTCCTTCAATCAAGTCCGCAATGTGTACCACTATTTGGTATACACAAATCTCACCATTTGCTTTATGTTATGGTCCATTGAAATTCATATCAAATTTCAAATATGAAATATATATAATGAGTGTATATAAGTAATAATAAGAAATATAACTAAAGATTTATGTTATTTTAGGAATATATTATGTTGGTGCATATTGTGTGACAACAGCTTCTAGTTTGTAATAGTAGGTTTGTAAGTCATTTTGTGAATCATTGTAATTATTAACTTTAATTTTGTATGTGTGTTTTGTAGGTTCGTACGAACTTAGGTGCCTATATATACACAAGTCCGAAATTTTGTAAGAAAGGGTTGAGAAACTGAGTTTCCAGGAGATTAGTTCGAATATCTTGTGTTTGTAAGTGTTTGTTCTAATGTAATCAAAGTTTACATTCAATAAAAGTGATCTTTAATTTTTATTACTCGTTTGTTATCGTTGTGTATATTTGAGGATTCCGCACTCGAATATATCAGATTACCTCGTAGATCCGAACGTATGGGAACCTACAAGTGGTATCAGAGCTTTCGAATGGTTCAATTTGGTTTGGGGTAAATAAACTAGAGATTACGAAAGACTTTGAAGTTAGAAACTTTGTTTTTAGCTTCCAAAGGTGTTAGAAATATTAGATATAAAATAGAATCTGCACTTGTACATCTTAGAATCTGCAACACTGCCAAGATGAGACACTAGCTGAGACACTAGAAACTTTGTTTTTAGCTTCCAAAGGTGTTAGAAATGTTAGATATAAAATAGAATTTGCACTTGTACATCTTAGAATCTGCAACACTGCCAAGATGAGACACTAGCTGAGACACTATCTGAGACACTACTTATAGTGTCGCAGGTACTCAATAGGACACTATCTGAGACACTATTTATAGTGTCGCAGGTACTGACCATGAGACACTATTATTAGTGTCGCAGGTAGTGTCGCAGAGACTGTCAAAATTACTATAAATACGCAACTGCTGTCTCATTTGAAAATGCTTGAAATTGAGTGAACTTGTTTGTGCATTTGTAAAACAGAGATTAAGAGTGAATGTGAGCTTGTAATAGATTTTATACAGCAATATATAATCATTTGACTACTTGTTCATATTCATTCGTATACATACGTTCTCATATATTCGGTTTCCCTTCAATTCTCGATCCAAACACTGAAATCGATCCAACAATAGGTATCAGAGCCATGGATAAGTGATTTGGAAAAGATATCTTGGTTTAATTGAAGAATTTAAGCTCAAATTCGAAGAAAATCGCAAAATGGGTATTTGAAGAAGAACTTTCGGATTTTTGATCAAATTCATCAAAATTGTGTGTTTCTGATACTGTTAAAGATCAACGAAGCTTCAGTAATTGTTTTACAAGAGATAGGTTGAAGAATTCACGGTTAAAACTAAAAGAAATTCAAATTTGATTCTCAATCAAAAATGGCGGTCTAAGTTTGATTCGTATTGATTAAGCTTGTTTAAGTGAAATTTCACTGATCAAAGTGTTATATTAGTGCTTTGGATCAATCATAAATCAAGTTTAGGAGTTAATTTCATCATTTGATTGATCTCAGATTTGGTGTTCTTTGTGAAGACGACGAACAGTACCTGCGACACTATCAGCTTCTGCGACTTTATCTCTGTGAACTTATTAGTAGTGTCGCATTCAGAATTAATTGCACTTTTGCGAACTTGTAGTTACTGTCGCACTCAGGTTGATTTACATCTATTTTTAGCTTGACAAAATTTTCATTTTTCTCGGGTAAAATTTGAAAATTTTTGAGGGAAAGTTCGTATACAGGAAAAATGTCTTGAGAAGCCCTTCCGATTGGAACCAAGGATAAGCCCCCATTTTTATTCAGAGGTGATTATTCTCAATTGAGAGACAGGTTTCTGGATTTCATCGAAAGGCAGGACAATTATGAATTGCTTATGCGTTCATTAAATGAAGGAGAGACGATTCCTATACACACACATGATGCTACTGGGGCACAAATAGGAATGAATGAGTTGAATCAACTACAGAAATCACAAAAGAAGGCACACAAAGAGATGAAATCTTTAATTCTTCAAGGTCTCAAAAATGACATATATGTTCAAGTTGATACCTACAAGACTGCAAAAGAGATGTGGGATGTCATTGCTAGACAACAGCAAGGATCAGAAAGAGGTAAACAAACTAAGATGACTCATTGTCTTTAGGCCTATGAGGGATTCAAGGCAAAGATAAGAGAACAACTTGAAGCTACCTACAACAGATTCTGTTTGCTGTTGAACGAAGTACGGAAGAATAAGTTTGTAAAGCAGAACTTGGAGATTATCATCAAATTCTTAAACAATCTGCTACCGGAATGGAAACAATATTTGAGCAATATCATTCGGAATCGGGATTTAACTTCTATTGATATTCATTGATGTTTATGAGATTTTAAATCACAATCAAGATGAAGTGAATGAAAGTGTAGGTGCTGAGACAAAGGAGAAGGCTGATCCGTTGGCTCTAATTGCTGAAAGACGGACTTATTCTCGATCTCAATAAGTGGTGAAAGAGACTAAATACCAATCTGATTCAGAAGAAGAGGGAAGTGGTAGTGATGAGGAGTACAAAGAGCTCATGAAACAAATGGCTCTTATGACAAAGGCTATCAACAAGAAGTACTATAAAAAGCCTACTAACAATCATCTGCGTACTTCTTCATCATCCACTAAACGCCCAGAATACAAGAGCAGAAATGATGAGAACTACAAGGGTAAATTTGATGAGAAAAGAGGTGTTGAAAGACCACAAGGAGATGTAGGGAACAAATACTACAACTGTGGTGGTTTTGGTCATTTTGCTAGGGATTGCAAGAAACCAAGGGTTCGTGATTCTGAGTACTATAAAGCTAAGATGATGATGGCTAAGCAAAAGGAAGCAGGAAAGGTGCTGTTAGCTGAGAATGACGCATGGTTGAACTTGACTGACTCAGAAGAACATGTTGAAGTCAATATGGCGTTCATGGCAAATATCTCAAATGCATCTACTGAAGGAGAAGCAGATTCTGATTCTGAGGTACACGATTCTAAAACCATGATCACAACCTTGCATGCTATTAATGAAAGTTTATCTAAAAAACTAAATTTAGAAAAAGATCATGTAAGTGAGCTTAGAACAGAATTAGAATGTAATTCTGCTTTGATTAAAACGTTCACTCGGGATAAACTGGTTTTAAGAAACCATATGGAGGGTTATAAAACGAGTTCTGAAAAATATGAAAAAGAAAATATTTCTTTAAATTAAGAAGTTCTTGGTTTCTTTTCATAATGCAAAGCACTAAGAGAACATGCAAATTTTGTTCAACAACGATATGATTTAGTCAATCAAGAAAGGAATTCATGTTTAAGCAAACTCAAAGACCTTCCAGATAAACTGTTTAAGCGTGGTCAAACTGATCAAACGATCTTTCTAAATAAACTAAGGATATCAGATTTTATAATCTAAGAGAAGGATTAGGTTTTGAAAATCCTTGCTATTCACAAAAGGCAATTTCTAAAGTACCTACCTTGTATGACTACGGTAACATGGGAAGTATTTTAAAAATGTTCTTCGTAAAAACAACTAATGAAAGAAGAAGTGATTGAGAACTTCAATAGAGCAAAAGCAGAAAACGCACAATTTTCGTTTAATTATACTCAATTAAACGAAAGTTATGGTATGCGCAAAATTCCTCTTTCTGAGGATTATTTTCCAAGTTTTTCTACACAAGTAGTTAATCAAAATGAAGTTATGGAACAAGTGGTTAAAACAAAACTTTATATTCCAAATTTAATTTTGGAAAACAAAATATTTGATCTTGAAAAATAGATAACCACTCTACAACTAAATTTTGATCAAGAACGAACAACTCTTTTGCAATCTATTGAACTACTCAAAAACTCAGCTTCTTCATCTAGTTCAGTTTTAGTCTCAAAATCTTCTCTTGAACTTGATTTTTATAAACTCATGGAATCCGAGGAAGATTTGGAAACAACGTTTATGAAAAAGGTTGAACCACGTGTTAAACAATCTTTGAAACAAAAGTGCTTAAAGCAAACAGTTTATGCTCCGAAGAAATCTCAATACTAATTATTTTTTGCAAAAGAATGAAAAGTATGTTAAGGTTCCTTCAAACAAGAGCATTCAATCAAAATTTTCAAATACTAATACTGGTGCTTTTTATGTTTCAGATCTAAAATCGACAAATCATCATGTCAAATCCCGAAGTAAAACGTCTAAACAAGCTTTACATAGTTCTTATTCGTGTAACTACAATAATATCCATAGACATGGTTCGTTGTATTCAAAGAATTCAAAGATTTGTAATCATACTTTGTGTTATTCGATAAATCATTTTATGCATGTTAATGAATCTATGTTGAAAGATAGGATTGTAGCTAGACAAAATAATTACTATCATCCTGCTAAACAAAATCAATAAACAACATGGGAATCAAAGGGTTGGGATCCAAATCGTTATATGACTTTGTCTAAATGGATTCCAAAATCACAACTTTCAGGAAATACATGGATTTCTAAATCAACAAGAACACCCAAACCAATGTATAAATGCGTCCCTAAAAAGAAACACTCCACCATTAATTGTGCTAATCCTTACGAACTCGTTGCAAAATGGGTTCCTAAGGTTATTTCAATGGTTTGATTTTGCAGAAAATCTCGGTATGTGTTTGGTATCTTGATTCAGGATGTTCCAAACACATGACCGGAGATAAGTCACTGCTAGTAAATTTTGTTGAAAAATTTATGGGGACTGTTCGATTCGGAAACAATCATTTTGCTGCAATACTAGGGTTGGAGATTTAGTGAGGGGCAACACTAAAAAACAAAACACATAGATATTCAGTATCATTTTATCAAAGATAATATTGAAAAAGGGCATATCAAGTTATTTTTCGTTAAAACAGATTATCAACTGGCCGAATTATTCACTAAACCTTTAGATGAAAAACAATTTCATTTTTTGATGTCTCAGTTAGGCAATCTTTCACTTAAGCAATCATCTGACATTTCAACTGGAATTGCAAAAAATGATTATATTTTGAGGGGGAGAATCAAAGAGTTGAAATATTTTGCATAATGATGCATAACGGCTTTTACTCAAAACAGAGTAAAACCCGATCTTTATAGAAGAAAAAGAGATTTTGTTTATATAACTCACCTTCATATGTAAAATTACAAAATCATATGCATATGTTAAGGGGATTATTTTTGAAAATCCAAAACTTTCAAGTGTTCAAACGTATTTGATAGTTGAAAACACTTTGAAAGATTTTCAAATAAGTTTTGAGGCTCCAATGATTGATGGATAATCATATCATGAATTTCAATCAAAATGGCTAGCAAAATGCTTATTTCTGTACTAAGAGCGATAGTTTATAAAGTACTCCTGTAATCCTCCAGAGCCGGTTGGATTTACCAAATGAGTCACTTTCCAAATATTAGGATGAAAGGTTAGGTCTTAGTATAATTTTCAAATCAAATGCCAACTGAGGGAGGAGTAGAAAAATTGAGTAAGGTTGAGTGAAAAGTGTGTGAAAGGGTTAAAAGAAAAAGAAAACCCTTACTAAACAAGTAATCGCCGGGTAGCCACATCTACTATCGGAAATTATGTGTTAATTTCTGGTATTGAAGAAGACATCATGGACCCAGTGATGCAATGCACAGATACCCTCCAAACCACTCAAGAATTTCTTAAACAAATTCTTGTTTCAGTATTTTTCACGGAGATTTTACACATACTCGATCGAAAACTCTTTTGGAGTTTGTTGATATTGAAACAAGAGGACAGTCTGCTCCAGTCCCTGACTTCAATTAATGCACAAATCGATTCTAGAGCCTTAAATAAAATAAAATATTCTTAGGACACATACGTATTATTACACCTCATGTCTTTGTGATATTATGCTTATCTAAGTGATAAAGCCGGAACCTTCAAAGTGATTCCTAAATAATAGGAATACCACAATGATTGAATGAAAATCCTACCAATGCTAACATCACAGCCAACATTGAACGTAGGTCACTCAATTGAAACATTTAATTGATTCAATTGATGTGTTAAACTGGTAATCTATGTGATCCAGGAGTTACAGTATATTCAGAAATGTGTTTTCTGATTATACAACCAACTTTTCTGCGATTACTTCAAATGAATTGTTGTTTACCCTTTGGTTACAAAATAAATTTGATAACACTCCTTCACAAGCTCAGAAAAATTCATTATCATGCAAGAAAAATCTTAAATACTATCTAGAGAAGTGACAAGAAGTTTACAAGCTCAGACGCACATTCAGGAAACAAAGATTAATTGAAAGCTTCAGAAGATTAATATTCATTTAAGGGGGAGCAAGAGAAAAGAAGCTTCAAGAGTGTTAACGAAAAATTAAGATTGTAAAGATAAATTTATATATCTTTCATAGATCAAAAGATAGACAAGAGACTTAAAAAGAAGATCAACTTCAACAAACAAAACCATGTTTGAAGAAGATCTTGGAGAAGAGAATATTAGAACTCAGAAGAAAGTTCTAAATGTCTATGTCAAAGTACAAAATTCAAAGGAAAAAGACGTCTCAAGTAAAAAAGGCAGAGATTACAAGACTATCAAGACTGCAAAAGATTTCAAAATTCAAAGAACATACTCAAAGATACAAGATGCTAAATCCTAGGGGGAGATTGTTAGATATAAAATAGAATTGCACTTGTACATCTTAGAATCTACAACACTGCCAAGATGAGACACTAGCTAAGACACTATTTATAGTGTCGTAGTTACTCAATAGGACACTATCTGAGACACTATTTATAGTGTCGCAGGTAATGTCGCAGAGCCTGTCAAAATTACTATAAATACGCAACTGTTGTCTCATTTGAAAAAGCTTGAAATTGAGAACTTGTTTGTGCATTTGTAAAACAGAGATTAAGAGTGAATGTGAGCTTGTAACAGATTTATTATAGCAATATATAATCATTTGACTACTTGTTCATATTCATTCATATACATACGTTCTCATACATTCGGTTTCCCTACAATTCTCGATCCAAACACTGAAATCGATCCAACAAGAAATCATTCCTTGCAAAGGGTATTCGAAGTTGCAGGTTGAAAGAAATCCACATCTGAAATTTTCGGATCTGAGTTTTTCAACAGCAGATCGTACGAACTTAGAAAGCTACGTACAAACTTACCTGGAATACCATTCGAACTTATAGCTGTAAGTTCGTACGAACTTGAAGCCTTCAAACTTAGTCTAAGTTCGAACAGTTAATTTTGGCAGTCAAGTTCGTTTGACCTCTTCCAACTTACTTTCGTACGAACTTAACTTTCTCAAGTTCGTTTGACCTCTTCAAACTTATTTGGCGGGAAATTTTGAAAAAAAATTCTTTCACCAAAATTTGAATTTAGGCTTATCATTGTTTTACTTTGGTTCGAGAAAATTTAAACTTTACTCCGAAAATTTTCGCGAATTTTGGAAGGAAAATTCGAACTCGTTTACTCTCTAAGTATGATGTTAAATTTCAACAAGCTGATTGAGATGGATCATGAAGTTGGTAAAGCTGCTTCACCACCAAAGCTTTTAAAGGCTGAAGAAATTAAGCCTACCTTCAAATGTTACAACTATTCTAGAGAGCTATAGTTAGCTTTGGAGAAAAGATTCGACGGTAGTGAACAGATCAAAGAGAGTAGGGCTGACTCATATCAAAGGACATCTACTAGTGATAAATACTCAGAGAATAGTACACATTCCAGAGCCTTAGTTACTCAAACACATGACGGTTCATATGATTGGAGTACACATGTTGAAGAGCCTTGGGAATTCGTGACCACAATTGATGAGGCAGATCAAAAGGATGGTAGTGAGAAGAAGACTGAGAGAGAGTTACCTACTTCAGAGACCAGGGTTATAAGATTGGAATCAACTGATACTATGAGTACAAAGGACTTCATTGCATATATGACCAACATGGATGCTGAGAAGCACAAGATTATTCTAAACTTAGAGTCTGTAGAAATGTGTGTGTTTTATGTACTAACTTTGCAGAGCAGGCTGAGCATTTAATAGAATCATCAAACACGATGACAACTAAGTTAAATGCTTTAAAAGAAGAAAACACAATTTTAAAACTGAGAAACTATGAGTTAGTTAATAAAGCTAAATCTAATGCAAAAGATTTAATCACTCTAAAAGATCGAGTCAATGAGCAGAGTCAAATAATTGATTTAGCTCATGAGCAAGTGTTGGATTTAACTAAACAGTCTTCAAATAAAGAAAAAGAACTAGCAGACGCTAAGGTTAGAATTGTTGATCATAATAGGAAAATTGAACTAAAAATATTTTCAGTTGAAACCTTAGATAGTGTATTAAATGTACAAGAAGTTAACTCTACTACACGACCAGCAGTCTCTAAGATGGTAGACATCACCGAGTCGACCAAGTCAGAGAGAGCTGAGTCAGGGACCAATGAGGAGTCAAAAACTAAATTTAGTTTGTTAGACCTAAAATAGAAGATGTTAAGAATAAAAATGAAAAAGGTAAACAAACAGAATCGGAACACCAAATGAATCTCAAGGCTCATAAAAAAGCCTGGGAGAAGCGTTCGTGCTTCACGTGCCATCAAAAGGGACATGTAGCAAGTGTTTGTCTATGTAAGAAATCAAAAGTTTCGACAATTGATAGTCCAAGGAGCATTTCTCCTAAAACAGGAATTTCAAATGGATAATCAATTCGGTCGAACCTTCAAAACATTTTAACCACCCCAACAAAAGTTTTTCAAACCAGGTGAGTAGTAATAGGAATTTTCATAATTCGAATGATAAATATAAATCTAGGGTTAGATATTCTTGAAACCAAAGGCCAGTCAATCAGAGACTTTTCCAAAAGTCTCCGGAGAGAAGGCCTAGTGGTAGCTCCTCCCATTCCCCAACAATTGAGAATTCCAAAGTATCCAAGTCACCTGAAAGGCTCGATGGATATCAGAAGGAATTAACATTTTTCGATAAGAATGGTCGACCCAAGTCTGTGGTGGCTTGGGTTCCCCTTAATAAATAATGGTTTTATCTAGTGTGCAGGAATACAGACTTCAGAGGCTACAAGTTCGGTAGAAGACGTAGCGACTGAGGGGGAGATAAGATCAAATCTGGGGTGATAATTTACCTTATTTTTATGGTAAGGCTTTTGATAAATCAAGTTTTGAGTTGTTAGTCCACATCGCTGGAATGACAAATCATGAATCATGAGTAACATATCTCCCTTAAGAACTTTTATCTATCTTTATTTCTTAGTATTTTTAGTTAGTTTGGAAAAACTATAAAAACATGAGTGTCACTATAATGACGCAAAGAAATAATGAAAACGTTACCCATGCCTAGAACATTATTATATGTGTGGCTTTTAGATGTAGTACATACACAGTAAAAAGTACCTTAAATATAAACGTAATTGATAGTTTCATCATACGATGTATTGGTAGGCAAACGACATAACGGTTTTCAAGTACCTAATCTATATCAAATAATATGATTATTCAGTGCAATCTCTATTTTGATGTATAACTTAAGTCTTAATTCTTAGGAGATAGATTGTACCTGAATACATGTTATTGGATAAATGTAAACAAATTCATCTGGGGGTTCCACTGACTGTTTCTTTTGCTACATCTTGAAACATGCTGACCTAGACTCAGTCAATGTATCCTAAAAATAGAGCAAACTCGACTGCGAAATAAAAATACCATATTCAAGGTCGCTAGTCAAACTATGTCGCTTTGTTGTACGAAAGTACAGACCTGTCATCTATGGTTTGATTTTAGATTTGTTTGCTTCTAACCCTAGTCTTGTCCTATAGCTAAAACATGTACCAAACTACATTGCTCAAAATATAAGAGGACTTGACTTTAAAGATGACATAAAATTAAAAACATCCATTACATGGAATTCTGGACTTTCTCGATCCTAAGTGTATATCAAATGTGAGATACATAGATAATTGTAAACAATAACGAACATTGTACTTGAAAATTATGAGTGTTGAATGCTTAAGTGGACAACAATACCGATAATCGTCGTGAACTATAAATTACATACACAATAACCAAGGAATACAATAATTCCTACTGTGTACAGTCTACATCATGGCTAATATGATCTTCGTAACAGTGACTCTCACAAAAAGAATGTGCTTTTTAATATGAATAATTTCATATTTGTTTGTTATGTTTTACTTTCAATTTTTCATTTGTACACATTTAAGTTCTTACTACGATTGGAGAAACAACTCGAATGCGATTAATGCAAAGCCTAGGTATGACAAAGCTTTAAAGCTAGAAGATCTAAATTCGAGGAGGATATTGAGGGTTTGCGCGTGAACAGACCGAGAGTGTTGATGAAAGTAATGATGAAGATGATGTTTCACAGTTGGATGAATCTAGATCTAATAATACTAGGATCTCACTTTGGGTATCTTTTTGCTACGGATTAAGGCAAATATAAGTTGAATGAAGACGATGATTATACATTGCAAGATGACGATGCTTATTCTGATAATGATACCTCATTATTCACTAGAAGGTCCAACAAGAAGACGGTCTAGTGGGGTTGTCATTTGTGAGCCGACTGCCCAATCCAATACCACCACCACACCTACAATCACAACAACAATTCCAACCGCACCTATTACAATTATTTCACCACAGCTTCAGCGGAGATAAATCCCTTGTTGAAGAGCGCGACAGCTCAGGGGGAGAAGCCTAGCAGGTGGAGAAGACTGGTTGTAAAGAGGATGCGTTGAGAAAGCTACAAGAGTAGACGATGATCCCAGTGACCGAATGATGGTGAGCTGCCTAACTCTTCAACTGGAAGACTTGGTAAGCTTGAACAGGTTAAGGGTGAGTCTAGTCAATCTAACAGAGACAGATACCATTAAACTGACGAGTTTAATAGTGATAAGTCTGAGTTAGAGGATACCTAGAGAAGTTTAGCTCAGAAAATGATGAAACTTCTAAAGGTACATCGTAGTGATAGACCTAGAGGAATTAAGATCTGAAAAGGATGAAATTCCTAAGGGTGAGTTGGAAGCTACAAGAGTTGTTGAGGGTGTATAACATGATCTGTTGAAGCTTCATGATGCTATTGAGATAGTTAGAGACATGAAGATTAAAGATGTCAGAGGGTAGTTGTGACAACCCTCAAATTTTGGTAAATTCAGTACATCTTAATTACGTGCATTTAGGCTAATTCCCTATTAAATTAAAGTGAATTCGTTTTTATCAAATAAAGTCTAGAAAAAAGCCCACATTTGCATATGAGATGCACAATAATTTAATGCGAGATGCATTGGTGATTTTTAAGAATTATACGAAACAAGGTAGAGACCGAAATTCCCGAACGTTGTGATCGTTTTTCTTAAAATAACGTAAATCTATTTAATAATAAATAGTAGTTATTAATGATATGATAATTATGCTAATTTAAAAGCATAACGAACTTTAGAAATCAATAAACGTCCACGTGAACTAAGAAACGTGTAATGACGGGATAAGTTGTGAATTTAATCGAACAAAGTATCAATAAATACTTGGAACATTATTATAATTAATATTAGTTAATTACTATTATTATGCAAGTTACTTTATAAATTCCAAATAATCAAATCAAAAGATTATACGAAATCGATAAACGCGAAAATGTAGAGATTTCGCGAATAACAACAAACAAAGCATCGGTAAATCACTCGAATATGATTTCAATCAATTAGCAACATCCTAATAACCTTAATCTATCCTAATTAACCTTAATCTATCCTAATTAACCTTAAACTACCTTAATCAATCCTAATTAAACCTAATCACACAAATAACGCATAACTAATCGGGATTAGCAATTAACGATCTAAATATCTAGACAAATCAAGGGATTAACCCACAAGGGGGCCCCCCCTTTCTCCCAAAACCGTCCACCAAAGGGGCCCTAGGGACCCCCTTTGGCCTCCTTGATTCAAGCAAGCATGTCTTGCATCCATTTCTATTCATTTTCTCATTTTGCAAACAAGAAAAACACACACAAACACCTTTTCTCTCCCTCTAGATCTCTGCTGGAAATCAGCAGCCTTCCCTCTCCTTCTTTTTCCCCAAACAACCACCACAAGTCCACCATTACACCACCACTCAACCACCACTCCACCACCATCAACCACCATCAACCACCACTCCAAAAACACTCATCTTACCCTCATTTTACTCACAATCACTAGCTCATTTCGTTTCCATATCATTCCAAGGGTAAAACAACTTTAAACTTTTGGATTTGGAGCTAGGAAGTCAACAACACAACATTCAAACATTCATCTTGCTCAAAATCGCCTTTTTAGGCTTTGTAAGGAAACTCTAATTATAAACTCTTTGATTCTTTCATTTAAATGCTTACTTGATAGTAAGAATATGTTTAGATGTTCACTCTTGCTAGATACAAACTTAAAAACACGTATTTGTATGATTTATTACAAAGTTATGATAAAAAGAACCAAGACAAACTTTAAAACAACCAAAGTAAAAATGGCAGAAACTTTACTCGACTTGAGAGTTGTATAACTCAGTCGAATCTTAATGAAAATTTGTGTTTCTTGAGTCTAAAATCAATTTTAAAGAGTTATCTTTCCAACCCAACCAATTTCATAATTTTTCGACAAGTATTGGTACTTCAAAACGTATTTTGAACCCAAGGTGTACAAGCTGTTCTTAAAGGTCAGAAACTGTCCCAAATTTACAAAGTCATAACTTTCAAACCACGGATCTAAATAAAGTGATTCTTCTTCCTACAAGTCACATATTGTGTTAGCTTTCAAGTAGTATGATTACACTCTGTGAAAGTAAGTATAACTCCGTGTGCAAACAGATCTTTGACCAACTGTCCAGAAAGGGTACTGTTGGACCTTTGTATAGTATTAAATAGGTTTGAAACCCTTAAACGTGACCAAAAATTATAAACCTTATATTTCTGGAAAGCTAAGACATAGGGAAACATGTGGTAAAAATTTCATAAACATATAAGCTTGTTTGACTAGAAAAAATTGTAGCCAAAGAAGGACTAAATTCTGGACAGAAACTGTGAAAAATGAACAAATGAAAACTAAAATGGACCAAAAGGATAAAAATCATATATTATGAAATTTTACTATAAAAAGCAGTAGATCTCATGTAGTTAAGTATAAATTAAGTATTAGAACAAGATCTAGGTTGATAAACCTTAAATCACCAAAGTTTTTGTGTCAAAAATGAGACAAATGGAACTATAAGGACTAAAATGCAAAATCTGTAAATTGGAAGACTAAGGTATTAAAATCAGTAAGTTTAAATGTAATATAGATAAATCCATAAATTAAAATGTTAAACCAAGACTAAGATGTTAAATGTGGATTAAAACCGAAACCTTGAGTTATAAACGCTAAAATATGAAATTTAGGGACTAAAGGCATAAAATCCCTAAGTTGTGGGTTTAATTCATGAAACCAATAAAATAAAAGTTAATTAAGTATAATCCATTGCTTAAAGTATTAAAAACGAGACTTGTACAATTAAAAACCGATAAACCCAAAAGTTAGGTTAAAAACGGGATTAAAACAAGTTAAACGGTACTATAATGATAAAAGTTATAAAAATGGATTATAAAGATTTTTACGATATTGACATATATATATATATACACGTGTATAAGTATATATATATACTTGTTAAAGTATCATGACGAGATTATATTAACCTACGATTCCTGATTTAAAAGCCGATTTAACGAAGTCGAGAACTTGAGACAATACACAATCGAGATAACGTATAAGTAACGAATCGAGATCAGTGATCTATATATTATGATTTATAATATGTTATAACGTTGACTTAAACGAGTTTTGATGTTTTGAAAACTAATAAGGATCACAACGTGTCATTTTCGTTTAAAATAAAGTTACATGATATTCAAGCCCGTCAATGGCACATTTAAACCTAGTTGAATGAACAACTGGCATAGACTGACTATTGAGTCGTCTACATGTATTGATATAAACTCTTGCGTTTAGGGCGCTAAGAGACTTGATTGGACATTATATATAAAACTGTTTTGCTAGCACCCTCGGACTCAGGTGAGTTCACAGCCCCACTTTTATTGTTTTAATGCTTTCAACTTGGGGTGAAAAACATATAACTGAATGTATGCGATTATTAAAACCTGACATTGTATCCTTATGAGCGACTAAGTTGGATAAGTTGTAGTGCCGAAGTCCTATCACGCAATACTATAACCATTAGTTAGATGACGCTAACCACTGAGTATACAGATAGTACTATCGGGTTTGACAGGCACATCCCATGTTTCTTTTAGTTAGTAGCGCTAACTAGTGACCTTGTTCGCACGTTTTTGGGGACGAAGTATACTTAACCGGTCCAAGGCTAACGATTCATTTGTGTTGTGGTTTGGTTATAGGCTTAGTTCGGCATATTAACTCGACGGTTTAGCTAACCTTCGGGGGATTCGTAGTCAGAGGTTTTATTGTTTTAAACTGAGATTAATCGCACAATAGGCCGTTGATACCATTTTTGATCTATTGATAAAATGATTACCAAATGATGGTTTATGATCGAGTCATTAAACCTGTGAATTCACTCAACATTATGTTGACCTTTTATAAATATGTTTTTTAGGGGAATTAGCTATGCCGTAAGACACATGCATATTGGGACCGTACCTGCCACGATGAATTAGGATGCCATATTTTGAATTTACACAATGGGATTAATTATATATTAATTGACTTGTAGTTTTATTTATGAAACCCCGAAACTTGTATTTTGTTGAAATGATGAATTGAATAACATTTCTCTTTTAACGGTTTAAATTACCGAAATGTTGTAACACTATTATTGGCATCCTAATAATATAGATGTTCAGCGATAATCATACGCTCTCAAGGTATTGTTATTCGATCGTCGTCACTCCCCGAAAACTATAGATGTCAAATTTGGGGTGTGACAGTAGTGAAGGTTTTGTGGAAAAGGTGTTGTATGCAGGAAGTCAAAAGAGCTTAACAGGTGAAACCAGAGCTATTGTCAAGGGGGAGTTTGTTGGTGAATAGAAACTAGAGCTATTGCCAAGGGGGAGTCTGTTGATGCATATTGTGTGACAACAGCTTCTACTTTGTAATAGTTAGGTTTATAAGTCATTTTGTTAATCATTGTAATTATTAACTTCAGTTTTGTATGTGTGTTTTGTAAGTTCGTCCGAACTTATAGGTTCGTACGAACTTAGAATAGGTATGAACTTAGTAAGTTCGTACGAACTTAGGTAGCTTCTAAGTTCGTACGAACTTAGGTGCCTATATATACACAAGTTCAAAATTTTGTAAGAAAGGGTTGAGGAACTGAGTTTCCAGGAGACTAGTTCGAATACCTTGTGTTTGTAAGTGTTTGTTCGAATGTAATCAAAGTTTACATTCAATAAAAGTGATCTTTACACATTTGTATTATTCGTCTATTATCGTTGTGTATATTTGAGGATTTCGCACTCGAATATATCAGATTACCTCGTAGATCCGAACGTACGGGAACCTACATATTACACGCAATGAAAAATTAGTCATGAAAGGGAATAACATAATTATTGAAACGAAATACTTAACTAATAAAAGGAAAATACATTTATGAAACATAGTTATGATAGATTATTGATAGCGAAATTGGTTCAAATGTCAATGTCATTTTAGTAATCTGCATTATTCACCTCAACATTTGGGAACTCAAGGTCATCCGAAAGGTTCACTTCTTTATTTCTTTATTTTTTTCCTGCAATTGATGTCTTATAAAGCTCGTAAAGATTTTCCAGTGTGTGACACATTTTAGGCCAATGCTCTGTGCTTTCACATCTATAGCAGATATCTTGATTATGTTCTGCAATAAGTAGAAGTGCATTAAGATCATAGTTTTTTTATTTATTTTTTTTTGAAATTCATTAACCAATATTGTTGCAACAAGTTAATGTTTGATGAATGGAATGTGCAGTAATTTTTCTCCAATATATCCTCATTTGTGATACGATCTCCACAAAATTCAAGTGTGGCAACTATACAGAACAAAGCTGACCTATGCTCAATTACTTTTTAAAAATCTCTGAACCTCTAGTTCCTCTATTAATCTCTAGTTGTTACAAGTAAAATATTGTACTCAATTTATAGTGATAAAATAACATTTTACACCGGTTTCATAAACATTGTAAATTATTTTTTATAACGAAACAATGAAATAGTGAAATTGTAAAAACATTTTTTTAGGGTTTATAAAGGTTTTGAATGAACATTGGTAAGATAATTAGAAATGTTTATAAATAAAAGTTGGTAACATGAATAAGTAAGGATTAGTATACATTTAAAGAAATAGATAAATTGCATAACTAAAGTTAGAGTGCTTATGATAATAAAATGTTAGATTGCATAAATATATGTTAGAGTACGTAAATAACGATTAGTACAATAATAAAATGTTAGATTGCATAAATAAATGTTAGACTACGTAAATAAAGATTAGTACAATAATAAAATGTTAGATTGCATAAAATTAAAGTTAGCATAAGGATATAAGATTAGTAGGTATAAATCAAAGTGCGCATAAGAATATAAGATTAGTATGCATAGATAAAAGTTAGCATAGTAATAAAGTGTTAGTAATCCAAATTTCCATTATCAAAGTAACTTACTTCATTTAGTTAATTATAATAGTTATATTTCTAGTATATACTAAAACCTTTTATCAAAAAATACTTTCATTTAGTTAATATGAAAGTTATCTTTCTAGTATATACTATAACCTTTTATTAAGAGAGTGTTTACCTTGACTAATTATCTTGATTAAGGTAGGGTGCTTTGATCTTCCTTAATTAAAGAGTTTTCGTGGTGATAACGTGTTGTAATTTAACAATAATTAAGGCTCTATTAGCAATATAAAATAAGAACCTTTTAGTAAGAAATAAATAACAAGATGGAGAGAATTATAATACCACTTACGAAAGTGTATCGTTTAGGTGTATTTTACTCATTCAACTAATGTAGTATTTATAGTATTTACATACACTATACATTTCATACTTTGGGGTAATTAGAGGACAAGTTACTTGACACGTTATTGATTTAGGGTTGACAAAAATGACAAACAATAACAAACATGTCTAAATAAACATGTGTAAATGAAAATCCATAACAATTGGCAAAAATTGAATCAAATCGAATATTTTGGTTTTTTAATAATCAAAACTGTTCGTTTTCGGTTTCTCTACGATTCGGTTTTTTCAGTATTGATTCGATTTTTATCGGTTATATTCGGTTAATAACCGAATTCTAAACTTTGATCAAATAATACTTTTGAGGCAATTTTATTGTTTCTAATTCCGTTGTGTAGTTTGTTTGTTTGTTTCTTTTAGCATGTTTATAGGATCCACAAATATTATCTTGTTCATCTTATTTGAAACAAATACTAGATTATAACTCGCGAATTCGCATTATAATTCAATTTAGTTTATACGGTTCAAGTAATATAATAGAAGGTGATAATTTGTTGTGGGCGTTTTTATAAATTGTCATGTACAATTTACTCATTAAAACAATGATAATATATATCTTAAATATAGATTGATGATGTATAATTTAGTTGTCGTTGATTATAACCATTACAACCTGATATTGCCTAATTTATACACGATTATTTGTAGCAATATCCCTCGTTTTGTCATTAAATCTTGCAATATAGTGAACATTTGGTACTTAAAAAGATGAAATTGTATTTTCAGGAGATACGAGTTGAATGTGAGAAGATTGAGCATAAAATAGCAGAAAAATGTCATCTACCCGCCGGGTAGCATTACCGGATTCCCAAACGGGTTCCCTGGATTCAAATTGGAACATTGGCAACAAAACTTTTGGCTTGAATTTTACCCGCCGGGAAGTGTGAGTACCCGCTGGGTACTCATCACTTCCAGTTTGGAATGCTATCCGGGAACAAGGAAATGAAACAGGTGGGATTGGCTTTTACCCGTCGGGTACCTAGTCTACTCACCGGGTACCTGTGTCAGTTACGGGTTTCGGCCTTATCTCCCACTTAGACCCTAATTAATTCTTATCTTTTGAATACCCATTATTGAGAGACGGTTGGAGGCGATTTTTGGCAGCTTTTGGAGACATCCTAAGCTAACAATTATTAGTTGAATCATTAGAGAAGTTAAAGTTGGTAATTGTTCATTTTATAACAATTAAATCTTTGATTATTTCGTGTTCTATTTAATATGAATTCGTCTTTGATTATTACTTGTTTAATGTTTGAACCCATAACCATGGGCCAAACTCTTAATGTTTGTTTAGGCTTCAATATCTTCTAGATGTCGGATATTAATTCGTGGTTGGGTTTATATGCTTGATTTCTCGTTAACGATCGAACCATTGATATCGTAATTAATTAGTACATTCAATTAGTAACTTTATTACTTGCGATTAGTGAAAGCTTTCGTTTATATCGTTTATTTTACAATTGATTCTTTGATTGTAGATATCAATTAGATATGATTGATAGATTTGAATTGAGTAATAGATTATCAATATTGGTGAACCATAATTTAGATCTTGGATGGTTAATGGTTTTTATGAAAGTATAACCATTAGCTAAATTGTGATTTCATTGAATACATGTTTCATAGTTAAGAGGTTTTAAATTACAAGGACACTTGGATTGTATAATCTTAATTAAGCGATTGAGTTAGTGAAAACTAGTTAATCCGAGTTTTGTTTTCTAAGTTTATTAAATTAATCCAATATCCGATAGCTAGATGATATATAGTCTAAGCAAGCATATCTTCTCTACTTGAGACTAATCTATCTTTATTTGTTTTTAAGTTCTTTACTATAAGTTATAAATTCCTTGACTGCCTGGCGTTAAGAGGCAAAACCACCATTGTTATTTACTTTATATTATTTGCTAAAAAATTATATAAAACAATATTCAAAATACATTATTTGTTCCTGCAATACGATCACCTAGAATCTTATCATTGATATACTACTACTCGATTAGATACACTTGTCTAGTTGTGTAATAGCCCATACCTTGATTCTTTCGTTATTATTTTTATAACTCGATTCTTACACATCACAACCTTCAAAATAGAATCATTGAACAATTTTTTGAATTAGTTGCTATGATGTAGACCATTGATAAATAAGTGTAATATTTAAAATACTGTTTATTATAAACATAGTAGTGAAGTGACTATTTCGACATTGATAGTCAAAGTAGATATAATTTGTTATAATTCTTTTGTTAAATAGAATAAATTAAGTATGTTATCCTACAATTCTACTTGTTTGGTTGAAAGAATTTATAACCTTATGTATTTAGCTAATTATTTTATAATTAACAATTGCATTGCCTCATTATCTTCTAAACTCCCACTATTAACTCTATCACACCACTAGTTACTATGTAAATGGACTAATGGTTATGGTTTAGTTGGTTAAGAAAGAACTACAAATTGGATTGGACAAACGATTATGGTTTTGTTGGTTAAGAAGAAACGATGGATTGGATGGATTATTAGAACATCATCGATTGACTTTAATTCGATTTTTTCGCTCACCCCTCACAATTGGCATATTTTGAATATATTTTTGAGAAGTTTAGTGTCATGCTCTGTTATCCCTTCCAAACAACCTATTAGAAAAATGCTATCATCTACAAAAATGATGTGGTATATGAATGGTGCGATTAGATGCATCAAAACATCAAACTAATATAAAATTTAATATAAATTATCTTCAACTAAGATATCGAGATGATACAATTTCAAAATTGTTTAAAATCAAATCGATTTTTAAAACAATTTTAAGTTTGAATTTTAACCGAAACCCAATGTGATAACTGGTTTTCTGTTTGGTGATTGGTTTTGAACATTGTTATCTAGTTAACTGATAAACCCGATTATAACATATACTATTATACTTTTTATATTATTTAGAGAATAACATTCAGATAGATAGATATATATATATATATATATCAAAATTCTCGATTTTGAAACACACTCTTCATTTCTCCCACTAACTCTCACCCATCCATTTAATTTGTGATGATATTGTGATACTTAACTAATTGTACTACACTTTGTAAGTAGCTAACAAGAAGTATAATATGGTATTGTTATTCAGGTATTTCAATTTAAACCAAAAATCAAACCTAATTAGATTACAGTCACAGATTTGATTTTTTCACATTTTTAAATGGTTTAGTTTGGTCTTTAGTTAGCGTCTTAAAATATTATAAACAGAAAGAACCAAATTGATTAAATCAATAAAACCGAAAAGAGGAATGTCCTATCCTAAAAGACACTCTTTATACCATAGACAAAGATTTTGGTCGAAAATGAAATTTCGTTGGGTTGAATTTTTAATAATGACTTGTAGAAGTACCCATTCAATTTTACTAGACAAGCTAGACTAAGATATTGTTGCATGGAGACCATTAAGAAAGTCAGTTCTATGGAGTATAAATTTTTTCTTCTCTATTTTCAAGCCCCTAAACTAAAAAATTCGCGACCCATAATTTAATATCTTTATCCAGCTGTTGGCTCTCGTCGGCGGTCCGGAGGGCCTCCACTTTTTTCAGTATGTAGATCCATTAACCTTGTTTTTTCCCGACAGTTCTTTTAGAAGGGTCATTTCAGGTCGTGTCTCATCGCTAAGTGCAAGTGGGTTCAACATGTGGTTCCAGTTAGGTGTTCGTCAGTGGTTTCAGGTGGTTCCTGGTAGTTGCAGGTGGTTTAGGTCAAAGAGTTCTAGCGGTATTAGGTGGGTTTGAGGTCAAAAGAGTTCATGTGGGTTTGAGGTCAAATATGTAAGGTGATATCAGGTGGTTACGGTCGTGGTTCAGGTTAGTGGTTTGGGGTGATTTCAGGTGGAGACGTTTGGTAGTTTATGGTGGTTTCTCCTGTCGTAATTTCATTTTGTGGTTCCTCGTCGTTATTCATGGTTGTCTCAGGTGGTTTCCGGTTAATTGTTGTTGGTAGTTTAAGGTGGTTCGGGGTTTCAGGTAGTGGTTTGAGATATTTTCCGTGGGTTTCAAGTAGTTTTTTAAGATAGTTCACGGATTTCCGGTTGTTATGGGGTTTAAAGTAATGGTTTCAGGCGACGGTTTCAAGTTCATTGGGTTTTGCTCCACTAACATCTTTATATCTCAATTGTTGTGGTTATGGTTGCTTTTTCACCCGTTTACATGTTTTCTGCTGAGTCATTGCCCTCGAGTCGTCTCATGTTGTGATATGTTGAGTTTGGACTGTTTCCTCCTTCGACTATTGGATTGTTGTTAGAGTCATTGTAGTTTTTCTAGGGTGGGGTTAGCCCGAATTAGGGTTTAGGGTCATGATGGTTAGAATTATGTTTTAGAGTCGGTGTAACCTTTTTAGGGTTGTGGTAGCTCGTATTTAGGTTTATGGTTGTGTCGGTTTGAATTAAGGTTTACGGTCGATGGAGTTTGTCTTTTAGGGTCGATTGATAGGAACTATCTCTTTGGGTCGTTGTATTTACTAGCATCTTGCTAGTTTTATTTTATATATATAGAGGTGGATTCAATCTAGAATGATAAAAAAAAGTGATGAATGAGAAAACCAATAGGATGTCATTTCATTCAAAACCTCACTTCTATTCATGTAATCACATGTTCTGAATTAACATCTTTTATCTTCGATTAGAGATTCAAAAAGCTATAATTTCAACGGAACTTTTTTTTTCTTTTTTTTGTCGGGTCTTAAAAGATATATTGCATATAATCACATGTGATTTATGATAAAAATTTGAAATTGGTAAACCATTATATATCAATGTTATATGTTAATTCATAATGATTACAAATTAATATATATTCAAATGAATAATTATAAATAAGATTTGGAAGATTACATTTATTTTCACACATAGTCACATATGACATATGACAGTGGATTTGATGTTTAATCACATGCAAATGTGTATATGGAATGCGATATTACCGATAAATGATAATTCACACACGATTCAACTTGATATTTATTTTACATGTACAATTACTATTTATCACACATGATTATTACTTTGATATTTAATCATATGTGGATACAATTGTAATCATGTGTGGTTACAATTTTATTTTGTCAAATAAAATTATTTTATTTTGTCAAATAAAATTATTTTATGTAATTTTTAAACTTATAATTGATAATGCGGTTATTTACATGTGATTATAGATAGTTATTTTAATTTAAAATTTGATATCTAATCAATGTTATATGATTTAACATTATGAATTTCAAACATCCATTAAAAATGAGAAAAAAAATATTTGTTAAAAGTATATCATATGTCATTTTTATAATTTATAAACATACAGTCTGTAAGATATTTAATTTATTTAAAATAAATAAAAATGAGTATTTGAAATGAAACAATATCATTGATACTTTCATTCTTCAAATATTTATCATTCTAAATTGAATTTTTCTACTCTATATATATGTAATAGTATAGAGTTGCCGTTCGAATAAAAAAAAGTAAGAAAGTCATTCTCTACTATGACTTCTTGACTTGGTAAAAAGAACACGTTAGTGTTTTTAGGACGATATGACGAACCATATCCCGTCAAGATTGCATGAGTAAACTACATAAGAAAAAAAGGTCAAATTTAATCCAATCTGATCAAGGGACTTAAAGATGGCAAAATGCTAATACAAGAGCCGTCATAAAAGCCATAAATCGTGCCAACGACAAACAAAGAAAATCACAGATGCACGACCAGCGCGTTTTAGGCTAGATATCCTCGAGGAGCTAAAAAGTTCCAAATAAAATTCCTAAAAATTATTGGCTTTTGCATGCATATAAGTCTGATAGTTACACACAAAGCAATCAAAATTCTAATAATACTAACATGCAAAAATAGTCTATACTAGCATAGAAAACGCCACAAACAGTCATCATTGACCCGTCTGCCAAAAAAAACTTTACCACCGCCATCCACACAAGAAAAGACGTTATAATAATGGGTTGAAGACCCTCTCATCCTTCTCATCAGACATAACAAGTTGATACCAAAATCATAAGTATAAAGTAGAATTCTTCAGATGAAAACAGTAGCAATGTTATTCACATAATCTCTACTCACTAAGTTGCCATATGAAACCGTTGGATTTCCGGAAGTTACAAACCTATTCCATGATAGGGATTGATCCGCCTGCCTGCAAGATTTGTTGCTCCAACTGCATCAAGGGTGAACATTTAAATTAAGTTCTAATGGCAGGAATGAAGATATCAAGAAATTTTTAGCAATTATAAAAATGTGATTTGCTATGTATTGGTAGTTGAACGTACCCTGAACAAGGCTTCGAGTTTGCTCCTAACAAGAATGTATTCGTGTTTCACTTGCTGTAGACACCGCAAACACCTGCAGCAACCACAAGACATCAATTATAAAGCATTTACGAGTTATATGATTGATACAAATTTTTATTTTTAGAAACGCAAGTACTCACAACACCACCAACACGAATATATACACTTATATCCACGAAAATGTACATCTATCCCAACCCCAGTACTTGAACCCACAACCTTATGGTTGGAAGGTCTAGGCCAATGGTTCTTTGGTCATATGATTGATAAAAATTCATTCAACTTCCAAGAAAGAATATAGAACAGTTAAGAATTTGACAACAAGGTTGACCATCAAAGTCAAATACCTAATAACAGATAGAGAAAGTGTAGTATTCTATGATCATTAGCTTCCTTGATCAAAGAAACTCACGCAGTAGAAAAACTATTTGCTTGAGTATCTCAACGAAGATAATAATGTATACAATAATCATGATTTTGAGTCCAAGGACATGTTAGAAATTTGACTAACAGCCACTGACTATGCATCTCCTAAGTCTTAAATCTAATGGCCTGTGAAAAGCTACTCCGTCCTTAAGTCCTTAACAATTTCCATTCACTCGTTTAGTTTCATAGGAGAGGTGGTTGGCCGTTAGTCAGATGGCAATAACACCGTCAATAATGACATTATAAATGAACTTACAGGCCCAATCAATAAATTATAATGGTCAAACATGTGACTTCCCTACAAAAACTAGAAAGAAAACATTTCAATTTTTCCGGGGACGTAAATTCTACACAACTTGACAAATGAGAAACATTGAAAACTTCATGGAGCATTCCGTAAATGGAATTGTTAGGTACTTCTATAAATCAGCCCCTAGACATACTAAATAAGTTGACATCTTAACTTTCTCTCATGGATAAAGTGACAGCTTAACATAGACATACCGCACCTACATTTCCTTGCATAGTTGCATCTCTACAACTAAGCCTACATAGGTTATTAAGATGGAATCAAGGAAAAGGAGTTCTTTTTCCTCTTAGTAAATATCAACCAAATAGTCGAACTAATTTGGCCCTAAACCTCAACTCCTTCAATCTGTATTCAAAAATGGAAAACCAAAATCTGTCCTGCTGAGAGATTTGTTTAAGCAGAAAACAGAAAACAAAAATGGAAATATGGGTGTATGAAACGGATTTAGGAGCTTTTGTTTCAAAAAATCTCAGAATGATTAAAGCAAATTAGGGTCTTATGTGAAGATATTGAATACTGGTCTTGAATATGTAATCTGAAACACTATAATTACAGCTTAGAATTTAATTGAAATGAGCTTGATTGGTACTGAAGGAAGTATTAATTTGAAGTTTGACCGTGATTAGTGAAGCAATACTATATAACTTTCCTTTTTGTTAATCTGACATGGCAGAAATTATCAAGTCATTAAAGTTGAGTTGCACATCATCATTTGGTAGGCAGTAGGCTATCATGTAAATTTGGGAATCTAATTATTTATTTCTGAACTTGGGCTGCTTAAATGCGCATTTCAAAAGTACGTGTCCCAAATCATGAATTATTGAGATTAGAAAGAGATGTATGTTGCATTTTGAGGTCTGCCTTACTAAGTTTTAACTAAAAGTCGCACAATCTTTAGCTTTTTTTTTAATTAAATTTATTATCAAATACTACTTGGTACATATAGAAATCAAACCAGAACGTTACTTCTAATTGTGATGAGACTCAGTAGATCAGTGATATAGAAAAACCAGAACCTTTTACTCTTTTTATAAAAACAAGTACTATGCTTGCTTACAAAGTCCAACCTTTCTCCTAAAACAGGGGTAAATCAGAAAATACATTCTTAGGCCAATAAAAAAAGTAGTTACTCACCCGTCAAGATTTTTCTCCTCACAGAAGTTTCTGAAGTGAACGCACATGTTTGTGACTCGCTGTGCCCCTATGCTGTGACGAAAAATTACCCAAAAGTATGTTAATGAATTCTCAGTCTTGCTTATTCAAATGGTAAATATCACAATATTTATGGTAACAAAAATAAAAGACCCAGAGGCAATCCATCATTGTATTATTTGCATAATTCATATATAATTGCAATTTTTGGTCCAAAATGAAATCTAATTACTTAGTTGAATAATATACCTGGAGCTGCTACCCTTGAACTGGTGAACATGAGAATCAACCTGTTTATAATCCACCGTCTTCTGTTGACTTTTTGATCAAGAGTCAATACAAAGATTACAATAAGTAACAGATCACAAGTACCTCAAGAAAAAGAGATCTGATGAGTATCAAATAAGCTTACAGAGCAGTGGCCAAATTGTTGAGAAGCTTTTCTGAGTCTTCAAAGAAAAGGGACACCACTTCAACCACAAAATCTGGGTTGCTCTCATCTTGCAGTTTCTGAAGTTGCGTGAATTGATCATCGAGGTATCCCTAAAGCAACCAAAAATCAATCCAGTAATTAATAAAAATAATAATATAAGCTCCCACTTTTCCAATTTATCACAACAAGCATGAAAAAAATCAGAAATATTCAAGGTTCTTTCATTATATATAAAACGCTACAAACCTCATTATACAGAGATGTGGTGTACTCAATAAATTGTCTTTGCAATTGAGTGACAGCAGCCATGGTTTCTTTCTTTTCTTGAAGAATGCTATTTACTATTTATCGTTCTTGAAATGAATGCTTATCTGCAAAATTAGCAAACTTATTGGTCCATAAAGTATATAGGCATAACATACGCATACATGAATATATATGTAGATAACACAAAGGTGAGAACTTAATGGTTGAAGACACTATTATGAACTTATCAAAATGAGAGAACAAAATAACAACTCATATATCGGATTCCTTCCACATACGTACATACATACATATTATATATTTATATATATCATATAAAAGCAACCAGAAAGTGGAAACTTAATGGTAAAAAGTAATAGTATTTACATACTAAATGAGAGAAGAAAATTCCAACTCATTTATAGTGTTCTTTTAGTACAAATTTCCAAATAAGTTTTTTTTTGTTGCCAAAAGTGACATAAGAAACTTGGCTTTTCCACAAGATCACATTCTGCAATTTCCTTTTATCTTATTCCCACCATTGAATTCATGGTGGGTCACCAAAAGCACATTTAATGACTTTTACCATTTTGAATTATTATATGATTCCAAATCGAACTACTATTTGGTTTCTTTTTAAATTACAATACCATAGCTATGATCGAATCTGCTCATGATAATCTAAATAAATTGAGTCAAAAGGAATTCTTTAAACCTAAAATAGCTCATGTGATTCGTTTATAAAATGAACAAAGATTTTAAAAAGAAAATGTATTTAGCTTGTTCGTATAATCAGTGGAAAATCAATTCTTGGACTTTCCACCTACAAAGAAATGACATTAAAAACTACTGAATGAAAGTTTGAGATCTTATTGGGTCCCACATATATATGAAGATAACAGATAAATCAAAAACAAACATACAAGAAGCTCATTCATTTTGTTTCCCCCTTTTGGTTTCAACTTTAAAATTTCACATGATAGATTTCTCCCATCAAGCCACCATTCAAGAAGATAATATGCATCTTCTAGTTTCATACCAAAATTTGGTTATAAAGCTACATCTTCTAATCACAATACTTCCCAAAAACAAATTATTGAAGAAATTTGCTTATAAAGCTAACACCAACATTTTCATATTTGAACTAAACTATTAATTCTAACGAATATCATCAAATCATACCAAATTTGTAGTTCAAAAATCTTTTCAAGGGCCCTAAACATTGTCCGTAGCTTTAAAGCCATAAAATTATAAAATATTACAGTAGCTTTATAATTTTATAACCTATGTTGCTTACACAAATATTAAAGAGATGCAGCAACAGTTAACCAAACTTGTAATATGGATTTTAGAGTAACAAAATAAATTCATTTCACTAACAGCTTAAACATTCCACACAAATACATATACGTAACATATATATAATATAAGTATACGGTAAAAAAGGGAGATCTGGTTAAAGTACTTCACTTGATGAAATTGTTGTAACCTAAAAGCATTTCTGCATAACTTAATAACAAAAAGATCCTAAATTTCAGTATGAGTAAATAAATCCATAAAATTAAACAAGAAAGCAAGAATTAGATCTAAAAAACAAAGAATTTGGGTACAGCAAGTAGATTACAGTAGATACACCGATGGGTTTAGAGAAGAAGCAAGTTACCGGCGGTGAAGATGGGGTGGTCAACGTGGACCAAGAACAAGAACAAGAAACAGCAAAGCAGAGCAAGAAGAGAAGATTGGGAACAGAAAAGAAAGACAAAAGAGATATGAAATGTTTATTTATGTGTGATTTGATTTGTATGTCTCATAATTAATTAATCAATTTTATATTTAAATATATTAATAGGGATGAGTTTGAGACGGAAACTGTATCAAATCATAGCGAACCGATTATGTCTGATTTTCTATTTGACCCTCAGTATTGAATACTAGACCGTTTGAAGCGGTATGGTACTGTTGCGGTAAACGTAGTACCATATCTAATTTTGTACCGAAAATATAATAAAAAATAATAATTAACATGTATATGAGTAAAACCTTGTGTACATATCTTATATTCGATAAAAACCAAAGAGAAAAAATTTCAATTTATCTCAAAAAATAAAGTTCATCGTTTAACATAGAAGGACAATGACAAAGACCAACGTATATATACGAAAACGTTATTTTGTACTATGTTATGTAATTTTGTAATGAGACAAAGTTACGAGCAGACAATACGTTTGGAATTCGATTTAATTAGGGTGTAATGTGAATTTTTGGGTCAAAAAGCACTAGCTAGAATTTTATAAAATTTCAATTGTATTCATACGTGATAGTCAACACTATTTTTTTTAATCACCGAAAAATATCATTTTGTGTTTATATACATATAATATGATCACGGAAATAATGTTTTTTTTGAATAAATCTTATAAAATATAGAAAGAACCAAACGACCAATAACAAAAGAAAACATATATATTTCGGGTATGGTATCAAAACGGAAAAAGTGAGAAAATCCCGCTACCAAACTGAAAGTACAAGTTCTCTTTTTGGCCCGAAAATAAGTACCAAATACTAAACCGTTTGAAATCGGTTGATACCGGTACAAGAACCTGAATTCGATACACCCCTATACTTAGAATATTATATCCCACTGAGACAAGATGGATTTTTGTACGGTGTAGATTCATTGAATTGACGAAGTTTCTTTTCGGATTTGGTGACACCAATTATTTAGCTTCACTAGTGAAGATTGTATCTTTGATTTAATTTAGGTATTAAAATTAAAATGCTTTCTGTTTTTTGTGTGTTGTTTTCAAATGTAACGTTAACGCCGCTCAATATATGGTAACAAGTTAATCTTTTGGAAAATTTAATCTTGTTAAGAGTGGTATGTAAAATAGCATTTCGAGAAACAAATCACAAATAATCAATCGATCACTTCACAATATTGGTTTTGCAGATTGTAATTGTTTTCACGTAATTCACATATTACAATAAATCATTGTATTAATGAGGAATTTGTCACGTCAATCACTCAAAAAATACACTTTGTAAAAAAGTAAATCAGTATTATTAGCCGATTCCTCTTCATTGGTGCATTTTGACAATTTAAGTACTTCTCTAAAGCTACGCTAAAAGGAAGAATTTTGCGAAAAGCTCTGATTATTCAGGTGGTTCACTTAAAAAGGGTTACGGGGTTTGTACACGTGACTATTGTGTGTAGGTGAATGTAATGATTAAAGTGATATGAATGTAACCATTTGTGTGTATAAATATAATAATTAGAGAGTATAAATTATAAGTTAGTGGAGTATAAACTCACGAACCATTTAAAAAAGCATTTATACTTAAAGTAAGGTCTATACGAAGCCTTTAGACCTTTGATGTTTTAATAGCTACAATCAGACATAAATAAATTATACGTAATGAAGCCTAGATGATAACTACTTGGATCCTCTATAATGGTAAATGGTTACTTCCCCAAACCTCACTTTGACCGAATCAACCATTTTAATTTCTAAAAACAATTACCACCTCAATACCACCACCAAACACCATCACCGTCAAATTACGGCAACAAAAACTCCTCCCATCGTCATTTTCAATCAATAAGTTCACTACATCCACCGCCCCTCATCTTCTAATAATTTAAATCCACCATCCGCCGCCAAGTTCTCCACATATGGTACATTTTTTGAACTTACAAATCGAAACCCACTTCAGATGATGATTTGTTATGATGATTGTTCGGTCAGTAATCGATTTACTCAGGAGGTGATGGTGGTTAGAGGTGGCGGTGGCAAAAGTTGGTTGATGGTTTTAATATGTAATCGATCATGGTACTTGTTTGATTGTGGTTTATTTAGATTTACAAATGTTTTCATTTTCAAAGTTTTTTGGATAAATTTGGTACCCGTGATTGTATAGAAAGAATATTATAGTGACATTTTAAATCAAAATCAAATTTCATTTATCTGCTTTTGCCACCAAACAATAAAATTGCTTTTCTCAGTTTCATTTCTAATTCTCTGCTTCAATTCACCGTCTCTGAATTTTTCCCTACCAAACGTCCCCTTATCTTCAACAACATCTGACTAAATATATCCCCCCGTCATCATATGGAAGATCATATGGCTGAAGGAGTAGCCCGCATCATCTAGACCCAACATAACACAAAATCATTTAAAGGCTATCACCCGGTAGAAAGTACGAAAACAGGTGAAAGACCGATCATGACCTTGATCACTGAAACAAACCCTGTTAAAATCTCCAAACAAATACTTCTGACCATAATCACATCTAGTGGTGACTTATGAGATGTAGGGAAGGTTAACCAATACAACACCCAAGTGAAATTTAGTTTTAAGGTCGTAGGGTTAGCTCGTCGAATGATTATTTATTGGTGATTGTAATTTGTAGCATCTTACTAGTTTTATTTAGATAAATTGTTGCCTTAAAAAATATTTGAGTTTCTTAATGGGGTAAAGTAAAATAAACCAATATGTGATTATAGGTTTCTTCGATATGGTATAACAATCTCTTCTTATCGATTTATTACAAGTAGTTTTACATCCGGTTCTGTGACTAGTCTCATTCGTGACCATTTAATGCGTCGATCGGTCAAAATATATTAAACACATGATGTCAAGAAATTTCACCGACTAAATTGAACCACCAACTTGCAGTTGAGACATAATTTAATATATTTGTTGGCACATACAAGTTGCAATGTTTACATAATTGAGGAAATGAGAAAAATATATTCCTAAATGGTGAGATTTTGTCTATCTTTTTACACATGGAAATTTACACATGGAAGTATAGAATTAAATTGTGAGATTTTTTAAATAATATTATCAATACAGATCTAACATTATCCAAATTAAAAAAATATATATATCAAAATTAATAAAATACTTTTATCTATAAATAGAGTGTAATGTTGATATACTTACGTATCCAATCCCAATTCACAATTTCTAATCCTTTTTGATTTCATTTTTTCGACATGGATTGTTCGTTTCAAAATTTCTATTTGAATCTTGGTGACACTCAAGATTATTCCAATACTCAATACTATGAAAACTCTCAATTTTTTCAAATCCAACTCAAGTTCCCGTGACAGAAAATCTTCAAACCTCACAAAATACTGAAAAACAACCACGAGGCAATAAATGGGATATTGCTGAAGACATCGCTTTAATGTCAACATGGTGTTTTGCTAGTGAAGATAGCAAGCGTGGAAAAAAATAAGAAAAAAACGTCAATGTGGGCACAAATAAAGGAATTGTATGATGCCACTCGGGCTGAAAATCCAGAAAAGTTTGAATACAGGAACGAAGATCAAATGAGAGGTCGTTTTAAACGACTTAGCGAAAATGCCCAAAAGTGGATTGGTGTATATCGGGAAGCATGGCGTCATAAAAGAATTGGAATGAGTCAGACGGATATTAAGAAAGAAGCTCATAAACTTTATGAGGCAAGTGGAAACAAGTTTAACGACATTATTGTTTTTAATGAAGTTATGTGTAAACACGATAAGTGGGCTTTATAGTTAGATCGTGACATAACACGTTCTCATCCTGAATGTGAAGTTAGTAATGAAGAAAGTGGTGGTAGCACGAAAAGATCAAGGACTACTGAAGAAGGGGAGTATTGTGTCCAGTCCAACCCAGAAACACCAACCACCGGTGCTTCAACAATTAAACGTCTAATGGGTAGAGATGTTGCTAAAAAAGGGAAAATGTAAGGCTTCCAATGAAGTTGTTTCCAAACTGCGTGCAATGAGGCTTACTAGAGAAAGTGAAGTTGAAGTCATGAGAAAAAGACTTGACTTGGACCAAGAAAGGGAGCAAAAAATAGAAGAAAATGAGCAAATGAAAATGCAGCTTGTGCATCTGAACACACTGCTACAAAAGGAGCATTTGTCACTTGAAGAAGAAAACATGAAACGCTTTCTAATGTCGAAGTATTATGGAAACTAACTACATTCCACTATGTGTTTTATTTTTAGTATATCTTTTTATGCTTGTAAGACATTTGTTTAGCTATTTCAACTTTCAAGTATTTGTAAAATATTATACTTTTGTATTTCACGTATTTGTAATATATTTTATTAAGTGTTTGTAAGATATTGTACTTTTTCTTCACGTATCTTTTTTGCCCATGGAGTTGTCAGTTTCATCTTATCATCTAGAAAATCTCAATTATCTTCATTTCCATGTGTCAACTTTGTATAGGATCCTTAGATTTTATTTAGATAAAATAATTTCAACATTATATTTTTCTATAATTATAATAAATATGTAAATCATTTGTTTCTAGTATAAATAGAGTATAGGATTGGCATACTTTGATATCCGACACTAAATGTTCATTTCCAATCTCTTTAAAAATGTCTCATAATGAAAACTCATCGAGTTCGAATGCATATGATGAATGAGAAGAACGGGTTGTTCAACATAATCGACAACTTGATGAAATCATTAGTGAATTTTTCATAGGCGATCATCCTCCTAGAACAAGAAGGAGGTATGGCGATCGAGAACGTGAGCGAGGTGAGGCACGTTTAATGGAAGACTACTTTGTTGACAACCCAACGTATGATCAAGCAACCTTCCGGCATAGATTTCGTATGCAAAGACCACTATTTCTACGTATAGTGACAACTGTTACAAATAATGACATATATTTTCAACAAAGACGTGACGCCACAGGTAGACAAGGTCTTTCACCATTGCAAAAATGTACCGGAGCTATGCAGGTGTTGGCGTATGGGACTGGAGCAGATGCACAAGATGAATATTTGAGAATGAGTGAAACTGTAACAAGGGCTGCTCTAATAAAGTTCGTAGAAGGTGTCACTTCATGTTTCGATGAAGAGTATCTCAGAAGGCCCAATGAAGCCGATTTGGTAAGGCTACTTCATGTTGGGGACGAACGTGGATTTCCAGGTATGATAGGAAGTATTGATTGTATGCACTGGACATGGAAAAATTGATCCACTGCTTGGGCTGGACAATATGCAAGTAGAAGCGGCAAACCAACAATCATTTTGGAAGATGTTGCATCGTATGACTTATGGATATGGCATGCATTCTTTGGAACACCAGGTACGTGCAACGACATTAACGTCCTCCACCGGTCTCTTGTTTTTTATGATGTCTTGGCAGGTCGAGCACCAAATGTGAGTTACGTTGTGAACGGTAGGGAAAATAATATGGCATATTATCTCACTGATGACATATATCCTTCATGGGCTGCTTTGTCAAGTCAATAACTTCTCCTCAACTTCGGAAACACAAGTTGTTTGCCGAACGTCAAGAGGCTACCAGAAAAGATGTTGAACAAGCATTTGGAGTTCTACAAGCTCGTTTTGCATTTCTTCGACACCCGTGTCTTTTATGGGACAAGGATATGATGGGGAAAGTTATGATTGCGTGTATAATCATGCATAATATGATCGTTGAGGATAACGCCATACATACCTTCATTATTATGATCCATCAGAATTTCTAAATGACAGGCGTAGAAATAGGTAACAAAGAACCTCTACCGAAGATGATGAGCAAACTTTTCAATACTCTACTCAACCAATTTATAACCTATCCAGTTATATGATCAATAGGGCACAACTTCGCAATAGAGAAGCTCACAACACTCTAAAAAACGATTTGATTGAGCATATATGGCAAAAATTTGGCATTTATTAATAATTATGTAGTTCGCATCTTCCATATTTGTAAGCTTGTATTTCATGTTTCAATAGTAACTTGGTTTATCAATTTTATTAAGTTTGTTTGATGAGTGTAGAATATTTTTATCTATCTTTATTTAGTTTTATATTTAAAATATATAACTTTTTTAAGTTAATTAATTATTTTTAATTTTTTTAATAAATTTTAATAGAATAAAAAATAATCAAAAACCTTATTTTTTTTAATAAAAATTTTGTTTAAGTTGGGTTGCTAATGAGTGTGTAAATTTGGGTTTAGTTGGGTTTTGTAGATGGAAGAGAGAGAAATTAGTTTTTTTAATTGATAGTTGGGTTGGTTTTAGTTGTGAATGTGAATGTGAAGGTTTTTTGTACCAACAAATTGAAACAATCTAGATGCATAGTCCACCCAAAGTGCACATAAGATCCTCCTGTCACTATATACATCATTTTTTGATTGAAGAGCAAAATTTTATAACAGGTTAGGTTTATATAAATGAGAATATAAATTTGGAAGCAAAACAGAGAAATGAATTACAATACGAAGACTTACTTGAGATCTTGCAAAACAAATTCAATAGACTTGGATTCTATACCATTCTCACGTTTTACTACCAACTCCTGAATTTCTACCAGCAAACCAACAACATCTGCATACATTGCAATATTTTTACAAAAGTTAAGAAATAAACATTGGACATTTTCAGCCACATAAACCAAAATTAGTATGTAATAAATGTCTAACCGAATGCTTGGGTTTTGGACATCTTCCATTCGAACAAATCATCATAAGAGACAGGATTGAATCCATCTGTATCCATCTGGAAAGCTGGACATCTATATACTTTGTTGACTTGTAGAAATGAATCCTGAAGGCATGATCCATTAACTTATAATCTCCCCTATATTCACCGACGCCAAAGTTGGTGGCGATCAGGTTATTCCCCATCTTCAACTGTTCCTAAAAATCTGGAACCATCCACCTCTTAACAGATGCACATATTTTATTACCCTGCAATCACCATTGTTTTATTGTAAATAGAATGACTACAAATGTCGTATTTCATATTTAAAAAATTTATGCAAAGAACAAAATACCTGATTGTCGATTAATATCATCTCCAAAGTAGAAAATTGAGAAGGGTTGTTTTTATTCGTATGCTTCCAAACAATCAATACCTTCACACGGATTTTGATATCAATCATTTGATCATTTATTAAGTTTAAGGGTGTGAAGTCACCATCTGCTGCCATGATTGAATTGTTTGAATTATAGTGTGGTACTGATGTGACAACCGTCAAAAATCTCAGGTCATTAACGCACTTAAATTCCTAGTCTATCTAATTACGTTTACAGCACTCTAAAATCCTAGTGAAAAGTCTAGGTTACGACTCCTTAAGTATCGAAATCGTAAGTTACCGAAATCGCGTAACGTTGTAGGAGATTGCTTAGCGAACTTTAAGACTGTGAGGAACACAAAATTAGGTTACAAAGTGCCAAAGAAAACAAGTGAAATTAAATTTCATAATTCATCACAAAATAGTTATCATATCGCAAAAATCGGAATTTAACCGGAAATTCCGTAACTCAGTGAACGCAACCGAAAATCGGTTAATTGACTCGCGAATGTCAATCTTGATAGAATCAAATACATTTTGATGAATGTTATAAACTTATAAGATAAAGTTTTATGACTCAAACTTTAATCACAAAAACATCACAAAAATCAGAATTAACCGAAATTCCGTAACTCGGCAAACGCGACCCGAATCGAATAAATGAAACTCGAATCCGACAAACTAATACTTGAATATCCATTATAAAAAATCTAAAATACAATTTGAAGTATTTTATAAATTTAGAACATCAATTTTTACAACCCTAATATTAAGCACAAAAACAACACAATTTAAACCCTTTAAATGTACAAGACTTGTGCAATTTTAATACAAATAACTACTATAACTAATATACATTTTATTTTGACAAAAAAATAAGTTAAAAACCTCATTTTAATGACCCAAAACCGGACCCCCCTTCCCCTCTCTCTTTTTTTCCACTCAACCTCTCCACTAACCACTTATATTCCATGCAAAAGTCTTCTACCACTTACACACTCTTCCTCTCATCATTTCTCTCATTTTCTCTCAAGAAAACACATACAAAACCTCTCTTTTCACACACTAAACTCCAGAGAATATCCATCCTTAAATCATATCTTTGAAGGTGTTCATACTGTAACATCCTATCATTCGGTCTGGTAATTTCTATTATTTTAATTGATTATCTATTTGTTTTAGAAATTATTTAATATTATGTGTTTCGTAGTGAAACGTAGATAAATAATCCCTTTAACTTATTGTGACTAGTAAAATATTAGTTGATTCAAAATTTGTAAGTTTTTGATTTTCTGCGACACAAGGGTTGTGTCGCAGGATGTCTGTGCGACACAATGGTTGTGTCGCAGGACTGTGTCGCAAAACGGGCTGAACTGAAATTAATTAAGGAGCTTAAGTGTAATTGTGTGTTAAATATATATACACACCGCCCAATTGCTTCCAGACTATTTCCAAAACATTTCCAGATCTTAAAATCGTTTTGAGAGAGAGAATTAGAGAGTGAAAGTGATAAGTAACTTCAATTTCTTATTTGAAGCTTTTAATCCGTGATTTCGAGGTAAGAGTTTGATTATTATGTATTGTTATTGTTTATAAGTGAATTACACGGATTGATATAGGTTAATTTGATTATTACATGTTTGAATTTGTGAATTTTGAATCTGGGAACTGGGCTGTTCATCATTGCGACACAAGGGTTGTGTCGCAGGTTGTGTCGCTTGAATGTTCAGCGACACAGTGGTTATGTCGCTTAAGGCGGCCATATTGGTTATTGCGACACAATGTTAGTGTCGCAGGGTACTGTTGTGCGACACAGTGGTTATGTCGCTAGGGCTTGCTGTGCGACACAATGGTAGTGTCGCATGAGATTATAAAACAATTTTATTTTGCAAATTTTGAAAATGTGCAAGTGGTTTTGGAGACGCGGTTTTGTGAAAATATCACTAACTCGGATTTAGTTGAAATTCGCATAGTCAATTGGAAACGACCTAGTAATCAAGGCTATATTCTATTAGCCTAGGCTGTTTTTGGCCATTCGGGGTCATCTAGGGCCCGAAAATGGCATTTTTCAGTTTTAAGCGGCATTGCGGACTTTTTCTGAGCTTATTTCTGATTGAACTTTTGTTTGCCTAGACTTCAGGGATTACCTGATTTGATAAATGGACTATAATGATAATTATGGAACGAACTTCTGAGTTGTTTACGATTTTCTGTTTCAGATCAGCGTAAGACTCAGTGATATAAGAATCCTGAGTGTGGAGACGTCAGAGGTATCGGTGAGTGGATTCAGAACTCATCATTTGATTTGGTTGTAATTATTTGGTTACAACAAGTAAACGTAGATGTGTGTTAGACTGTTTAGTCTTGATTATTGATTATTGATCTACGTGATATGTGAACTATGTGTATTATGTTATTGAGGTCAACGTGTAGTTGGACTTCTGGTTATTATGTGTTTTACACATGTTTTGATTCATATGTTGTGTTTGAAACCTGTGTATGAGTTTAATAACCAGTAGTTATCGGTCTATTCTGTATTGGCCATACGGATTGACGGTAAGTGTTCTTGGGGGAATCCCCGGGTATTATTGTAAGTCTCTAGATCTTGGTTCGATAACGGATTATCTTTTAGGTATTGAGGTGCGGAATCCCTCAATACTTAAGGTTTATTGCTTATATAACTTTGCAATTAATTAACAAGCTTCGTTTTGATATTAACTAGTGTTAAACAATCAAAACCGAGCCTATTCAATAAATGCTTTTATATCTGCACAGATTTCGAGGAGAGAATACTTAAAATATTTGGTGTGTGTAATTGTGTCACGGATTTTTAGGTCCCCCTAATAATGAGCAGCATTAAAATATTTATATCTGGTTCAACTCGCAGGCCATGGGCTTTGCGAGTTGAATCAACTCGCAGCCCATGGGCCTGCGAGTCCAGATGATTGCGAGCCCAGATCTCAACTCGCAGGTAAGACCTGCGAGTCCAGATATCAGCGAGCCCAGATCTCAACTCGCAGCTGAGAGCTGCGAGTCCAGATGGTTGCGAGATGAGATCTCAACTCGCAGGTCAAACCTGCGAGTTGACTTCTCAATTCGCGAATTTTGACTTTAACTTGAAATCGATACTTGTTCAATAACATTTAACAAATAATAATAACAAGTTAATATCATATATTTACGAGTCTAAACCAATTTATACAAGTTTGACAATAAATACACTAGTCCTATTACAAGCTAGATCTGTTGTCACAATAATATGTCCCAACAGACTCCCCCTTGACAATAGCTCTAGCGTCGTTATCTTCAACTTTGTCCTTGGTCTTCACTTGTAAATTCTACTGCCCATATGAATCTTCATTCTAACACAAGTCTTCACCATTAATTGATAATCTCTTGCAAGATCACCCCATGCTTCAGTCGTCAGGATCCTATTTTCGTTTAACTTCAATAGGTCCTTCTTCGACAGATTCATCAGGTGTCGATGGTCATAGACTGTCAGAATTACTCTTTCTCCTCCTTCAACTTCATCATCAGCTTCAACCATGACAGCTTCACCAGTCTCAGAATCCACGTGCCAATTCAGAAGATTTCCCAGAATATTCTGTGGCATAGGTTTTAGTGGTATCTGCTGTATGCACTTGACAGCTGGATAAGTTTTCTTCCTTAATCTTCGGCCAGTTCTCTGACTTCGTTCCTTTAATTTGATCGTCTTTCCGACTCTTGGCTTAATCTTCTCAAACTTCATTGATCTACCCTCAGTCCGAATGATTCTCTCAACATACGTTGCGTAGGGATCATTACTGGGATTTATCAGTTCTAAGCGTGCCAAGTCTCGAACTTCAAATCGAGGAAGCGAACTGAATACTTTAAGCTTCTTATCGAAATATTGAACTCCGTCAAATCTTTTGATAGCGAAAAGTTTCAAGTCAGAATCAAAATACCAGCCGATGATCCCCTTCCTTGGAGCTTTCTTTCCAGTTATATCTACTTCAGACATCCCAACCTTTTGCTTTCTCCTTTTCAGAGGTCTAAACATGGGATTATTTCTGAGTTTCTCTGGAAGGTCATCTTCTGATTCAGAACTGGTTGAGTCATCTAGACTTTCATCTAACTCAACAACCCTTTCTCCATCTTCTTCCTTGATGACCACTTTAGTTTTAGATGGGCTTACAATGTGTTCAACAACATCAGCGTCAAGATCTACACATTCGTCTGCCCCATCATTAACAATGAAAGTCCAATCTTCAGGAGGTACAAACTCTCCTTCTTCAAGGTCAAAGTCAATGTCCTCATCTAATTCATCTGGCATGTCGCCTTCAGAATCTGATAAGTTCAACATTTCATGACCTATAGAAATACATACACAAATAGATTAATATCATAAGTTCTTTCATTGATTTCCCTGAATCAATCTAAGATTTTTCTTATTAATCCCTTTGTGTATTTGAAATATATTATATATATATACTTATTCAAATCTTTCATCGATTATGATAATCGATCTAAAATTTGAATAAGTCTTATAATATGCGAACATCATATATTATATGATCCTATAACTCTTTTATCGATCATAGTCAATCTAGAATTACAAAAGACTTATAATATACGAACATTCATAATTATAACATTTTAAACATTAATGTTTTTATACATTCAAGTTCAAACATCTTAATTACAGAATTATATTACAAAATAATTCAAAGTTACAATGTATTAATAATTACAATCAGTCTATATTAATACAAGTGTCACCTTCTTCAGCTCTTTCCTTATCAGCACCAGCTCCACTACCACTTGCTTCAGCAGACTCCCCCTGAAATGTAGTCTGCTGACCAGTCGTTGAAGGACCAGCCAGCTCACTTTCTTTTCCAGCTGCGGGATCATCGTCTTCATCATTCTTATTCTTCTTCGCCAGCTCATCTTCCTTGCAGGACTCTTGATATATCAATACCTCCCCTTGAGATGGCTTGTCCTTCAGAAGGCTGATGACCAGGCGATCAAGTCTATCAATTTGCCTCTGCTTGTCAGCTACATCATCTATCAGATTGTTATTCGTCTTGATGAGCAGTGAATAGGCATCATTCTGATTAGTCATGTTATCAGACATAGACAGCATTTGAGAAATCAAGAATTTGACGGTTTCTTCCAACTCTCGAACTCTGGACTCTAAGCTATTAATATGATCAGAATCAGTCGCAGAGGAGGTGGATGGAGCAGCAGTAGTGGTGGTTGGTGGCGTGGGAGCAGGCGGTTGCATTTTCTTGGCTATCTCGGTAGCAACATCGGTTAATAGACGCGCTGCGACCCTGCTAGATTTGGTGGTTGGGTGCGAAGACGGGCGAACCAAAGCAGCAATCATTTCAGCCTCTAAGGGCGTAGAACTGGATTGTAGATGAGCTGCAGAGGTTGAAGCTGTTTGTCTGAGCAGTTTGCGAGGTCGAGTAATGAGCACCTCCTCCTCTTCTTCTTCATCCTCATCTTCATCAACCAAAACAAAATCGGGATCTTGGTCCACGGCTTTCCTCTTTAACTTCAATGCCGGATCCATAATCAATTTTGATCCTTGACGAATCATCCCTTCAGGGATACCGGAGACAAACCCTGGTGGTCCAGTCTCATCATCATCATCATCAGACCCAGATTCAGAAGCAGAAGCAGCTTCTCCATCTCTGCCCGATGGCCCAACAGCATCAGGTGCCTCTGTGGATGGTTCTTCAAACCTTGGTGTTTCAGCAACATACTGATCCACATCTTGCATGATGGGATCATTGGCATCATCAATATCAGCCAGTACTTGTTGCACCACTTCGGCTGCAACATCAGCATTAACTTGTGGCTCTTGCTGATTTGCCTGATTTAGAACCTCCTCAATCAGTTCTTGTGGCTCAGGAGCACCCTCGTCCACATCAACATCTAGCCAACCATGATTTGGTGGCGTCACATAATCGGGATGGATCAAGAACCCAAACAGCTCTGTTGGCTGTGGTTGCATCTCAAACCTTCTTGAGGTGTGCATAAACATGGCATTGTAAGCCCTCAGCCCGATGGTATCAACTTTTAAATCAGCTTGAAAGTCTGGCAAGTCAGGAATCGAAGCCCGAATGATAAGCATACAAAATCTGGGATATAGCATAAACTGAGACCTGACACCTCCCAAGATTTGTCTAACAAATTCTCCAAAAACATAGTCTGAAAAACTGTATGGTTTATTGTAAACCAGTGACAGTGCAGCCGATAATAGAGAAGAGCTAAGCTCATCATATCCTCCTTTCTTTGGCCCAAAGATTGTGACCAAGACATGGAGTAAAAATCTCCATTCTCCGAACACGAGAGCTTTCAGAAACTGACGGCCTCTCTTGGGTCCAACATACCCCATACGTCCTAAAGCTCCCTCGATAAAGTCCAACGGAAACTCAGTTGGTCCATCTTCCTGCTCCACAGTTCCCAACTGTAAAATGTTCCTAAGATCTGAAGCAGAAAAGATAACAGGACGATCATTTATCCTTGTCTGGATGACCGGAGGATTCACCGATGTATCATATACAATATTTGCCCAAAATTGGGTAAGTATATCATGAGACAAAGCAGGTGAAGCGGTGATTGCAAATTGAATCCTTGATCGACTCAGAAAAGTAAGAATCTGAGCTATCCTGGATGCACCTCGTGCATTGATATCCAGATCGACGAGCACATTGTGCTGAGCAGCAAATTGTCGAACCATTTCTGTAATAACAACAACATATCACACTAATGTTAGACAAACAGTTTAACAAATATTGATAAACTTATATGATCTACAACTCATAATTGAACTATTAAGTTGTGTAACTTAATTATCAATTATAGTTGTTCAACATATACAGAATCAATAAGTCTAACTTTCAAATTAACCTGCTACACAAATATATTACTTATTACGGAAAGTCATAAGTCTTACATATAGAGTATACGGTTTTACGTGTTTACATTTAAGTCGACACGTCTAGCCGTAGACTATTTTAACTTATAAACGCTCAATTAGTTAACTAATCGAGAGATCGTAAATTAGAAATCAAAAGTTTCAAAAAGTCAACTCGCAAGTTTCAACTCGCTGGTCAAGTCAACTCGCTGGTCAACAAGTCAACTCGCAAGTTTCAACTCGCAAGTTCAACTCGCTGGTCAACAAGTCAACTCGCAAGTTTCAACTCGCTGGTCAACAAGTCAACTCGCAAGTTTCAACTCGCTGGTCAACTTGCAGAGTGGACTCGCAGGAGCGGGCTGCGAGTTGAGTCTGGATCTCAACTCGCAGCAAGAACTGTCAAGATGACATCATTTAATTTTTCAATTTTAGCAAATTTTAGCATGATCAGCCGATTGCATCCTGTTTAATATGCTTCGATTAACATAAACCCTAAGGTTTCTTGTCCATTTAAGCACTGTTAAGGATTTTAGTAATTTAAAAATCAAAAACCCTAATTTTAATAAAAATGTCGATTGTGGATTAAATACGCGGTGGAATTAGATGATTTATACCTCAATAGATTCGCAAGCTAAAAGTGAATAAAGTGTATGAGGTCAAAGATTCAATATCCAACCGAAATTTCGAAAATGAGATGGAAATAGTGTTTCGGCTCGCAATGTGTGTGGGTTCGCAAGATCAAGTGGACTCGCAGTGTGTGTAACATTTGAACCCGCAGCCCCCTTTTTGATACATTTGAACTCGGCTCGCAGAACTCAACTCGCAGAGTTGAGTTCAACTCGCAGCCCTGTTCTGGATTCGCAAAAAAAGGTCTAAAAAATACATTTTAATTATAAAAACGTAATTTTTAAGTTCCTAAAAATAAACAAGTCTAAAATACACGTATCTTTCACTTGTTTTTCTCATGGAATAGTGCACAAGTCTAAAATAAAATATTTTTCACTTGTCTTTCTTGAAAAAAAGCACAAGTCTAAAATCTGAGGATCTTTCACCTGTGATGCCATCATGCTACAACACGAACGATAACCATAAAAATGAAAGTAAACATCGATAACTAAAAGAAAATTAAAGAAGATTTATTAAAATAAGAAAAATGCGAACAAATGCATAAAAATGAAAGTAAAATAAACGACAGTGATTCATGATAAACATTGGTATCGAGTACCCTTGTATTAATGAAACACATAGACGAAAAATAAAATACGATAAAATAAAATAAAATAAATTAAAATATCCTAATCAAGGGCGTCAAGAATTTATCGACAGCGGGATCAGATTAGAAAGAAACAGCTGAGCCAATTGATGAGTACAAAGTCTAAGAAGATTGTTAGTATTCATACCTTATGAAATTCACAATAAGTTACATAAGAACTCACAACTTAACCATTTATCAACTTATATTTATAAAAGTATAACTTGGTTACCTATTTCCACAAAATATAATATTCATGTCAAAATGAAGTGATTTAAATATCATAGACAGTTCAAGATGATTACTGGTATTATAATCCATATTAACAAAGTCTATACTGATTTCCGAGCAAACCTTTTATTGTTTGTATGTGTATTACCAAATGTGATTCAAAAATGACATACTGAGAAATTTAGTAAAACACATAACACTGTATCTTTCACTTTGCAAGATAGAGGTCACTAAATGATGTTCTTTTCGAAACATATGACATACCCTTGAGTAAATGTGACAAATATCAAACTCGTTTTGTAGATACTAGTGGTTCTAGTTCTGTACTTAGTACAACAGAAGATCCCTTAGTATAGACAAACCAAGCTTGAAACTATTGGCAAAACTAAAGGAGTCAGGTCTGTACTTAGTACAATAGAGACACCAGTAATTTCACTAACAGCCATAATTCTTATTATTTGTCTTGACATATTTTCATAGATTCTTGATAACAGTGTATGGTCAGACTATCTTTCATCAATTAAGACTTATGTCATACGTCATATAGTAAATCACACGAGATAACACACAGAAGATTTATAGCTTATTATATGCTCAGAAATCAAAGCAGACATTGCCTACCAGTACATCATATAATGAAGCTATCTAGATCTAAAGTTTTTCAAGTAGATTATATCGTGTGGAGAGAGGAGTATACTAAAATAAAGATAAGTGAAGGCCTGGTTTTAAAGATGTAAAGTTCATGTAACAAATTTGAATCTACTAACACATCTAACTTAAGACTTTTACCTACATTTATTAAGCCGATTCCTCTAATTTACTATCATTTCCCAGTTGATAAAGACTTAACCTTTATCGGAGGCGATTCCCCAACGGTAACAAGCAAATGAATGCCATACGCCTAACCCCTTTTCTCCTTTTTTTATTTTTAAAAATGGCATAAACTAATAAATAAGACCAGCTAATTATTACAAAATAACTCTATGGAAGACTAATCCTCTGGATTTCTCATTCCATTTAGTTGCACCAATTTCTCGAATCGAGCTCTGTCGAACGCTTTGGTGTATAAGTCTGCTAAATTATCCACAGATGGAACCTTAGCTAACTTTATCAGGTTTTTCTCAGCACAGTCTCTAATAAAGTGATGTCGAATATCAATATGTTTAGTTTTACTGTGCTTGACTGGATTATTGGTTATTGAGATCGTTGATTCATTATCAATCATCATAGGCGTATTTGTTATATTCAGCCCATAATCAAGCAATTGCTGTTGTATCCACAGAACTTGGGAACAACAGCTGCCAGCTGCAACATACTCGGCTTCACATGTAGAAATGGCTACTGAGGTTTGCTTCTTGCATTGCCAAGAGACCAGTCTACCTCCTAGGAATTGACATCCACCGGTTGTAGACTTTCTATTCTGATTGCATCCTCCGTAATCAGAATCAGTGTAAGCAACAAAATCTAAGTCTCCATCAGTCGGATACCAAAGTCCCAGCTTCGGTTTCCCTTTGAGGTAACGAAGAATCCGTTTTACTGCTTGCATGTGAGATTCTTTAGGAGTAGCTTGATATCTTGCGCAGACACATACCGCAAACATTATATCAGGCCTTGATGCTGTAAGATACATTAGTGATCCAATCATGGCCCTGTAAAGAGTAGGATCCACGTCTCTATCACTCGATGTATCTGGACCAATACCATGGGCTTCTGGAATGGGAGTATGAAAAATTCTTGATTCTTCCATCTTGAATCGTTCTAGAAGCTCATTAGTATACTTAGTCTGATGAATGAAATATCCATCTTTCTTTTGATCGACTTGCAATCCTAAGAAAAATGTCAATTCACCCATTGCTGACATCTCAAACTTGTTCTTCATAACCTTTTCAAATTCACTACACATCCTTTCGTCAGATGACCCAAAGATGATATCGTCAACATATACTTGAACAAGTAGAAAGTCTCTTCTTTTCCATTTCACAAAGAGTGTACTGTCAATTCTTCCTCTTGTGAATCCATTCTCAAGAAGATAAGTGGACAGTGTCTCATACCACGCTCTCGGAGCTTGATGTAATCCATATAGAGCCTTATCGAGACGATATACTCTATCTGGATACTTTGGATCAGTAAATCCCGGTGGTTGAGAAACATACACCGTTTCTTTGACTTTGCCATACAAGAAGGCACTTTTAACATCCAGCTGAAATACTTTTATTTTCTTTGAGGCTGCAAATGCTAAAAATAACCTAATTGCTTCAAGCCTAGCCACAGGCGCAAACACTTCATTGTAATCAATCCCCTCTTGTTGATTAAAACCTTGGACAACTAGACGAGCTTTATTGCGAATTACGATTCCTCGATCGTCTTTCTTGCACTTAAATACCCATCTAGTTCCAATTGGATATTCCCCAACAGGTAGGTCAACCAACTCCCAAACTTGCAATTTTGTGAACTGAGACAGTTCTTCCTGCATTGCCTCGACCCACGAATTTTCCTTCAAAGCTATCTGAACATTCTTAGGTTCAATTTGTGAGATAAAGCATGAATATAGACATAGATTTGAAATCCCTGTCTCGTTCATTTCAGCATACAAGCTTGAATGAGTGGATGTACTAGCTTTAGATTGATTTCGAGTCAGAACAGGAGAATTTGGATCACCGATGATATTATCAATTGGATGAATCCTATTAATTCTTGTTGAAGTAACAGGTTCAACTGGAATATCATCCTGTAAGTTGGCACCAATTTCCTCCAAGGGTGGTATACCATCATTAGTAGTTGATATCCTTAATTGTCTCAGAGGAGTAAGAACATCATCCATAACCCTTTGAGAAGCAATTTCAGGATCTTCACTCTCTAGAGGTATATCATCTTGAGGTAGTTGTGACTCGATAGGGGGGACATCATCAGTATCGACAATATTCCTAGCATCAGACGTTTGAGCACTCGATGTTGGAGAAGGAGTGGGATCCTCATCTCCCGACAATAAATGCTCAGGAATGTCTGAGTTACTGACATAGTCACTGATAGGGACTTTAAATGACTTGAAAAGATCTGAATAGTCAAACTGCCAATCCAATCCCTTATGTGAGTCATGTGTATAGCTCGTAACTTCGATGTTATAAACTATTTCAACACGTCCCGAATTTTTATTGAAGGCCCTTTTGTTTGGTGAGTTAGGCATGTAACCTAGGAAGTATCCTTCGTCAGCCTTTTCACCAAATTTAGGTTGATGACTCGTTTTCAACAACGTACATGAAACTCCAAAGGGTTCAAACCCTTTTAAGTTCGGTTTCTTTTTGTTCAAAAGCTCATAACATGTCTTGTTCTGCTTTTTCACCGTAAGAACCCGATTGAGAACATGACATGCTGTATTCACTGCTTCTGCCCAAAATATGACCGGAAGCCTTGAATCTGCAAGCATTGTTCTCGCTGCTTCAATTAGAGTTCTATTCTTCCTTTCAGCAACACCATTTTGTTGAGGTTCATATGGTGCACTGAATTGATGTTGAATGCCTTTGCTTAAGCAATATACATTCAATGTAGAATTCTTGAACTCGGTCCCATTGTCACTACGAATTCTCTTAACTCTTTTTCTATAGATGTTCTCTATTAGATCTAGAAACTCCATAAGAATGCCCGGAGTTTCATCCTTAGATCCCAAAAAGAATACCCAAGAGAATCTAGAGAAATCGTCTGTGACAACCAGACAGTACCATTTGCCACCTATGCTTCTCTTGCTTATTGGGCCAAAGAGATCCATATGTAGCAACTCAAAAGGCGAGGAAATAGAGTTCACATTTTTAGACTTGTGTGGTTTCTTATGCTGTTTTCCTTTCAAGCAGGATATACACTTGTCTTCAAATGCAAAACTCTTCGGTGGTACACCCAGAACTAACCCATGTTTGGTTATATAGTTCATTTTTCGAAAGTTTAAGTGTGCCATTTTCCTATGCCATAGGAGAGAGTCTGATTCTGAAGCCTTGGATAACAGACAAGTAGACACCATTGAAGTAATAGGAGCATTCATGTTGATAGCATAAATGTCCTTCTTCCTTGGAGCTTTCATCAGTATCCATTTATCGGGAATGATAAAACCCGGCTTCAGGATCAAGGCCTCTTTCTCAGTGAAAAGAACAGGATGACCTTTATCACAGACTTGGGAAACACTCACTAGGTTGTGCGTTAGTTCTTCAACATAATTCACATCCTCTAGAGTCAAAGTTCCATTAGAAACAGTTCCTTTCCCAGTAATTACTCCTCCTTTATCACCGGCGAAGTGCACTCCTTGTCTCAGTCCACCTCTGAAGTCTGTCAGTAGACTTCTGGTTCCTGTCATGTGCCTAGAGCATCCACTGTCAACATACCACCAATTATCATTGTTCCCAGTCTGCTCCTGCACATATAAGTCTCTAGATCTTGGTTCGATAACGGATTATCTTTTAGGTATTGAGGTGCGGAATCCCTCAATACTTAAGGTTTATTGCTTATATAACTTTGCAATTAATTAACAAGCTTCGTTTTGATATTAACTAGTGTTAAACAATCAAAACCGAGCCTATTCAATAAATGCTTTTATATCTGCACAGATTTCGAGGAGAGAATACTTAAAATATTTGGTGTGTGTAATTGTGTCACGGATTTTTAGGTCCCCCTAATAATGAGCAGCATTAAAATATTTATATCTGGTTCAACTCGCAGGCCATGGGCTTTGCGAGTTGAATCAACTCGCAGCCCATGGGCCTGCGAGTCCAGATGATTGCGAGCCCAGATCTCAACTCGCAGGTAAGACCTGCGAGTCCAGATATCAGCGAGCCCAGATCTCAACTCGCAGCTGAGAGCTGCGAGTCCAGATGGTTGCGAGATGAGATCTCAACTCGCAGGTCAAACCTGCGAGTTGACTTCTCAATTCGCGAATTTTGACTTTAACTTGAAATCGATACTTGTTCAATAACATTTAACAAATAATAATAACAAGTTAATATCATATATTTACGAGTCTAAACCAATTTATACAAGTTTGACAATAAATACACTAGTCCTATTACAAGCTAGATCTGTTGTCACAATAATATGTCCCAACAATTATGATATCCCCAGAGCCACCGATCCTCATTGAATTATGCGTGTTTACGATTATTTGGTGTAAACTGCTAGTTATGCTAAGTTGAATGGAGTGTGATGAATCTATTCACTTAGCTTCGTGCTAACCCCTCATTTTACTTCCTGCAGGATATGTTTTGTTTAATTGTGGGTGCAGGAGGTGATTGGTTGATCAAGGAATGTTTGACAGCGCTTTAGGCCTCTGATATGGTTTTGTAATAAACCTTGTTTTGTGAATTTTTATAATACCCCGCCTTTGGTAGTCTTAAACAGTTTGAATGTAATGTAAATAATGAAAAATATTAACTGTTTATGTATAATGTTTGATATATACTAAGGTAATGTATTTTAAATTCATGCTTCCGAGTTTATCAATATTATATTCTTAAATAGAAAGAGGGGTGTTATACATACACCTAAACCAACTTTCTAAGGTATGAACACCATCTCTAGCTTCCATTCTTGCAATTTCCTACTTTGATTCTTGTAAAAACATGGATTTTATGCCTTTTTCATGGCTAAAATTCTCATACAAGAATTGATGGTTTTTAGGTTCCCTTACACTTGTTTAAGTGTTAAAACAAAAGGGCAACCCATGATCAAACCGAAATCAAACCAAAAAACTCGACTTTTTGATGTTATAGAGTTTATTTACATGTTCTTGCTAGAATAAATGGTTAAAATGTTAAAATATGTTTATGTTTCTGTAAAACACATGTACATGCATAAAAGACAAGGCTTCAATCATTGGATGAGGTCTAAAAACATTGGTAGTGAAAAACACACCAAAATGATCACCATTGTCTTATATGTAATCTGTCCAGATTTTGACCTCACTTGAAACGACCATAACTCAGTGAAAAATGGTCCAAAAATCTTAATTTTTCTTCTAGAATTTAGCTTAATGTCTTACCTTTAAAACCCCACTAGTCTCACTCAAATCTATTGAGTATTCAACCTCCAAATGTATCACACAAAACTGATGCGCAAACAGTAACTTTTCTGTGAGCACCTTGTTGTGATACTTGTTCATGGGTCTTAAGGTGTTCAATAAATTCAAACAAAATTGTTTTTAGACTCCTAACAAGTTTATCTCAATAGAATAAAAAGATGGTAATTTATCTTGTTGACCTTATATTTTTAGAAAATGCACGAACATCATGCATTGTTGTAAGCTTGTAAATCTCAAATACTTGTGTTGTGATGATTCAAAAATACATAATTGCTAGAGAAAACGTGGTAAAATTTTGGGGATGATTTTTCCAGTTACTAGATCATTAAAAGATTCTTGAAAATAAAAATTGGAATTTTTGGAAAAACATAAGTATTTTTCCTAAATTAATGCAAATAAAGCCTATAAAAGGTGAAATATTCATGAAAAATACTTTTGGATACCAAATAATTATGAGAAAATTCCAGTGTCATTTTCCTCAAGAAATGACAGTATACTCAAAATTTCACACTCTTTGGAGGTGTTTTGATATGTTTTCCGATTTACGTCTCGTTAAAACGCATAATGTTGGAAACCTAAGTTCCACTGCTCAAAACGACTTGGAAATTTTACACAAACCTAAAAATGGGTAGAAAATGATCTGGTAAAAATTCCAGAATTTTTCCTGAATAATTACTATTTTTCCCATAATTATCCCACTTATTAGACATAAAATGATTATAAATAATCCATACGTCTAAAAATCCCCAAATTTTCACAGAAAATGTTTGAACTATATTTCATGTTTCATACCAAGTTTGGTAATTTTTAGATGTTGTATACATATTTCCATTATTTTGTTCACAACTCGAACAATTACCGGCAACGTAATATAAATGGAAATTCAAACTTTTACGGCACTTTGTAATTTAATTAGCTAGCTAAGCAATCCTAACAAACCGTATTAGTCGAGAAACTAATTAGAAACCTTTTGTTCTTAGGACTTGGATAGGAGTCAAACCCAGTCGGCACGCGCATTACATCCATCCTTCCGCTCACGCTCAATAGTGAGTTTACACAGCCCCTCTTTTTAACGTTTTACTTAAATTTTTGGGGTGAAAAGCATGCTATATGATCTAACTACTATATTTGGATTACAAATACTATTCTTATGCTATACTTGATTTACAAATGCTATGCTTATACTATGCTCGTTTTACAAATGCTATCCTTGATTTACAAATGCTATGCTATGTTATATGCTGTGCTTACTTTCAAATACTTCACATGGTTAAAATGTCGTATTGATTACAAATAATGTCGTAAATGTTTTCCGTTTATACGAACATGATTATATGCTTGTTTTTTATCGTATCTAAAGTCCCCGGTATATCTACACGACCATTAACTCTATATGAGCCAAATGATGCATATGAATAGTACTATTTGGGAGCGAGACCACCTCCCCACTCACGCGGCCACGTGAGTGCATCCCATCATCCTAAGTGCCAACGATAGGGCATCTCTCTTTTGGGGCAAAGGTTTATCGGTTATAGGTTTGGTTGTGGACTCAAGCATAATAACTCATTGTGACTATAGACATTATAACGTGATAGCATAGAAATTTCATAAACGACTATAAACTTATGACGTTTTGACATTTGAAATGACATTTCTTTGAAACTATGAACTTACGACCCGAGCTTTACAATGACTTTGTCATCTGAAACAATATTTCTTTGAAACCATAAACTTACGACCCGAGCTTTACAATGACTTTGTCGTTTGAAACGACCTTTCTTTGAAACTATAAACCTTACGACCCGAACTTGAAAATGACTTTGTCATTAGAAACCATATTTCTTTAAAACCATAGATTTTATAACCTGAGTTTTATATAATAAATCAATGTGGTTTTGGACAATGATAAATGTGGTTTCATAATAACATCGCGCATTCTTATGAACTTCGACATAATAATCCGTTGAGACTTTAAACATTTTGATATTGATTTGATGATCCATTGGCTTTATACACGTAACATGAACTTATTAAATACTACAATATGAGTTTTATAAACATAACTTGAACTTATTAAACACTATATCTTGAGTTTTATAAACGTGAATTAAATATTCCTTTGAAAATATGAGCGGGGCGTTATAAATGAATCACGACTTTTAATTGAGTACAAAAAGGGAATCGCTCCTAAATGAGCCTCGTTCTTAAATAAACCTCCTTTGCAAACAAAACATCGATTAACAAATGAATCTAGCTATCAAATGAATATCGCTCTTAAATGAGCCTTGTTTTAACGAATTACTTTTATAATTATCCACGCAATAGCGTTTGACTATCCTAAAAATTGATTTCAAGAACTTATCGGATGATTATCGTCTTTGTATGAGCCTCGGCACTAAACATACTACTTTTGCGAACTAATCACGTAGTAACGTGGAACTTTTAAACTAGACTTTGTAAACACTAGAAAAGGGTCTTTCATTACACAAAACTTGTGTACTCACCAACTATGTTTCATAGTTGACCTGTTTACTTTTACATGATTTTCAGGAATTAGTCACCACTTGTTTATTGAAGCTAAACCCGTTATATGATCTATGCTGCTGTAGCGTTACGGGATTTTCTCTTTTGGATGTAATCGCATGTTTAGATTATTTACTTTTGTGCTGTAAACGCTTGTAAGACCTTATGTAATGTATTAATTGTGGACCGTTGAACGATGATCTTTTGTAATTTTCGATTGTGAAATCATTGTCTATTACATATCGTGTTTCCGCTTTAGCGGGGTGTGACAACTGATATGATATATAGTGTAATTTTATCACGTATAATTTGTCATAAAATATAACTGATATGAAGATTTTATAGGGATAAAAAGGATTGAATTTGAAATTGAAAAGTGGGAGGGAAACATAAAATTTTAAATTCGCCATAACAAATCTGCAAACATTTCGTTATTGCAATTAAACAGATTGCGGTGTTACAGCTTGCAATTATATCACTTCTAAAACTGTGTAACTTATCCCTCTAATCTTTCAAATCAACATTGAGATTTGATTTCGATACTTAATTTTAAAAACTGCCGAATGACATATTTATTGTCGTGTGACTTTCAATACAATCCTAACACTAACAGTACTATCTAAATCAAGACAGTCCTAAAACTAAACAGTATTAACTTTGTAACTCTGTAGTGGTAAGTCTGCATAGCAGTACAAACTGCATCATCAGTAGTAAATCTCGAAGTCAGTAGAAAGTCTGATGCAGTATAAAACACTGAAGCAGTACTAACTATGCAACAGCACAAACACTTCAATCATTGGACGAATGTTAAACATTAGACGCCATACATATAATTTGTTACAAATGATATAACATACCCTCATACTCTAAATGCGAGGCACCTACGAAGCTGTTTAAGGTCCATTGAGTGTTAAATGAATTTTTGAAAGCTCTCTGTTCGAAGTATGAAAACATGGATAGGTTTTGCTTTAATGAAAGCACAATGAATTTCGAATATTAATATGAGGGTAATCTCGTCATTTGTTGAGCCAGAAAGGAGGAGAGAGACGAAATTAGCTAATATAGTTGTTTGTCTTGATCCAATGGTTATGATTCAATCTTTGACTTTCATCCAATGGCCCATACTTTGTTATAAGCCTTAAAGTCAAAGTCTCAAGCCAATATTGGTTTTCTTTTAATAGTATAAAAGATATTAATATAATAATAATAATAATAATAATAATAATAATAGTAGCTTGAAATTTAAAGTATTTTATATTGTTAGCAAAAGGGTAATAATCCAAGTTTTTATGTGAGATCGATAGGATCAGTAAAAATTTCATTAAAAATATATCGTTTCAACAAATATGTAAAGTTATATTATATAAATCAAATTTAATTAAAATAATTATAATTATTTCGTTCTTGTCTCTAACCGCAGGGTACCATAGAACTAGTTTTGTAATACCTACTTGATACTCCTTTTAGATACATTTACATAGATATGTAAAACAGATTTTATTTTTTCTTCATCTTCTTTTTATCTTTTCTTTTAGTTTAATTAAAAAAATGTGGCCGTTAGAGAAACTAAAAAAAGGGAATAAAACAGGAGATAGAAGAACACTCCTTTCTTTGGAACAATTACTCATTAGCATGCCTGGTTTCCGATTTAACAAAGTGAATCCATAATTTCAATACGATCAAAACAATAATAGACACCACTAGTTACAAAAATTGTATCTTTTAAGTGGGCCGTGTAATATTTATTGGGCCAAAATATAAAATAGATAAAATTTTCATTTCTAATTCGATACAAATATAAGTTATATTACTGCGGTACTAATTTTGAAAAGAGAAATGATAAGTTCACACAAATTTTCTAAAATAATGTAGACCAATTAAATTAGGACAGAAAAATAATAAAAAGAATTTTAATATATTTAGATTGATCCAACAATTATGTCATTGTGAGAGTTTGATTATAAATTTTTAGTGGATGTAAATCTTATATATGCATGAGTCAGCAGAAAATACACATGTGTATTTATAAATAATTAACTAGTTTTTGTACACGTTCAATAGATAATCACTGTACAACCCTGAAAAATCAATATAGATAGAAATTATTCGTACCCTCTCCATTAAAAAACTCCATATTCTCATTCGTACCCTCTCCATTAAAAAACTCCATATTCTCATTATAAATGTGATTAACAACCATTATTCTAAATCTTATCTTCATTTTGACTATTACCTTAAATTAAATTAGGTTCATGTTTCAATTCACATCTCGGCTACATCATTGCTAGTACGATCAAATGTTAGTTTTATAACTTGTTGAGCATTGCCTTTATCCGATTTGGGTGCACCAAAATCCTCCATTTCTCTACTTGGAAAAAAGACAAGAACCATAGGCGCCATGCCATGCCAAACCTTGTTCAATTTCTCGAATAAATGCAGCATTGATATACTAATGTTATAAATAAACAATGGAACACAACTTTAACAAATATATCTTCAATTCAACCAAAATCTCTTAGATTAGATGTATCATCTTAAACATACTTGGGACTCACTAAGATAAAATTGCAACAATAAACTGAATAGCAATTAAATCATCAATTAGTATTATCCTGGTTTTTTAAAGTTTTGAATTCCCAAATCATATTTTATGTGGCATAATTATGTACCGTATAATATAATTCCAAAACATATATCTTCTATAACTAAAAAAGAGGTTAAATTATGAATTAAACATGACATCGTAACTTAATTTCAATGTGTTTGTTCACTGTGGTGTAAAAGAAAATGTGTTTGTTCTTGCTTTCAATTTTCTAACTCTTTGGTTGAAATCATAAATTCTAATGTTACATATTATCTCATTATGTGCATATCCAAAATCATAAATCCTTTCATACTCAAAATCATAAGCATTCATCTTATTATTTGCACTATTTGTGAGATATCTACTATGTATCACTGTTCACTAATACCATAAGAATTCACTAATACCATAAGCATTCACCGTAACATCATTTTAAATTGGACAAATGACACGAAAAGGTAATCAATTTGTCAAAATTTGACAATAAAAGGAATATAATTTTTGTCGATATCCTAAAAGGACCTACATCTTAAAATCATGCCATAAAAGGATTAAAAGTTGGCAAAAAAGTTCACTTAAAGGTAAAAGTACCGTTATAATTTGAAAATATGCCATCAAAGGATTTAACATTTTGAAATCGTGTCATCAAAGGACTTGACACTCAAAATAAAATTAGGGTTTAACACTCAAAAAGTAGAAAATTAGTGTTTATTGGTAGGCTTACTTGGCAAGTTCTTTTTGGCAGTTTTAAGCATCGCATGCAACTTCAAAATGGACTTCTCTCGGCCATTCATGTTATAGTTAAAAAAAAAAAAGAATCAAATGACTTAGGCAATGAGTTAAGGATCAAATCCGTGGTCAACTCATTGCTTATGGGGGATCCGAGCCTTTCCAAGTGGTATATGACTCTTCATTTTAAGGACATTGTTAGCTCTTATAGATCCCGGAACTTAATTAACATATTACATTAAGAAATTAATTTATAATATCAACTTAATCAATAATCAAACAAGGATTGTTCTTGGCGGAAACAAGAACAATTGTAACAACAGTTGATGATTGTAATGAGTATGGTTTGTTCAATAATCCAAAATGATTACAAGTATGAATAATTCAATCGCACTTAGCTAAATTGAGTTAATCAATCACATAAAATAACCTATATGAATTCACATAGAATTTCTAAATATTGTTCAACTTAATCGACTATTTCTATGAACAATCGATCACCTATTTATACAAGTTAGGTGTTAATTGTTAGTTAATGCTACAACTTGATTTGAGGAAAACTAAATGAAATACTAATTCAAATTATCCTAATTGATTAATCTTGAATTCAAATATTCCTTGATTTAGCCGCACATTAATTTTTGAATTAGCAATGGTCTTGACTCTGTATGTTTGACTATGTCAACCATTATTCAATATGTATGACTTTAATCTGTATAATTCACTTTATATGATTTTCAGTCTGTCATGCTCTTAGTCTATAAACTTCACTCTGTAGAGTTGTGAGTCTGTGATCATTTCAATCTGTACACCACACAGTCTCATATTACACAGATTAAGAATAACACTTAGTTAAATTTGCAGATTCAAGATTTTGACTATTCCGATTTATAACTTATAGGTTTGATCTTGTTTCCCCTAACAGTCTCCCCTTATTTGATGATGTCAAAATCTTTTACAATTTAAGAGAAATAATTAAATCAACAACTAATGAATATGACCATTATACAAGATATATCAATATTACAATTAATACGTTATTACAAGCCAAGAATAGAAAGGTTAAATTACATAGAATCAATTGTTTCTTCTCTTGCTATTCTTTTCCATCTGGTCCATCTTCTCTTTCTCAAATCTTATGTGTTCCTTTCCGATTCTACCACACTTGCCTTTAAGTTCTAGTAATTTGTCTGAATCATTTAGATGATAGAATAAACATCTTACTAATTGTTTTCTGAATGGTAGACTCTGCTCCTACTTGCACAAGTCTAATAATGCCAGCAAGTGATAGTATTCAGTCTCATATAGCATACCTACATATTGGAAACACTCAATCCCTTGACCATATGTATACATAAATCCTTCATGTTTTCTAGTTTTGATGTATGTATTGTCCTAAAACTTAATGTCATCTGGTATAGGGTGAGTTCTATGCTTTTTATCTTCTATAATCAATCCAACAGGTCTCGTGGCTTGTTTGATATTATGTGACACATAGAAAGTGCCATAATCATATTCACCTAATCTTTTTAAATAATGTGCAGCCTCAACCAATAGGATGATCTCAAACATCATCATTTCTCTTAGCTTTTTATCCCTCATGTTCTTAATGAACCTTGCAATGTACTTCCATTCTTTAAACCCCAGAGTATGCAACTTGTCAACATATATATGTTGAATTTCTTGACTTCTCAATCTGTAGTCTATCCTCACTTTGTTGTTGGTTCTAAACACTGTGCAACTCATGATTAAATCATTTGGGATTCTTCTATACACATAATATTCTTTGAGCTTGCATGATAAGAGATATTGTTTGTTGTACTTGGCAATAAGCTCATGATCTTCCATAAGTTGCTGCTCATTCGACTCGGCTTGCGTCAGATATTCATCTTGTGACATACCTAACTTTGCAGCATTAGCAGTGATTTCTTGTTGAACTATTTCAGTTGTAGAAGGTTGATCTTGTTTAGGTTTATCATAACCAAAGATTTATCTTGTTGTTTTCTTTCTTCTTTCCTTTTCTTGAAGCTTCAACAATAGAGGATCAATTTCTACCTTCTCTTCTTCTACCTCAACCTCTTTAACTATCTTCTCATTTCCTTATTTTGATTTGATTCTTGATGTTGTGTCTCAGTATGTTGACTAGACTTGGACCCTCTAAATTATCCTTTAGATGTTTTTAATTTATTGAATAGTATCCCAATAGGAGAATCATCATCATCATCAAAGTCATGTTCCTATGTAGATTCATACCTACAATCGAGGTTAATCAGATCATCTTCCTCTTCTTCATTCATTTCAAGTAAGTTTTCAAGAGATACATTCTTAAAGTTCAAAGCACCTTTAGATCTGTCTTCTTTTTAACTTTGTGCCTTTGGTTTCAATATTTTTCTTCCCTTGATCATTAATACTTCCTCGGGCTCTTCTTCTTCACCTCTATCTCTCTTTCTTATCTTATCAGCCACATCTAACATCACTTGATCTACCGTAGTTAAATATTGAATAGGTTGTACATGTAAAACATCAGTCTGTGGCTCCCCCTGAGTTTGACTTCCCCTGAGTCTGTTTACTTAATATGATTTGACTCTGTAACTCCCCCTGCATTTGTGCACCATCCAAACTCTGTGATTTCACCTTAGTAGCATCAAATCCATCATCAACAGCTCACTCATCATCATATCCTTTATCATCATAATGTTTATTATCATCATCATTTATATTTTCATTATTATTATTTGTTGGTCCCAAACTAATAATAGATGTTGTAGAGGGGGGGGGGGGTGAATACAATTCTTTTGATTTCTAACTTTTAGTGAATTATGTAATATGTTTAATTGTGAAACAATAATGATAACAGATGGTATTTTTTCAATTCAATTATTTTATTTGAAAAATAAAGAATTACAAGTTAGATGCAGAATGTCTAACTTAATTGAGTACAAATATCAACACTCTTATAAGCTGAAAACAGACTCAAAGCTGATTACAAGTAATGATATTTCTGCTAACACCAATGCTCTCTAAATTCACTATGAATTTCACTAAGGATTCACACACACCAGACTTCATAACTTAAGTCTAGTATTTATAGTAGAGCTTGTGTATCACTTGTAGCTTGATCAACCAATTAGGATCATCCACATGTCTTCATCTTCATTGGACAATTTCAAACATGCTCAATTGTGTGTTCTGACATGCTGTGCACGATCAGGTCTGCAACCTGTCAGAAAGTACACTGCATAATTTGTTTTGTTGGCTGACATTGATAAGGAGACATTTTGTACGTAAATAACCAAAATGGACAGGTGTGTACAATGTGTACAACCTCTGAAGATGCAACAAGTAAATGATTCTTCAATCTCTGTGCTGGGTGAACTGGACTTCAACTTTAATGATGGGTCTTCAGTCTTCATTCACAACTCTTCCTTAAAATGTTAGAGTGTCTTCAGTACAAGATTGATCATACATAAGAATGATATGTGATAATCTTAGTAGAGTATCTGCTTTGTGCTGGCTATACTCATCTTCTTGTGTAGGGGTGTAAACAATACGGTACAGCTCGTGAGTTACTCGAGGTCAACTCGAAAAATACTCGAAATCGACTCGGGATAAGTCGAGTCGAGCTCGAGCTACCCGAGTATGTTATCGAGCCGAGCTCGAGTATCATAATACCCGACTCGTAAAGCTCGCGAGCTTAATTGAGCTTACTTAATATTACTATTATACCCTTAATTTTTCAATATATTTACTTAAGTACACCACTATATATACAAAAAAAAAACCCTAAATCATTCAGGCCAAAAACAAACAGACCCTTTCACTTTCACGTGCGGCTTCCTATGTGAGTATGTCACCGATTTCAATTTACTGATTCTTCTCCATTCTTCATCCTTGCTAATTTGTAAGTTCGTTAAACCAATCAATGATCTAATTTGTAAGTTATAATCAATCAATTCGTACAATTAGTTTACTGTATGGTTGATCTAAACAGCGATTAAGTGCCTACTTTCTATACATTTAACTTTAAAATATAGTTTATTAACCAATTAAATTAAACCTTCTCTTGTGCATCTGTGTTGATTTTGAGCGTGAAAAGAAAGCGTTTTAGGTGGGCATCTGTGGGTAGTTATACCTGAGAGTAAAAGTAAGGACAAAAGGCCCTTAGAATCATGTATTATTATAGTCTAATTCATTTTTAGTTTCTTTCATATGGTTTGGAAAGTAGTTACATAAGCTACTATAGAACAACAATATAGTTTTGGTCATGAGTGGTATTTATGACAGATTCTTTTTTATGTTCAATGTCATGTTTTTCAATTTTAGAATAAAGTAGTTACATAAGCTGCTATGGAAACTTAACAATATAGTTTTGGTCATGAGTGGTATTTATGACAGATTCTTTTTTATGTTCAATCTCATGTTTTTCAATTTTAGAAGTGCATTCTGTAAACAAGCACAATTTAATTTGCTGTTAATTTGTATGGTTTATAATTCACTTTAAATCCAATATTGACTTGTTGATTATATAGATGGTGGCATAGTAGTTTTTAAGGTCACATAGTTTATTGTTTCTTAGGTTTTATGTGGATCAGACTTGTAACAACAATGTAGTTTGAGCTTCTGAAAGTTGCTACGTTCTCTGCTAAATTTCGAATTGGTAAGTATCTTTTACCTTACAGTATCACTCGTTTTTAAAGTTGACCACAAAGCAAGCAAATTGAAAGTATGACAATATCTCACTTACAATTATTTTGTAGATATGGATTCTACACCTGAAGTTGCATCTGCTACTGACTCACCACAAGAAAATACCACTTCATTAGATGATACAACTACTAATAGTAATGGAGAAAATGAGGAAGTGGAGGAAAATTCTGATTTTGAAACTAAGAAAATGCAAAGAACGTCTTCAGTTTGGTTAGAGTTTAAAGATGTCAAGCTTCCTGATGGGACTAAAAAAGCAGAGTGTATACATTGTAAAGGCTAAGCTTTCTATACTTAAAAGCAAGAGTACTAGTCACTTCAAAAGACACTTGACAAATTGTTTGAGGCGAAAAATCTTCCAAAAACAACAACAAAGGATTACATTGGAAATAGTTGATTCGGATATTAATTCTCAAGTTGTGAGTCCAGCTATTACTAATGGGAAGTTTGATATGATAAAAATGTGAGATTCGGTTGCACATTGGATTTTGATGCACGGACATCCTTTCACAATTGTGGAGGAGGAAGGTTTTAATATGATGCAAAGGTGTGGAATGCCTGAATGGGAGCAAGTGTCTTGTAAAACCATAAAAAAGGATTGCGAAAAAGTTTGAGATAGAAAAAAAGAAGTTGAAAGATCTTTTGAAATCTATTCCCGAGATCAGTGTGACCACGGATATGTGGAAGTCTACTAATCAAAGGATTGGATATAAGGTTCTCATTGGGCATTTTGTTGATTCTAAATGGAAATTGCAGAAACGCATTCTCAATTTTGTTCATGTACCTCCTCCTCACACTGGTGTTGATATAGCTGACAATATTTATAAGTGTTTGAAGGAGTGGGAAATCGAGAATAAGTTGTATACAATATCAGTTGATAACGCTTCAAACAATGATTCAGCTATTGAAAGCCTAAGGGACACTTACACACTCATTAAAAAGTTACCTTGTAGAGGAAAGTTATTTCATGTCCGTTGTTGTGCACACATCTTAAATCTTATGGTTTAAGATGGACTTTCAAAGATCACATACATCATTGAGGATATCCATGATAGTGTTGCTTTTATAAATAAAAGTGAATCAAGACTTAAGTTATTTTCAGAGATTGCACAACAATTGGGATTACCACATAGAAAGCTTATCCTTGATCGCAAAACAAGGTGTAATTCTACATATGAGATGTTGTCAACCGATATCAAGTTTCAACAAGTGTTTCCAAGATTCTGAGATAGAGAGCCACGCTATGTTTGTTGTACAACCAATGAAGATTGGTTGAAAGTAGAGAAAGTTTGTTCTATTTTGCAAGTTTTTTGTGCTATCACTAACCTTATCTCGGGGAGTGAATATCCGACTTTAAATCTGTTTCTTAATGAAGTTTATCGAGTGAAAGTTTTGTTGGATACAACGTTTAAAGATTCTAATGAAGATAAGTTTGTTCATGAGATGGTCGAAGCCATGAAGGAAAAATTTGATAAATATTGGGGGGAGTGTAACTTAATGATTTCAATTACTGCTGTTTGGATCCTAGGTGTAAACTTAAAGGAATTGAGAAGTTTTGTTTTCCCAAAATGTACACACCAGAAGAAGCTAATAAAAAATGTTGGAATAGTGAATGAAGCAGTTTTTGAGTTGTATAGTGAATATGAGGATGAATATTATCGTATTGGACATGAACAAAATGTTGATATAGATGGTTAAACTTGTAACAACGTGAATGTTTAAGCTTCCTCTTCCGGCTGGTCTGAATTTGCTCAATTTGTAAAGACAACTGAAAACGTCCAACCACAAAAATGTGAGTTAACTACATATCTAGAAGATGGACTTTACATGTGTGACGATGGTTCACCCTTTGATGTTTTAGAATGGTGGCGGTTGAATTCTTCAAAGTATCGTATTTTGTCTCAAATGGCTCGAGATATACTTGCTGTTCAGATTACAACGGTTGCCTTAGAAGCTTCCTTTAGTGCGGGGAGTAGAGTAATTGATACTTATAGAGCATCTTTGCTTCCCGAAACAGTTCAAGTCTTGCTTTGTGGAGGAGATTGGTGTCGAAGTCTTCATGGATTGAAAAGGAAAAACAAGGTGTGCCTTTTTTCGTTTTACTAACTATTTGTGTGTTCTTGTTATTTAATTTGATTATACACTAACTTCATCTATTTTTTCGGCAACTTAGAAACAAAAGAAGCCAACTGAGATGAAGTAAGTTGAGTAATATACATTTCATAGATATTTATATATATAATCCTTAAGCTGATAAATATTTAATTTATTTTGTTAATCTACTCTCGGTGTTGGCTTACTATTTTAGATATTTTAAACTATAAGATGATAAAGATTTTTTGGGCCCAATGACTTGTAGACCCGTTTGATACTCTAAGGATCATTATCAGTATGTATTGGTCTTGTTGGTCTTTTTGGTGTTCATATTTCGTATTATTATTGTAATCAACTCGTTTGATACTTTAAGGATACATATCAGTATGTATTGGACTTTTTGGAGTGATTATAATGAGTCTTTTAGTATGGTTTTATTTATAGTGTAGTTTTTTGTATTATAAATGTGTTATACAAATTTGAGTGGCAGGTTAAGTAATCAAGAAAATCATGTTTGTTTTGTTAAGTCAATTGTAATAGCTAATCGAGTCGAGTCGAGCCAAGCTCGAAAGTGTCGATACATTAACGAGCTCGAGCTCGAGCTCGAAATATGGAGCTCGGTCGAGCTCGAGTTGAGTTTCGAGCCTCAAGTTTTATAATCAAGTCGAGCTCGAGCTTGACACTATGTCGACTCAACTCGGCTCGATTACACCCCTATTCCTGTGTGCTAGGTGAATTGTGTAAGTCCGTATGTATAGGATTGATAGCGAGGTTATCTAAGGTATTAAGGTGCGGAATCCCTCAATACTAGTTATAGGATCTATAACGATTTGTTTCGCAAATATAGCGAGTCGTATTACTAATATGCTTTGTATCGATTATAATAGATGTTAAACGATCAATACCTAGCCTTTAGTATGTTTAGAATATCTCTGGAAAACTCAAGAAATTCGTAATCCTTTTTGGCAAAAGTTCTCCTTAGGTTTAAAACCTAATTTTCATATATATAACTGTCTCGGTTCGCGGGTTTTAGGCTCTGCGAACTGACTCAGTTTGCAGCCCACCTTGGCCCAGCGAACTGACTCGGTTCGCAGTCAAACATGGTCACAATTTTCAGCATTTTAATATTTTACTCTAAAATTGTTTACCAACCAATATTTTTCATTACAATTCAAAACCAATGTACAAACTTGATTACAATTATCAGAAGTCCTATTACAAGCTAGATCTGTTGTCACAAAACATGTCCCAACAGACTCCCCCTTGACAATAGCTGTAGCGTCTTTGTCTTCAAGTTGTCTTTGGTAATCACTTATAAATTTTTCTACCCGCATATATCTTCAGCTTTATGCATGTGTTCACTATAGACTAATAATCTCGAGCAACATCTTCCCATCCTTCAATTGCAGTGATCCTATTCTTGTGTAACATCAATAGGTCAGCCTTTGATAAGTTCATTAGATGTCGACGATCATAAATCTTTAAGATTTCTTTCTCCTCATCTTTAACTTCATCATCATGTTCAAACATAAGAGCTTCACCAGTTACAGAATCCACAGACCATCTATTCAACTTACCTAAGATATCTTTAGGCATAGTCTTTAACGGAATCTGTTGTATGCATTTCACAGCTGGATATATTTTCCTTCTTCGACGCCTTCTTGTTCTTTTGCTTCTTTCGTCAAGTTTGATACTCTTTCCAACTCTTGGCTTAATTCTTTCAAATTTCATGGACCAACCCTCAGTCTTGATAATCTTTTCTACATATCTACCAAAAGGATCATTACTGGGGTTATTCAATTCTAATCTAGCCAAGTCTCGAATTTCAAACCTAGGCAAAGAACTGGAGACTGCAAGCTTCTTCTCAAAGTATTGAACTCCGTCAAATCTCTTTATAGCAAAAAGCTTCAAATCAGCGTCGTAGTACCATCCAATAATACCTCCTCTCGGTATACGCTTTCCTGTGATGTCAACTTCACTAATCCCAGTCTTTTCCTTTTCTTTTTCTTCAAATGTCTAAACATCGAATTATCTTTAAGTTTATCACGAAGATCATCTTCAAAATCAGAATCAGTTGACTCATCTAGATTTTCATCTAAATCAATAACTCTTTATCCATCTTCATCTGGAATAATAACTTTCGTTTTTGATGGGCTTACGATGTGTTCATCAATATTAGCATCGAGATCTACACCCTCATATAACCCAACTTCAGGAACAGAAGTCTAGTCATCAAGTGGTAAAAATTCTCCTTCTTCTAAGTCAAAAGTGATCTCTTCATCTATCTCATCAAGCATATAGCTTTCAGAATCAGATAGATCGAGCATTACCAACCCTATAAAAGCACACACAGAAAGAAAATATTAATAACATAAGTCCTTTCATTGATTTTCCTGAATCAATCTAAGAATTTCCTTATTAATCCCCTTGGTGTATCTACTGCTCATTATTTAAACTTATATGTGACAACCGTCAAAAATCTCAGGTCAACATCGCACTAGAATCCCTAGTACTTTTAATTACGTTTACAACACTCTAAAATCCTGGTGAAAAGTCTAGGTTACGACTCCTTAAGTACCGAAACCGTAAGTTACCGAAATCGCGTGACGTCTTAGAAGATTGCTTAGCGGACTTTAAGACCGTGAGGAACATTAAATTAGGTTACAAAGTGCCAAAGAAAACAAATTAAATTAAATTTCATATGTCATCACAAAATATTTATCATATCACAAAAATTGGAATTTAACTGGAAATTCCGTAACTCGGTAACACGACTGGAAATCAGTTTATTAACTTGCGAATGTCAATCGTGATCGAATCAAATACATTTTGATTAATGTTATAAACTTATAAAATAAAGTTTTATGACTCACACTTTAACCAACAAAAACATCACGAAAAATCGGAAATTAACCGAAATTTCGTAGCTCGGCAAACGCGACCCGAATCGAATAAACGAAACTCGAATCCGACAAACTAATTCTTGAATATCCATTATAAACAATCTAAAATACAATTTGAAGTATTTTAGAAATTTAGAACATCAATTTTTATAACCCTTATATTAAAGCATAAAACAACACAATTTAAAGCTTTGAAATGTGCAAGATTTGTGAGATTTTAATACAAATAAATATCACAAATAATATATATGATATTTTAACAAAAAAATGAAAATAATAACTCATTTTGATGCCCAAAAACCGGACCTCTACCCCCCCCCCCTTTTTCCACTCAAATTTCTCCACTAACTCTATTTTGATTCCATGCAAAAGCTTATACACTCCCACACTCTTTCCCCTAATCATTTCTCTCATTTCCACTTTCAAAAACACACACAATTCTCTCTAAAAACACACTAAATCTCAGCCAACATTCATCCCTAAATCATCTTCTTAAAAGTGTTCTTACACAAATACAAGAACTTTGAGGTAAAATCACTCTTCCTAGCTTCCATTTCCTACTTTTACTATGTTTATATCATGGATTTCATACCTTTTCATGGCTTAAATCCCCATATAACGTTTTATGGTTTGTAGGTTACACCTTATACACATTCATGTGTAAAAGAAGGGTAACCTATGATCAAACCAAGAATCAAACCGAAAAAGTCGACTTTTTGATGTTATAGAGTTTATTTACATGTTCTTGCTAGAATAAATGGTTAAAATGTTAAAATATGTTTATGTTTCTGTAAAACACATCTTCATGCATAAAAGACAAGACTTCAATCTTTGGATGAGGTCTAAAAATCGTTTGGTAGTGAAATCACACCAAAAAGATCACTTTGTCATGCATGTAATCTGTCCAGATTTTGACCCTATTTGAAACGACCATAACTCAGTGAATAATGATCCAAAAATCTTGATTTTTCTTCTAGAATTTAGCTTAATGTCTTACCTTTAAAACCCCACTGGTCTCACTCAAATCCATTGAGTTTACAACCTCCAAATGTATCACACAAAACTGATGCGCATACAGTGACTTTTCTGTGAGCACCTTGTTGTGATACTTGTTCATGGGTCTTAAAGTGTTCTATAAATCTAAGAAAAATTATTTTCGACTCCTAACATGTAAATCTCAGTAGAATAAAAAGATAGAAATTTATCTTGATGAGTAAGTATTTTTAGAAAATGCATGAACATCATGCATTATTTTATCCTTGTAGAATGCAAATAATTGTGTTGTGATTAATCAAAAATACAAAAATATTAGATAAAGCATGTTAAAAATTTGGGGATGATTTTTCTCAGTAACTATATCATGAAAAGAACATTGAAAATAAAAATGTGAATTTTTGGAAAAACATAAGTATTTTTCCTAGTTTAATACAAATAAAGTCTATAAAGAGGAATAATATTCATGAAAAATACTTTTTGACAATTGAAAAATATGGGAAAATTCTTGTGTCATTTTCCACTGAAAATGACACTATCGTCAAAATTTGACACACATTGGAAGTGATTTGATACGTTTTCCGATTTACGCCTTGTTTAAACACATAAAGTTGGGAACCAAAGTTCCAGTGCTCAAAACGACTTGAAAATTTTACACAAACCAAAAAATGAGTTAAAACTGATCTAGTAAAAATTTCAGAATTTTTCATGAATAATTACTATTTTTCCCATATTTATCACACTTTATAAACATTAATTGATTAAAAATAATCTGTATGTCTAAAAATCCCCAAATTTTCACAGAAAATTTGTAAAGTATATTTCATGTTTGATACCAAGTTTGGTAATTTTTAGAAGATGTATTCATATATTTCCATTATTTTGTTCACAACTCGAACAATTACCGACAACGTAAATTAAATGGAAATTCAAACTTTTACGGCACTTTGTAATTTAATTAGCTAGCTAAGCAATCCTAACAAATCGTACTAGTCGAGAAACTAATTAGAAATCTTGTGTTCTTAGGAATTGAATAGGAGTCAAAACCCGTTCGGTACGCGCATTACATCCATCCGTACGCTCACGCTCAATAGTGAGTACTCAGCCCCTATTTTTTAACGCTTTATTTAAATGTTTTTTGGTGAAAAGCATGCATGAATGACGTGAATGATTTATTTACTTGAAAATGATATGTTTATGATGTACTTAATCTACAAATACCGTGATATGAGTATTATGCTATGCTATGCTAAATTTCAAAACGATGTCGTGAATGCTTATCGATGTTACATGATTATATGCTTGTTTTCTATCGTATCTAAAGTCCCCGGTATATTCACACGACCATTAACTCTATATGAGCCAAATGATGCATATGAATAGTACTATTTGGGAGCGAGACCACCTCCCCACTCACGCGGCCACGTGAGTGCATTCCATCATCCTAAATGCCAACGATAGGGCATCACTATTTTGGGGCAAGGGTTTATCGGTTGTAGGTTTGGTTGTGGACTCAAGCATAAATTAATCATCAAATTTATAAACTAAAATGTAATAGCATAGTGATTTCATAAACATCTATTAATGCATGACGTTTGATACGAAAATGACATTTCTTTGGAACTACAAACCCGTGATACGAGCTCTGAAATGACGTAGTTATTTGAAATAACTTTTCTCTAAAACTATAAACATTACGATTTGAACTTTACCCTGATAGTGTCATTTGAAACCTTCCTTCTTTAGAAATCATTCAATCATAACCGGAGCTTTTAAATTATAAATCATTGTGGTCTTGACAATTATAGATGTAGTTTCAAAATAACGCCTCTTTTCTCATGATACTCGATAGAATAACCCGTCTAAAATATGAACGTCTTGATATTAATATAAATTCACCATCTCTATGAACTTGACTTGAACTTATTAAATGTCGACAAATGAGTCTTATATTCGTACTTGAAATTAGTAAACGCTAACTCTGGAGTTTTATAGACATGATTTGGACGTTTCTTTTAAAATACGAGTATGGCGTTATAAATGCAATTACGACCTATAATTGAATTCCCAAAAGGAATCACTTCTAAACGAGTCTCGTTTTTAAATAAACTTCTTTTGCAAATAAAATACCGGTTCATGATAGGGCTAACCTTCAAATAAATATCGCTCTTAAATGAGTCTTATGTTATCAAATCACTTTTATAATTACCCTTGCGATAGCCTTTGTCTATCATCAAGAATTGATTTTACTTAAGTTTCGGATAATTATCTTCGTCCTATGAGCTCGGCACTAAACAAATTATCCTTGTAAACTAATTACGTATAATGTGTAACGTTTAAACCAAACTTCATAAACTTTTAAAGAGGGTCTATCATTACATAAAACCTGGGTACTCACCAACTATGTTTCATAGTTGACCTGTATTTTACATGCTTTTCAAGAATTAGTCATAATCTGTCAATCGAAGCTAATCCGGCTATTTGATCTATGCCAACACTAGCGTACGGAATTCGTATCTTTTGGGATGTAATAGCATGTTTAGGATATTTACTTTTGTGTTGTAAACGCTTATAATACTTTATGTAATGTATTAATTATAGACCGTTGAACGGTGATCTTTTGTAATTTTCGATTATGAAATCATTGTACTGTTACATCTCGTGTTTCCGCTTTAGCGGGGTGTGACATTATAAATATTTCATTGATCATAAATAAAATTATAATCAATCTAAGATTACAAAAGTCTTAAAATATCGGAACATTAATTAAATTTAAACATTAATGTATTGTGAACGATAATGATCACCAAACATTCAAATTTATAATTAATTAATATTATAATTTCCATTGCACAATTAACTTGTCAATCTTAACATTCTCAAGTCTAAAATGCAAATTACAATCAATCTTATTTCATAATTTCCATTCAAATTACAATCAATCTTATTTCATACTAGCTTCACCTTCATTAGCACCAATAGACTCAGTACCATCACCAGCACCAGCACCAGTACCAGACTTCGTACCACCACCAGTACCAGCACCAGACTCCCCCTGAACAACAACCTGCTGACCAGTCGTTGAAGGACCAGCCAGCTCACTATCTTTTGGAGTGGTGGGATCATCGTCAGTATCATCTCGTCTCTTCTTCGCCAGTTCATCCTCTCTGCAAGATTCCGTATATATAAACATCTCCCCCTGAGATGGCTTGTCCTTGTGAAGGCTGGAAACTCGACGATCAAGTCTGTCGAGCTGCCGTTGCTTATCAACGACATCATCTACCAATGTGGTTATGGTCTTGAGTAGCAGTGAGTAAGCTGCATTATGTACAGTCAAATTCGTGGACAAAGACAGAACTTGAGACGATAAGGTGGTGGTGATGGCCTCCAAATCCCGAACTCTAGATTCCAAACTGATAAGACGGGCATAATCAGTCGTAGGTGGGGATGATGGAGCATCAGTAGTGGTCTGTGGAGGCGTAGTAGAAGGCGGAGGCACTTTCTTAGCTATCCATGTAGCTACTCCCTTTAATAACCTAGCCGCAGCCCAGCTTGCCTTGGTAGTCGGATGAGATTCCGGACGAACAATAGCCACAACCAACTCCTCCTCAGAAAGTACTGATATCGGTTGAGTCACAGCATGTGAAACCACCTCGACCTGCGGTCTATCTTCAGCAACTGAACAGTAACCCGGACCAGAGGTAAGCGGGGAAGTAGTCGGCCTAGCACGCTTACTACGTCGATTCAGAAGCGGCTCATCGTCTTCCTCAACTTCTTCGTCAAGTACATTGAAGTCAGGATCCTGATCGGTAGCTTTGCGTTTTGGTTTCAAAGCTGGATCCATAATCAACTTGGAACCTTGTCGAATCATTCCAGCAGGAATACCCGACACAAAACCAGATGGACGATTCATATCATCCTCAGAATCTGAATCAGACACGGTGACACCTTCAGGTTCAGATTGATAGAAACCACCAGATGTCCCAACAACTGGTAGCTTGCCCTTAACACAAGTACCCTCAGTTCCTACTACCTCCGGGCCGACAGATTCAGGAGCCTGAAAGTTATCTATCTGATTTAAGAGTGGATCAGTGGCATCATCATTCTGTAGTAGAACGTCATGCAAAACCTGAGCAGCAATGTCAGGGTGAGCAGCCTGATGTAACACATCTTCAATAAGCTCGTGCGGCTCAGGGTGTTGAGCCACAACCACTGGCTGAGGTTGAACTTGTGGTTGAGGTTGAGGGTGAGCTCCGGCATCTAACTAACCATTATTTGGTGGAGCGACATAGGTGTCATCAAGAAGATAACCGAACATATCACATGCTTCCGGCTTAACCTGATCTGGGCGGCGAGATGAATGAAGAAAACATGCATTGTATCCTCGAAGGCCAATCCGATCGACATGCAAATCTGGCTGAATATTCGGCAAACCAGGAATACGGTGAAGAATGAGAATCATGCAAAAGTGCGGATAAAGCATAAATTTGGATCGAACTGCACCAGTGATCTAACCAATGAACGAGCTGAATATATATGAAGAGAAACTGTATGGTTTGTTATAAACTAGGGACAGTAATCCAGATAAAAGCTCAGGGCTCAGCTCGTCGTAACCACCCTTCTTGTTACCGAAGATAGTAACAATAATGTGGAACAAGAATCTCCATTGGCCTAGAACAAATGCCTTGACAAACTGATGGCCTCTCTTTGGTCCAGAGTAACCCATTCGGCCTAGTGCACCCTCAATGAAATCCAAGGAGTACACAGAAGGACCAGCTTCCTGCTCGACTGTACCCAGATGCAAAATATGTCTTAGATCGTCAGCAGAGAAGACAAGGGGATGTTGGTTAATACTAGTACGAATAAATGGGGGTTGTGCAACAACATCATACTCAATGTTAGACCAAAACTGATCCAGTAAATCTCGGGACAATGGTGGAGACTCCGTAATGGCATATTGAATCCTCGAACGTGCCAAATACGTCAGGATCTTAGTAAAGCGCTCAGCACCACGCTCAGTAACATCCAAATTCACCAATATATTGTGACTAGGAGTGAAAGAGCGAGCAGCCATATCTGTAATCACAAGAATTACACAAAAGGAAATTAGCTCATATAATAGTAAAACTTATCGAACATTAGTTAATTTTAAACTTTTATGTATTGTGAACAAAAATGATCACCAAACATCCAAGTTTACTATTAAATAATAACTTAATTTACTGAACTTAATTGAACGATTAAGTATACGCGACTTAATTTTCAATTATATTCTCAAAATTATATACAGTTCGGAAGTCATAGGAGATAATCTGAAAAATCATACCGCCGATAGAAAATCGGAACACGCCGCACGACTACATATGAGTCGGAAGTCTTTCGAGATGAAGGAATAGAATTCGTATGTTATATTTTATACGTATTTAACTTATAAACGTAAGTTAAAACGTAAAACAAATAATTAACAAGTTCCAACTTATAATTTATTTGTAAACATAAAGTACTCAAATCGAAAACAAGTCGAACAATAGATAACTATTTAAGTTCGTTAAGGTCAACCGAAGTCAAACATCTCAACTCGCTTCGCAAAAAGTGACTACGAGTTGAGTCACTTCGCTTTGGTCAATAATAGTCAACAGAAAGGTCGGTTCGCTAGAGTCAACTGAAGTCAACAGATTGGGTTCGCTTCGCAGAGTCAACGTGAGTCAGGGCTTACTTCGCAACTACGGGCTGCGAACTGAGATTGGATCTCAGTTCGCAGGAGCGTCTGGAACGAACAATAAATTCGAAATCGATGATCGAACCAGTGTAATGGCAATTAAATGAGAAAAACATAGTTAGTATAGGCCGATTAACAACCTCTAAAAGTTGTAAGCTTTATCCTTCACTAATTGTTAGATAATCCGTGACAAACAAAACCTAAATATTCGACATATAAATCGAGCAATAAAACACAATTAGACGGTGTAATTGTTGGGACATGTTATTGTGACAATAGATCTAGCTTGTAATAGGACTAGTGTATTTATTATCAAACTTGTATAAATTGGTTTAGACTTGTAAATATATGATATTAACTTGTTATTATTATTTGTTTAAAGTTATTAGACAAATATCGATTTTAAGTTAAAGTCTGAATCGCGAATTGAGAAGTCAACTCGCAGGTCAACAGACTTGCGAGTTGAGATCTCAACTCGCAGTCCAATCTGGACTCGCAGCTCTCAGCAGCGAGTTGAGATCTGGGCTCGCAGCTTTCTCAGTTCGCAGGACCTACCTGCGAGCTGAGATGTGGGCTCGCAGTCCATCTGGACTCGCAGGCCCATGGGCTGCGAGTTGAGTCAACTCGCAAGGCCCATGGCCTGCGAGTTGAACCAGATATAAATATTTTAATGCTGCTCATTATTAGATATCTAGAAATCCGTGCTCTTTATACACACACCAAATATTTAATTACTCTCCTCATTTTTCGTGCAGATATATTTATTATAGTATTAAAGGCTCGGTTTTGAGTGATTAACTTAGTTAATAATCAAAACATGGCTGGTATTTTGACCTGGAGGAAGGAGAGTTTGTACCTCCTGAAGATTGGACTTTCATTGTTAATGATGGGGCAGACGAGTGTGTAGATCTTGACGCTGATGTTGTTGAACACATCGTAAGCCCATCTACAACTAAAGTGGTCATCCAGGAAGAAGATGGAGAAAGGGTTGTTGATTTAGATGAAAATCTAGATGAATCAACCAGTTCTGAATCAGAAGATGACCTTCCAGAAAAACTCAGAAATAATCCCATGTTTAGACCTCTGAAAAGGAGAAAGCAAAAGGTTGGGATGTTTGAAGTAGATATAACTGGAAAGAAAGCTCCAAGGAAGGGGATCATCAGCTGGTATTTTGATGCTAGGAATATTGTCGATACTGATGTGGTAACCGCTATCGAGTCACTACAACCTCAAGATGATATACCTCAAGAGAGTGAAGATCCTGAAATTGCTTCTCAAAGGATTATGGATGATGTTCTTACTCCTCTGAGACAATTAAGGATATCAACTACTAATGAAGGTATACCACCTTTGGAGGAAATTGGTGCCAACTTACAGGATGATATTCCAGTTGAACCTGTTACTTCAACAAGAATTAATAGGATTCATCCAATTGATAATATTATCGGTGATCCAAATTCTCCTGTTCTGACTCGAAATCAATCTAAAGCTAGTACATCTACTCATTCAAGCTTGTATGCTGAAATGAACGAGACAGGGATTTCTAATCTATGTCTATATTCATGCTTTATCTCACAAATTGAACCTAAAAATGTTCAGATAGCTTTGAAGGAAAATTCGTGGGTCGAGGCAATGCAGGAAGAACTGTCTCAGTTCACAAAATTGCAAGTTTGGGAGTTGGTTGACCTACCTGTTGGAGAATATCCAATTGGAACTAGATGGGTATTTAAGTGCAAGAAAGACGATCGAGGAATCGTAATTCGCAATAAAGCTCGTCTAGTTGTCCAAGGTTTTAATCAACAAGAGGGGATTGATTACAATGAAGTGTTTGCGCCTGTGGCTAGGCTTGAAGCAATTAGGTTATTCTTAGCATTTGCAGCCTCAAAGAAAATAAAAGTATTTCAGCTGGATGTTAAAAGTGCCTTCTTGTATGGCAAAGTCAAAGAAACGGTGTATGTTTCTCAACCACCGGGATTTACTGATCCAAAGTATCCAGATAGAGTATATCGTCTCGATAAGGCTCTATATGGATTACATCAAGCTCCGAGAGCGTGGTATGAGACACTGTCCACTTATCTTCTTGAGAATGGATTCACAAGAGGAAGAATTGACAGTACACTCTTTGTGAAATGGAAAAGAAGAGACTTTCTACTTGTTCAAGTATATGTTGACGATATCATCTTTGGGTCATCTGACGAAAGGATGTGTAGTGAATTTGAAAAGGTTATGAAGAACAAGTTTGAGATGTCAGCAATGGGTGAATTGACATTTTTCTTAGGATTGCAAGTCGATCAAAAGAAAGATGGATATTTCATTCATCAGACTAAGTATACTAATGAGCTTCTAGAACGATTCAAGATGGAAGAATCAAGAATTTTTCATACTCCTATTCCGGAAGCCCATGGTATTGGTCCAGATACATCGAGTGATAGAGACGTGGATCCAACTCTTTACAGGACCATGATTGGATCACTAATGTATCTTACAGCATCAAGGCCTGATATAATGTTTGCAGTATGTGTCTGCGCAAGATATCAAGCTACTCCTAAAGAATCTCACATGCAAGCTGTAAAACGAATTCTTCTTTACCTCAAAGGGAAACCGAAGTTGGGACTTTGGTATCCGACTGATGGAGACTTAGATTTTGTGGCTTACACTGATTCTGATTACGGAGGATGCAATCAGAATAGAAAGTCTACAACCGGTGGATGTCAATTCCTAGGAGGTAGACTGGTCTCTTGGCAATGCAAAAAGCAAACCTCAGTAGCCATTTCTACATGTGAAGCTGAGTATGTTGCAGCTGGCAGCTGTTGTTCCCAAGTTCTGTGGATACAACAACAATTGCTTGATTATGGGCTGAGTATAACAAATACTCCTATGATGATTGATAATGAATCAACGATCTCAATAACCAATAATCCAGTCAAGCACAGTAAAACTAAACATATTGATATTCGACATCACTTTATTAGAGACTGTGCTGAGAAAAACCTGATAAAGTTAGCTAAGGTTCCATCTGTGGATAATTTAGCAGACTTATACACCAAAGCGTTCGACAGAGCTCGATTCGAGAAATTGGTGCAACTAAATGGAATGAGAAATCCAGAGGATTAGTCTTCCATAGAGTTATTTTGTAATAATTAGCTGGTCTTATTTATTAGTTTATGCCAATTTTTCTTTTTTTTAAAAAAAAAAAAAAAAAAAAGGAAAAGGGGTAAGGCGTATGGCATTCATTTGCTTGTTACCGTTGGGGAATCGCCTCCGATAAAGGTTAAGTCTTTATCAACTGGGAAATGATAGTAAATTAGAGGAATTGGCTTAATAAATGTAGGTAAAAGTCTTAAGTTAGATGTGTTAGTAGATTCAAATTTGTTACATGAACTTTACATCTTTAAAACCAGGCCTTCACTTATCTTTATTTTAGTATACTCCTCTCTCCACACGATATAATCTACTTGAAAAACTTTAGATCTAGATAGCTTCATTATATGATGTACTGGTAGGCAATGTCTGCTTTGATTTCTGAGAATGTAATAAGCTATAAATCTTCTGTGTGTTATCTCGTGTGATTTACTATATGACGTATGACATAAGTCTTAATTGATGAACGATAGTATGACCATACACTGTTATCAAGAATCTATGAAAATATGTCAAGACAAATAATAAGAATTATGGCTGTTAGTGAAATTACTGGTGTCTCTATTGTACTAAGTACAGACCTGACCCCTTTAGTTTTGCCAATGGTTTCAAGCTTGGTTTGTCTATACTAAGGGATCTTATGTTGTACTAAGTACAGATCTAGAACCACTAGTATCTACAAAACGAGTTTGATATTTGTCACATTTACTCAAGGGTATGTCATATGTTTCGAAAAGAACATCATTTAGTGACCTCTATCTTGCAAAGTGAAAGAAACAGTGTTATGTGTTTTACTAAATTTCTCAGTATGTCATTTTTGAATCACATTTGGTAATACACATACAAACAATAAAAGGTTTGCTCGGAAATCAGTATAGACTTTGTTTATATGGATTATAATACCGGTAATCATCTTGAACTGACTATGTTAATTAAACTAATTTATTTTGATGTGAATGGTATATTCTGTGGAGATAGGTAACCAAGTTATACTTTTATAAATATGAGTTGAACATTGGTTAAAGAATGTGAGCTATTATGTAACAAATTGAGAATTTCATAAGGTATGAATACTAACAATCTTCTTAGAACTTTTATTCATCAATTGGTTCAGCTTTTTCCTTCTGATATGATCCCGTTGTTGATTATTTCTTAACGCCCTCAATTAGGATCTATTTTACTTTATTTTATTTTATTGTAATTTTATCTTAGACAAAGTTCTTCATTAATACAAGGGTTGTTAATACCAATGTTTATTATGGATCATTGTGTTTTATTTATTTCACTTTATCTATTTATCTTTTCTTTTACTTCTATTTCTATTTTACTTATTGTTGTACTGTTCGTATTATCGAATGATTGCATCACAAGTGAAAGATCCTCAGATTTTAGACTTGTGCTCGTTTTTCTAAGAACGACAAGTGAAAAATATTTTATTTTAGACTTGTGCACTATTCCATGAGAAAAACAAGTGAAAGATACGTGTATTTTAGACTTGTTTATTTTTAGGAACTTAAAAATTACGTTTTTATAATTAAAATGTATTTTTTAGACCTTTTTTGCGAATCCAGAACAGGGCTGCGAGTTGAACTCAACTCTGCGAGTTGAGTTCTGCGAGCCGAGTTCAAATGGGTAAAGGGGGCTGCGGGTTCAAATTCCACCCACTTGCGAATCCAAACACACCTGCGAACCCACACACATTGCGAGCCGAAATACCTTTCGATTTTATTTTCGAAATTTCAGCTTGTATAACGAACCTTTGACTATATACATTATATCCTACTTTGCATTCCGAATCTATTGAGGTATAAATCATACAAATCCACCGCGTAATCTAATCATAATCGGCATTTTAAATAAAATGAGGGTTTTGGTTTTTAAAATTACAAATGTCATTCAAATCTTACTCAAATGGACAAGAAACCGTGGGTTTTATGTTAATAGGAGTATGTTGGAACTGAGAACATAAACTGATCATGCTAAATCTTCCAAGAATTTCAAATTTTTGATGATGTCATTTCTGGAGTTCATCCTGCGATTTGAGATCCAACTCAACTCGCAGGTCAGCAGGTCAACGAGTCAACTTTCATCTGCGAGTTGAACTCCAAGTCTGACTTGCGAGTCCAACTTGCGAGTTGACTTGCGAGTCCAACCTGCGAGTTGACTTGCAAGTCTGACTCTGCGAGTTGACTTGCAAGTCTGACTCTGCGAGTTGAACTCTGCGAGTTGACTTTGGTTGACTATGCGAGTTGACTTTGGTTGACTTGCGAATTGAACTCTGCGAATTGACTTGTTTCTGCGAGTTGAACTCACTTGCGAGTTGAAATTTTTTAATTTTGTAACTTTGCATGTTTATTTAATTTACGAACTCTAGATTTTTAATAGTTAAGAGTTATAAATTAATTAACAATTAGACGTGTAGACTTCAATGAAAAACACGTAAAATTGTCTACTTTTAAACTTATAAGGCTTAAGACTTTGAGTAATAAGCTATATACTTTTAAACGAATTGTCAAGAGTTAGAATTATTGACTTTATATATAATAAACGACTATAATTGTTAATTAAGTTTCATAACTTAATAGTTCAATTGTCGTTCGTCGAATATATAGGTCTTTCAATATTTGTTAATCTAATTGTCTAACATTTTTTTTGTGATTTATAATTTTACAGAAATGGCTCGACAATTCGCCGCTCAGCACAACGTGCTCGTCGATCTGGATATCAATGCACGTGGTGCCGCCAGACTAGCTTAGATTCTCACATTCTTAGGTCGATCGAGGATTCAGTTTGTTGTTACAGAATCCCCAGCCTTATCAAAGGATCTTTTAGATCAATTCTGGGCTAATATCGAGTTCGACACAGTCGTCAACCCACCAGTGATTAGGACTAGAGTGAATAATCATCCGATTGTGTTTTCTTCTACTGACATCAGGCATATTTTACATCTGGGCACGGCTGATCAGGAAGATGGCCCAACCGAGTTCTCTTCAGATTTTCTTGAGGGTGCTCTAGGCCGTATGGGGTACGTGGGACCCATGCGAGGACGCCAGTTCTTGAAGGCTCTTGTCTTCGGTCAGTGGAGATTCTTATGGCACGTCCTAGTGACTGTTTTTGGTGCCAAGAAGGGAGGATATGATGAGCTGAGCCCTTCGCTTCTATCAGGAGTACTGTCCCTGGTTTACAATAAACCATACAGTTTCTAAGATTATATTTTTGGCGAGATTGCTCGACAGATCTCGGGAGCTGTTAGATCACAGTTCATGATCTACCCGAGATTCTGTATGCTGATTATTCGAGCCTCGATTCCAGAATTGCCGGACTTTCAAGCTGACTTAAAGGTTGACACTATCGGGCTGCGGGCTTATAATGCCATGTTTATGCAAACTTCAAGGAGGTTTGAGATGCAGCCACAGCTGACAGAGTTGTTTGGATTTTTGATTAATCCAACGTATGTGGCGCCACCAAATCATGGTTGGCTAGATGTTGATGTGGACGAGGGTGCTTCTGAGCCACAAGAACTGATTGAGGAGGTTCTTATTCAAGCAAATCAGCAAGAGCAACAAGTTGATGTTGACATTGCAGCTGAAGTGGTGCAGCAAGTACTGGCTGAGAACGATGATGCCAATGATCCCATCATGCAGGATGTGGATCAGTATGTTGCTGAGGGACCAAGGTTTGAAAAACCATCCACAGAGGCACCTGATGCTGTTGGGCCATCGGGCAGAGATGGAGAAGCTGCTTCTGCTTCTGAATCTGGGTCTGATGCTGATGATGATGATGAGACTGGACCACCAGGGTTTGTCTCCGGTATCCCTGAAGGGATGATTCGTCAAGGATCAAAATTGATTATGGATCCGGCATTGAAGTTAAAAAGAAAAGCCGTTGATCAGGATCCTGATTTTGTTCTTGTCGAAGAAGATGAGGATGAAGAAGAAGAGGAGGAGGTACTTATTACTCGACCTCGCAAGCTGCTCAGACAAACAGCTTCAACCTTTGCAGCTCATCTACAATCAAGTTCTACGCCCTCAGAGGCTGAAATGATTGCTGCTTTGGTTCGCCCGTCTTCGCACCCAACCACCAAATCTAGCAGGGTTGCGGCGCGTCTATTAACCGATGTTGCTACCGAGATAGCGAAGAAAATGCAACCGCCCGCTCCCACGCCACCAACCACCACTACTGCTGCTCCATCCACCTCCTCTGCGACTGATTCTGATCGTATTAATAGCTTAGAGTCCAGAGTTCGAGAGTTGGAAGAAACCGTCAAATTCTTGATTTCTCAAATGCTGTCTATGTCTGATAACATGACTAATCAGAATGATGCCTATTCACTGCTCATCAAGACGAATAACAATCTGATAGATGATGTAGCTGACAAGCAGAGGCAAATTGATAGACTTAATCGCCTTGCTCACATCTTTCTGAAGGACGTGCCATCTCAGGGGGAGATTAAGGCCTTCCAAGAGTCTTGTAAAGAAGATGAGCTTGCGAAGAAAAAGAAGAATGATGAAGACGATGATCCCTCAGCTGAAAAGGAAAGTGAGCTGGCTGGTCCTTCAACGACTGGTCAGCAGACTACATTTCAGGGGGAGTCTGCTGAAGCAAGTGGTAGTGGAGCTGGTGCTGGTACTGCGAAGGGTGGAGCTGAAGAAGGTGACACTTGTATTAATATAGACTGATTGTAATTATTAATACACTGTAACTTTGAATTATTTTGTAATATAATTCTGTAATTAAGATGTTTAAACTTGAATGTTTAAAATGTTATAATTATGAATGTTCGTATATTATAAGCCTTTTGTAATTCTAGATTGACTATGATCGATAAAAGAGTTATAGGATCATATAATATATGATGTTCGCATATTATAAGACCTATTCAAATTTTAGATCGATTATCATAATCGATGAAAGATTTGAATAAGTATATATATATAATATATTTTAAATACACAAAGGGATTAATAAGAAAAATCTTAGATTGATTCAGGGAAATCAATGAAAGAACTTATGATATTAATCTATTTGTGTATGTATTTCTATAGGTCATGAAATGTTGAACTTATCAGATTCTGAAGGCAACATGCCAGATGAATTAGATGAGGACACTGACTTTGACCTGGAGGAAGGAGAGTTTGTACCTCCTGAAGATTGGACTTTCATTGTTAATGATGGGGCAGACGAGTGTGTAGATCTTGACGCTGATGTTGTTGAACACATCGTAAGCCCATCTACAACTAAAGTGGTCATCCAGGAAGAAGATGGAGAAAGGGTTGTTGATTTAGATGAAAATCTAGATGAATCAACCAGTTCTGAATCAGAAGATGACCTTCCAGAAAAACTCAGAAATAATCCCATGTTTAGACCTCTGAAAAGGAGAAAGCAAAAGGTTGGGATGTTTGAAGTAGATATAACTGGAAAGAAAGCTCCAAGGAAGGGGATCATCGGCTGGTATTTTGATTCTGACTTGAAACTTTTCGCTATCAAAAGATTTGACGGAGTTCAATATTTCGATAAGAAGCTTAAAGTATTCAGTTCGCTTCCTCGATTTGAAATTCGAGACTTGGCACGCTTAGAACTGATAAATCCCAGTAATGATCCCTACGCAACGTATGTTGAGAGAATCATTCGGACTGAGGGTAGATCAATGAAGTTTGAGAAGATTAAGCCAAGAGTCGGAAAGACGATCAAATTAAAGGAACGAAGTCAGAGAACTGGCCGAAGATTAAGGAAGAAAACTTATCCAGCTGTCAAGTGCATACAGCAGATACCACTGAAGACAATGCCACAGAATATTCTCGGAAATCTTCTGAACTGGCACGTGGACTCAGAGACTGGTGAAGCTGTCATGGTTGAAGCTGATGATGAAGTTGAAGGAGGAGAAAGAGTAATTCTAACAGTCTATGACCATCGACACCTGATGAATCTGTCGAAGAAGGACCTGTTGAAGTTAAACGAAAACAGGATCTTGACGACTGAAGCATGGGGTGATCTTGCAAGAGATTATCAATTAATGGTGAAGACTTGTATTAGAATGAAGATTCATATGGGCAGTAGTATTTACAAGTAGAGACCAAAGACAAAGTTGAAGATAACGACACTAGAGCTATTGTCAAGGGGGAGTCTGTTGGGACATGTTATTGTGACAATAGATCTAGCTTGTAATAGGACTAGTGTATTTATTATCAAACTTGTATAAATTGGTTTAGACTTGTAAATATATGATATTAACTTGTTATTATTATTTGTTTAAAGTTATTAGACAAATATCGATTTTAAGTTAAAGTCTGAATCGCGAATTGAGAAGTCAACTCGCAGGTCAACAGACTTGCGAGTTGAGATCTCAACTCGCAGTCCAATCTGGACTCGCAGCTCTCAGCAGCGAGTTGAGATCTGGGCTCGCAGCTTTCTCAGTTCGCAGGACCTACCTGCGAGCTGAGATGTGGGCTCGCAGTCCATCTGGACTCGCAGGCCCATGGGCTGCGAGTTGAGTCAACTCGCAAGGCCCATGGCCTGCGAGTTGAACCAGATATAAATATTTTAATGCTGCTCATTATTAGATATCTAGAAATCCGTGCTCTTTATACACACACCAAATATTTAATTACTCTCCTCGTTTTTCGTGCAGATATATTTATTATAGTATTAAAGGCTCGGTTTTGAGTGATTAACTTAGTTAATAATCAAAACGAAGTCCTTTAATTGATAGTAAAGTTATATAAGCTCAAACCTAACGTATTGAGGGATTCCGCACCTCAATACTTAAAGATAATCCGTTATCGAACCAAGATCTAGCGACCTTACAGTAATCGAGTGAATCTTACTTCAAATGATGCGTAATCGAAAGATATAAACGATCTATGGAGTGAAAAACCGGTCCTTTGGCTTAATAATTGAAAAATAAAGATTGAAAGTGCTCGGTTGGATTCGGTTCGCAGAAGTCGGCTCGTAGGGGTTTTTGGAAAGTGAGAGATTGACTTGTTGACCTGACCTTTTATATTTCAAACTCAATTCGCAATGTTGACTGGTCAACTTCGCAATTTTGACTAAAACTGCAAATTTAGTTTAAATATAAATTGAAATTATTAATATTGTTACAAGTAAAAAATTTGAAGTTTCCATTGCGTTTTTGCCACAATTAATCAACACGGAACGATAAATTATAATTTAACTTAATTCCAAAGGGTCAAAGTTATAAAAATGAAAACTAGATAAAATTGTAACGTAAATACCACAAACGAATACTCAAACTAACCAGTAGTATCAAGTACCAGTTTATTAATGAAATAAGATAAACAATACATATTGGAGGAGTTAAAAGTTTATTTGCCTATGGATCAGATTAGAGAGAATACGTTGTACCTTATTATTTCTTAATAAGTCTAAGAAGATTGTTAGTATACATACCTCACGAAGTTCACAATAAGTTACACAAAAAGTACAACTTAACCATTTATCAACTTATATTTATGGAAGTATAACTTGATTACCTTGCTCCACAGGATATAACACGTTCGTTAACCATACTTTTATAGTAATTGAGAACGAATGATTCATCAAAGTGAACGTTCAATTTTCATAGACAGTTCAAGACGATTACCGATATTATGATCCACATAAACAAATTATACACTGATTTCCAAGCAAACATTTATTGTTGGTATGCATATTAACTAGTGTGTTCCAAAATACGCCATACTGTATCTTTCACATTCAAGCTAGAGGTTATTAAATGATGTTCTGTTCGTAACATATAACATACCCTTGAGTAATTTTAAAGTGTGACAAACATCAAACCCTTATTTTGAAGATACTAGTGGTTCTAGATCTGTACTTAGTACAACATAAGATCCCTTAGTATGAACAAAACAAGTTTGAGACCATTGGCAAAACTAAAGGATTCAGGTCTGTACTTAGTACAACAAAGTCAGTAGTAGTTTTGCTAATAGCCATATTTCTAACTATTTGTCTAGTCAGATATTCAAAGATTCTTGATAACAGTGTATACTTATACTATCATTCAACAATTAAGACTTATGTCATACATCATATTACAGATCACACTAGATAACACACATGAGAATTACGGCTTATTAGATGTTCAGAAATCATAGCAGAATTTGCCTACCAGTACATCATATAAAGAAGCTGTCTAGATTTAATTTATTCGAAACAAATTATAACGTATGGAGAAAGATGTATAATAAAATAAATATAAATAAAGTCCTGGTTTGGAAAGATGTAATGTTAATGTAACTTACTGGAATCTACTAACACATCTAAATTAAGACTTTTACTTATTATTGTTAAGCGTACTCTTCTAATGTACTACCATTTCCGAACAGAGAAAAATTTAAACATTTTCTAAAAGAAACTACCGTTTTTTTTTTTAAAAAAAAAAAAAATTAACACAGAAACTTTGACTAATACAAACGTCTTTGGAAGACAAGTTATTCTGGATTCCTCATCCTGTTTAGTTGAATCAAAGTCTCAAAACGCGCTGTTGGTACATTTAGAGTGTCTGTCATTTGGTCTAGGTTATCGAGTTGTAATAATTAGTCTAGTTTTTGTTACTAGCGACATTGGCAATATCGCATAAGCGATATCACCAATATCGCTTAAGCGATATCACCAATATCGCATGTGCGATATCACCAATATCGCTAAACTGGCTAATTAGTTAAGTATAAATACGTTTAGGGTTTCAGTTTTTTAGTTATGACTTGACATACGAATTTAGCAGATGTGTTTATTTTTCTCTGGCATTGTTTTGTAATTCACATCTGATTTGATTTGATAAATATATTATTGTGATTACTTTTGTTGAATTTGTCATTTAAACGTACTTTGATTTGCTTTTGTATTCCGCGCTCTAGCATTTGCTTGATTGATTCATTGTCAAAAGGTCTGTCCTTTTTAACGGTCCTACACGCGCTCTATCAAAGGCTTTAGTGTACCAGTCTGCCAAGTTATCAGTTAAGGGAACTTTGACTAACTGTATCAACTTTTTCTCAGCACAATCTCTAATGAAATGATGACGAATATCAATGTGCTTCGTCTTGCTGTGCTTTACCGGATTGTTGGTAATTGACATGGTGGATTCATTATCAATCATCATTGGAGTGTTGGTCAAATTTAACCCATAATCTCGCGGTTGCTGTTGTATCTATAACACTTGAGAACAACAGCTGCCAGCAGCCACATACTCAGCTTCACATGCAGAGATGGCGACTGAGGTTTGCTTTTTGCACTGCCAAGACACTAGTCTACCTCCTAAGAATTGACATCCACCAGTGGTAGACTTTCTATTCTGATTGCATCCTCCATAATCAGAATCTGTGTAAGCAACGAAATCTAAATCTCCATCAGTTGGAATCCAAAGTCCCAGCTTCGGCTTCCCTTTGAGGTAACGAAGAATTCGTTTAACAGCTTGCATATGAGACTCTTTAGGATTAGCTTGATATCTTGCACAGACACATACATCAAACATTATATCAGGCCTTGATGTAGTAAGATACATTAGCGATCCAATCATGGCCCTATAAAGAGTAGGATCCACATCTTTATCACTCGATGTATCGGGACCAAGTCCATGGGCTTCCGGAATAGGAGTGTGATAAATTCTATCTTCATCCATCTTGAACCGTTCTAGTAACTCCTTGTATACTTTGTTTGATGAATGAAATACCCATCTTTCTTTTGTTCAACTTGCAATCCTAAGAAAAATGTAAGTTCTCCCATAGCAGACATCTCAAACTTGTTCTTCATAACTTGTTCAAATTCACTACATATCCTTTCGTCAGATGACCCAAAGATGATGTCATCCACATATACTTGAACAAGTAGAAAGTCTTTCTTCTTCCATTTTACAAAAAGTGTACTATCTATTCTTCCTCTTGTAAAACCATTCTCAAGAAGATAAGTTGATAATGTTTCATACCACGCTCTCGGTGCTTGATGTAATCCATATAGAGTCTTATCAAGACGATATACTCTATTTGGATAATCTGAATTTGTAAATCCTGGTGGTTGAGAGACATACACCGTTTCTTTGACTTTGCCTTACAAGAAGGCACTCTTAACATCCAGCTGATAAACTTTCATTTTCTTTGATGCTGCAAATGCTAAGAACAACCTTATTGCTTCAAGCCTAGCCACAGGTGCAAACACTTCATTGTAATCAATCCCCTCTTGCTGATTGAAACCTTGAACGACTAAATGAGCTTTATTACGAGTCACGATTCCCCGATCGTCTTTCTTGCACTTAAACACCCATCTAGTTCCAATTGGATATTCACCAACAGGTAAATCAACCAACTCCCAAACTTGTAATTTGGAGAACTGAGACAGTTCTTCCTGCATTGCTTCGACCCACGAGTTTTCTTTTAGAGCCATTTGCACATTTTTAGGTTCAACCTGTGAGATAAAACATGAATATAGAAATAGATGTGTAATCCCTGTCTCTTTCATTGCAGCATACAAGCTTGTGTGATTGGATGTACTAGCTTTAGATTGATTTCTAGTTTGAACAAAAGTGTTTGGATCACCGATGATATTCTCAATCGGATGATTCCTATTCAATCTCGTTGTTATTACCGGTTCAACTAGTATATCATCTCGTAAGTTAGTATATATTTCCTCCAATGGTGGTATACCATCATTAGTAGTAGATATCCTTAATTGTCGCAGGGGAGTGAGAATATCATCCACAATCCTTTGGTAAACAATTTCAGGATCTTCATTCTCTTGAGGTATATTAGCTGGAGGTTGTTGTGACTCAATTGTTGAAGCTTCATCAGAATCGACAATAGTCTTGATTCCAGACGTTTGAACATTCAATTTTGGAGAATGGCTAAGATCTTCATCTCCAAACAATAAATGCTCGGGTATCTCTGAATTACTGACATAGTCACTGATAGGGACTTTAAATGACTTAAAAAGATCTGAATAATTAAATTGACAATCTAATCCCTTATGTAAGTCATGTGTGTAGCTCGTAACTTCAATGTTATAAACTATTTCCACACGTCCCGTAGCTTTATTGAAGACACGTTTGTTTAGTTAGTTAGGCACATAACCTAGGAAGTATCCTTCGTCAGCCTTCTCACCAAATTTTGGTTGATTGCTAGTCTTCAACAAAGTGCATGAAACTCCAAAGGGTTCAAACCATGTTAAGTTAGGTTTCTTATTGTTTAAAAGCTCATAACAAGTATTGTTCTGCTTTTTAACCATAATAACTCTATGTAGAACATGACATGCAGTATTCATAGCTTCTGCCCAAAAGATGACCAGAAGCCTTGAATCTACAAGCATTGTTCTAGCTCCTTCAATCAACATTCTGTTTTTCCTTTCAGCAACACCGTTCTGTTGAGGTTCATAAGGTGCACTGAATTGATGTTGTATCACTTTACTTAAGCAATAAACATTAAACGTTGAATTCTTGAACTCTATTCCATTGTCACTAAGAATTCTCTTAACTCTTGTTCTATAGACATTCTCTATTAGGTCTAAGAACTCCATAAGAATACCAGGAGTTTCATCCTTAGATCCCAAAAAGAATACCCATGAGAATCTAGAGTAATCATCTGTGACAACCAAACAATACCATTTGCCACCTATGTTTCTCTTGCTTATGGGGCCGAAGAGATCCATATGTAGCAACTCAAAAGGCGAGGATATAGAATTTACAGTTTTAGATTTTGTGGTTTTTTGTGCTGCTTTCTTTTAATGCAAGGTACACACTTGTCTTCAAATGCAAAAGTCTTATGTGGTACACCCATAACCAACCCATTTTTGGTTATATAATTCATCTTTCTAAAATTCAGGTGTGCCATTTTCCTATGCCATAAAAGCGAGTCTGCTTCAGAAGCCTTGGATATAAGACATGTTGACTCCATTGAAGTAATAGGAACACCCATGTTGATGGCATAAATATCCTTCTTCCTTGGAGCCCTCATCAATATACATTTTTTGGGAATAAGGAAACCTGGCTTCAGGACTAAGGCCTCTGTCTCATTGAAATGTACAAGATGACCTTTATCACAGACTTGGGAAACACTCACTAGGTTGTGCGTTAGTTCTTCAACATAATTCACATCCTCTAGAGTCAAAGTGCCATTTGAAACTTTTCCTTTCCCAGTTATTAATCCTCCTTTCCCTCCAGCGAAATTTACTCGCTGCTTCAATCCTCCTTTGAAGTCCATCAGTACACTTCTCTCTCCTGTCATGTGTCTTGAGCAACCGCTGTCTACATACCACCAGTTGTCTTCGTTCATAGTATGCTCATGCACATGACATTTGTACACAATTAATTATCAAGAGGGACCCAAGCCATTACAGACTTGGATCGTCCCTCATCATCAACAAATTTAACTTCTTTAAAGTAACCCTCTTTCCCATCAGGAGCCTTGATTACTTTCGAAGGAGTTTGAGTTTGTTGATGAACGGTGGTCTTGGGTCTATGAGGTGAATGAGATGCAAAACTCCCTGACACATAACCTTGGGATTTTTGTCCTTGGTTACGATTATAGGTATACCCGTAGTTAATCCCATGTGTACGTGAAGTAGAACCATTCTCATAATGACTATGGTTTCTACTAGGGGTCCTATATCTCGACGGTATGTGATCTCTAAAATGATTGAAAGTATTATCATTTTGAGTTAAAAACCGTTTAGGTATAGGTGGAGAAACACTGTGTGTTTATTTCCTTTTCAAAATGTTTACAGGTGTAGTTATGGTTTTACTACCCATCTCAGATTTAGGACTCGACCTGTCTACATTCATCTTAGAAGTACCCGGTGACATGTCTCTGTTTACCGGTCTATGCATTGCTTCTGACTTCTTATTAGGACAACAAGAAACCACGTGCCCTTTTGGTGGCATTTGAAGCACGACATTATCTTCCTAGATTTAACTTCTTTTGCTTTTTCTAAGTCAGTATGTTCCCGAGTCACTGAAGTTTTAATTTTCCGTTCCTTAATATCCCTAACATCTAATTCAGTTTTACACTTGTTAGATGTTGGATCTTTAATAACAGACTTCTCTGCCTCAAATACCTCTAACTTATTAGATGAATTATTCTCAGCGTTAACAGACATATCAGTCATTTCTAAGTCTACATAAGTATTAGTGTAATTAGAATTAAATGGAGGAGGTACATCATGACAACCAAACTAGTCATATCCTTTACACTACGTTGAGTACTAATTATATGATCTAAAGTTAAGGAAGATGTCCTATAACTTTCAAACTTACAATTTAACTCAACCAAATTCATCTTAGACTCAGACAGCTCTTGATCTTTACTAGCAATATCTTTGTTTAAGTCTTTTAAGTTTAGATACAGACCATCTATTCGAATAGATTGTTCATTAATAGTATCTCTAAGTACGGTCTTATCTACCATATAAGACTTAATCTTTTATTTAAGAGCTAATTTATCCTCACTTAGCCTACTACATCACTTTTCATTAGTTCTAAGTCAGATGAAATATTCCTATATGATTCTGCATATACATTCCCTTGGGACTGCAAACTAATAACTAGTTGACATACATCAGTAAGAGTGAGAATATCAAGACATACCCGTTTTTTGTCTGTTTGGAGTTCAGTCATTTGAGCCACAAAGTCTTTAGGACATAGATCTTCCCTTGATCCCATGTCTAGCACATCATCAACAACTGCTGTCTCATTTGTTTCCTGTATCTTCACTTGATATTCTTCCGCAGTTGGCATGTAAGATGTGGGTTCAACAGTTTTATCTTGATTAGCAATTTCAGCCATAAGTGCTTCTTCAGATAAAACACTCCAGTCATAAGAACCATCAAGTTGTTGAACCACCAAGGCTTTGGAAGCTAAGGATGTGCCTTGTTTTACAGAATTTGCAGATTGCTCAATCTTGGGTCTTTGACATTCCCTAGCAAAATGTCCATAAGTCTGAGTGTTATAACACTTTACTTTGGATTTATCAATACCCGGTTTGTTACCCACCACTTTCCTACCAGTATGTTGTAGGAAATTTTTAACTCTCCTTGACACCATAGCAAGTTGCCACTGGAGATCCATTTCCTCTAAGTCATCAGGGTCAACTTGATCATAATCCTCGTCAAATTTAGTAGGATCATTAATCTTCCCTTAAATGTAATTCTCATATGAAGCAACGAATGAATCAAGCACAGAAAGTTGTTGTTCTGCCGATTTCACACTCATAGGCATCTTATGATGCCCTTGAGCGGACTTCTCTGAAGAAGTATTCTTGCTTCGGGTCTCACTTCCAGCTGAAGCTATAAAACATAGGTCTTGGAACACAATTTCACCGCTATCATCAATAGCACCAACCAGTAGTGCAGAGGTTGATGTTGATGAAGCATTTGAGAGACTAGATTTTCCATGGTATAACCCAGGATCCTGTACCTGATCAGAATCTGTATCTCTCGTTTTCTTAGTAAAATCATATCCTCTGAGCTTGTCTATAGCCTGCTCCAGAGTCATTTTAACATATCTTTCTTCATTGTCCTTAATCATCACTCCATATATTTCCCACTTAGGGGGTAAACCCTCAAGAAACTTGTCGGTTTTCTCCCTATCAGTACATGTAATATCATGGTCATCCAGTTCACTTAGGAGATGGTAGTACCTAGTGATGTATGCATCTAGATCTTCTCCTTTTAAAGCTTTAAAGACTGTAGATTGTTTCTTTAGAAGACTCTTTTTACCTTCTTTGACCTGTGGACTACCCTCACATCTTTTCTCAACAGCTACCTAGAGCTCTTTAGCAGTATGAAAAGATTTTAATTGATGATTAATTTCCCTTGGAAGACTCATCTTGATGGACGAAGGAGCTTTGTTTTCAGATTCATAGTCCTTTTTCTTCTCATCGTTCATCCGGTTATAAGGAATAACCACAGTTACATTCTCAACAGTTTGAGTAGGTGCAGTGTATCCATTCTTGATGCATTCCCAAATAATGGAAACGACAATAGGATTCAAACATATCCTTCCATCCATAGTAGTTTTCAAGTCGGAGCAATTTAGGTGGAACATTAGATTTTCCAATCTCATGGTCCATCTCAATCATTCTACTTAAGTCAGACATCTTTGCAAATCCTAGAAATTTAACAAGTCCCAAAATTCAGAAGTATCAGTTCGCAGAAACTCAACTCGCAGGAACTCAATTTGCAGAATCTCAGTTCAGTTTGCAACTCAGTTCGCAGAATCGGCTGTAAACCCCAAAAATGGAAATTTTAGGGGTTTTGAGCGTCTAAACCCTAAGATTTCGAACGTAAACGAACCTAAAAGCTTCCAGAGACTGATTTTGGTTGCAAATACGCACTAATTGTACGTAAAACAATCCTAAATCAACCATTATTATCCCGAATAGCCTCGAACCTACGCGTATCTAGCCGTAGGCTCTGATACCAATTGTAAGTCCGTATGTATAGGATCGATAACGAGGTTATCTAAGGTATTAAGGTGCGGAATCCCTCAATACTAGTTATAGGATCTATAACGATTTGTTTCGCAAATATAACGATTCGTATTACTAATATGCTTTGTATCGATTATAATAAATGTTAAACGATCAATACCTAGCCTTTAGTATGTTTAGAATATCTCTGGAAAACTCAGGAAATTCGTAATCCTTTTTGGCAAAAGTTCTCCTTAGGTTTAAAACCTAATTTTCATATATATAACCGTCTCGGTTCGCGGGTTTTAGGCTCTGCGAACTGACTCAGTTCACAGCCCACCTTGGCCCAGCAAACTGACTCGGTTCGCAGTCAAACATGGTCAACAATTTTCAGCATTTTAATATTTTACTCTAAAATTGTTTACCAACCAATATTTTTCATTACAATTCAAAACCAATGTACAAACTAGATTACAATTATCAGAAGTCCTATTACAAGCTAGATCTGTTGTCACAAAACATGTCCCAACAAACTGACAGTTTCTGTGTGCTGGGTGAACTAGCATAGTGAATTTTTGCAACCAGCACACAGATGACTTTGCACCAAAATTGAAGAATTCCAATGCTGGAAGACTAAGCCATAACCATAGTGTTAAATACAAGTTGTTGTCATCATAAAATCATCTAGGAAGGATCATGCCTTAACATTATCATTATTGTTTAAAACATTATCTTTTGGTGATGACCTATCTACATCATCCATAAATCTCTCTCCCACACCTTATCCTTCAACTTCTTTAGATAAGTTCATTTTTTCAGTATCTACAGACAATATGTCCTCCTTAACTCCTATAGACTTAAGCATCTTCCCCTTTTTGACATCATTTATAAAATTTGAAAGGGTAGTCTGCATATCATCTAACCTTTGATTTATAGTCTGCTCCAACCTATCCATCTTTGAACTTAGAGTTGACACTAGATCCTGCATTCTCTAGGTTAGTTTATTTATTATCATTCTCAGTCTGTACCCGTTCAGACAACTTAGTGATGGCTAGAAGAACATCATTGAGTGTACTAGAAGGCACATACTGAGGTTGTGAAGGTTGATTAAAGGTGGGTAATGGTAGTTGTCCCCCACACATCTCAAGTTGTGAATGAGAAGGATCATGGAGATCTTTTAGTAGTGTTGCACTTGTAGCCTCACTCTGTGTCTTGTGGATTGAATATCGATCATAGGCCACAAGTGGTGTGGTGGTTGTTCCCTCACACCGTATCCGTTTGTAGGAAAGAGTAACACTGGAAACAATGGATGGTGTAGCACCATATGTCATTAATCGAACCTTGTGAATAAGATGGGTATCATGGGCATCCAGGGTTGAAGTTGGTAAATTCACATTACCTATTAGGTTATATAATGGAATATCATTGATTTTAGAAGGGTTTGAGATCTGTACCTCAGTCTGTGATAATCTGTGTAGAAGGGTGTAAGGAATGACTCCCTAAAAGTGTGAACTAGGACATAATTAGCGGTAAATATAGGTGAAGTCATTGAGTGTGAAGCTATAACGGGGGTGGATGATTTCAGGATTAGAACATCGTCTTCAATGCTCACTAAAGGGGTCAATGTAGTGGTAGTAATTAGGTTATCCAAGTTTTCTAAACAAGGTGGAGGTTGGGTTGTATAAGTAGCCATTGACACCACAGACTCTAGGAGAGTTGTATTGGAATGAACTACATCACTGAAAGGTGTCTCTTAGACATCCTGTTCAATGAATGATGATTAATTGCTTATATCCAATGTTTAGTTTTGCCGTTGGAATGGAAGTAATGGCAACTTGATTATTAATACCTACCTTAACTTGCTTACCTTGTTTGAATGGTTTTGCATGTTGCATAGTAGGGGGTGCAGTGTAAGTCCATTGATCAGCCATGATGATTTGCGAAGAAGAATGAAGGAGAGGGAAAGTTATTGCAATTTTAGGGTTTTTAAATGATCTAAAGATATTTTGATCGTGTAAATTTGTAATAAAGGGAAATCAGGAGTTTTAAACGGAGTTAAATTGAATTTCTGTTAGTTTTGTGCACCCCATTGAAAGATATTTTTAAAAATTACTCATAACAGTTAAAAATAATCCTAATGTTATCTGTAAACTAATAGAGTTAAAATAATATAAAGTTGAATACTACTTGATTTGAAAAATATACGATGCGGTCATCAAACTAAGAAAAAAGTTACTATATAAAATAAAGGATATCTAAGAAAAATAAAATCTATTTGATATTTTAAATTATCACAAAACGTAAAAAATCTTTTTGATATCTTAGAATAGTTAAAAATATATATGTAATCTACAATAATATACCATAAGCTCTAAGTATGTGTAAGTTGAGTCTGTAATCTGTATGAGTTTGTAAATATCACACAGATTGAGACTTAACTGTAATCACAGACTGAGAGTAAATCACTTGAATTCAGAAGTTGCCTACGGATTTAACATCCCTAGTTGATCAATTAGATAAAAGAATCAATCTTGAAGCAATGGTTCAGTGATTATCTGCTAATTGATCATTTGTGGACATATACCTTAGATCACTTTACCTTTTTCAACACAATCTCTTATAAAGTGATGTTTGATCTCAATATGTTTGGTCATGAGTTGAATACTAGATTCTTAGTTATTGCAACGGCACTTTGGTTTTCACACATGATTGGTGTTTTGGTAAGCATTACATCATAGTGCGCCAATTGATGTTGCATCCACAATAACTTTGCACATCAATTGCTTGCAACAACATATTCTGCTTTTGCAGTGGATGTAGCAACATAACTTTGCTTTTTACTTACTTGACTAACTTACTAGTTTTCCACCTAGTAGTTGACATCCTCTAGAAGTACTTATCTTGTCTAACTTACAACCTGCATAACTACATCTGTGAAACCAATTAGATCAACCCTTGAGTTTTTGGGATACCAAAGACCGAGGTTTGGAGTACCTTTTAGGTACCTAAAAATCCTTTTGACAACTTTTAGATGAGATTCTTTAGGGTTAGCTTGATATCTAGCACATATACATGTTGAATACATAATATCTAGTCTACTTGCAGTAAGATATAATAAAGATCCAATTATAGCTCTATATGTTGTTTGACACACAGATGTACCAGATTCATCTTTGTGTAACTTATTTGCAGTGATCATTGGTGTTTTCATAATGGAACCGTTATTAAATGAGTATTTTACAACTAAGTCATTAACATATTTACTATTTTTTCACTTTCTGTGTGTCACATAACATCGAAAGAGCCAATAAAAATGAAGGGTTGATGATGGAAGATAGAAAGAATATAGCTCATCCTGTACCAGATGACATCAAGTTTCAAGATAATACATATATCAAAACCAGAAAACACAAATAGTTTATGTATACAGATGGTCAAGGGATTGAGAGTTTCCAATATGTGGGCATGTTGAATGATACTGAATACTATCACTTGATAGCATTATTATACTTGTGCAAGGATAAGCAAAGTCTACCTTTCAAAAAACAGTTGGTAAAATGTTTGTTTTATCATTTGAATGATTTAGACAGATTACCTGAACTCAAAGGTAATTGTGATAGAATCAGAAAGGAACATAGATAGTTTGAGAGATAGATGTTGGAGCAAATGGAGAGAAGAAATAATTAACTGTCTGTAATTTAAAATTTATGTTCTTGACTTTTAATAACATACTATTTGTAATATTGACTTATCTTATATAAAAGTCATATTCATTAGTTGTTAATTTATTTTTCTCTCTTTAAAATTGTAAAAGATTTTGACATCATTTGAAGAATCAAAATCTGAAGAGTCAAAATCTGAATCTGCAGTATTTAAACAAAGTGTTATTCTTTGTCTGTGTAATCTGAGTCTGTAGAATGACGAAGATTGGTTGACAAAGTTAAACATACAGAGTCAAGACCATTGTAGATTCAGAAAATAATCCGCGGTCAAATCAAGGATTATTTGAATTCATTTCAAATCATTTGAATTAATAATTGATTTAGTCCTCTTCAAATCAAGCCGTAGCATTAACTAACAATCAAACACCTAAAATTGTATAAATGGGTGATTGATTGTTCATAAAATAGTCGATTAAGTTGAATATTACTTAGAAATTTTATATGAATTTACGTAGGCTATTTTTCGTGTTTGATAATTCGATTTAGCTAAGTGTGATTGAATTATTCATACTTGTAATCATTTTTTATTATTGAATAAAACATATTCATTATATTCAACAAATGTTGTTACATTTGTTCTTGATTCCGCCAAGAACAAACCTTGTTTGAATATTGATTAACTTGATATTATAAATTAATCTCTTAATTTAATTTGTTAATGAAGTTCTGGGATCTATAAGACTTAACAAAACAAATATCGTTATGTTCCATAGGTATATTTTATGGAAGGTTTTGAAAAATATTGTGGACTGGCTCAAGAATTTCGGAGCTGCATTCGTGTCCACAGATCGCTCGAACATGCATTGGTTCACAAGTTCGAACCAATTTTTCCAGAATGTGCAACCTATTGCGATCGCATAGGAAAGAGAGTAAAATACATCATAAGAGATCACGCAATGACCTCCACCATTAGGCTTATAAATATCTCAAAAAACTAGCCCAATTTTCAATGTGGGACAAGTTCCCACCCATTTCTTAGCTTCTATTTTTTGTTCCAAGTAGCTCACTTTAAAACTTGATATCTCATTCCCCTTAACTCCATTTTGGACGTATCTTAGCTCATTGCTAAGCACTCATCAAGGATAACGCAAACCCATAAAGTATTAGCTATATATATAAATATCATATATATAGTTATCATGTCCAAAATTGATGAAAACTTCATGTTTTCTACCAATATTTCCAACAGTTTATATATACTTGGAAAAATGAAAGAAGGGAGTGAAGATCAATGATTCAAATTTACTTTTAACCTAATCAAATTGACTAATTGCATTGAATCATTCTTGTATCTAGTTTTATATTACTTGTTCTCTCACACATACATACGGATTATATCACAATTGAGTTCCACAACACAAGAATCGATCAAACAATTGGTATCAGAGCATTGGTTAAGTGTTTTGGAAGTGATTTCACGGTTCAATTGCTAGATTCAAGCTCAATTTCGAGGTTTAAGTCAAAATAGGGTATCTAAGTCAAAGTTTCAGTTTATTGCTCAAATTCAGTTAAAACATCTGTTTCTGATCAAGTAAAGGATCAACATAGCTTCCAGAAGTGATTTACAACAGATAGAATCAAGAATTCACGATCAAATCATTTGATTTTTCAAATTTGATTCAAGCTTCAAAAATGGCAGTTATCTTGTGATTTGAAGTGTTTGAACTCGTTTTAGTTAAATTCGACCGATCAAAGTATTCTATTAGTGCCTAGGATTAATCAGGAATCAAGCTCAGGATTCAATTTCAAAGTTTGATCAAACTTTGATTTGGTGTTCTTGACAGACTGACGAACATATACTGCGACAATCTCTCTAGTGCGACAATCTATTAGAGTGCGACAATTCCTAGCGACAGAATTAAACAACCCTTCTTGCGGCACTTGGTAAGTGTCGCTATATAACAAGCAATAGTTTTTCATAAACAAAAAAAAAAAGAAGTCTTTTGGAGGGAAAATTTGTCAATTACCATATTTTGAAATTAAGTGTTCAAACATATAATTTTGGTTTGAGAAATAACATTGAAAAAGAGCATATTGAACTATTCTTTGTCAAAACGGATTATCAATTGGCTGACTTATTTATCAAACTTTTAGATGATAAACATTTTCATTTCTTGGTATCTCAGTTAGGCATGCTTCCACTTAAGCAATAATCTGACATTTTGCTCCAAAATGGCATATTTTGAGGGGGAGAAAATATACAAAGTTGAACTGTTAAACAATTCTGATGATATAATGCCATGAAATAGCATTATGGTTTTTACTCACATCAGAGTGAAACCCGAATTTTAAATGACAACAAGATTTTGGTTTTATAGCTTATATTCATATGTAAATTTCCAAAAATAGTTGATACATAGGTTAAGGGGGAGTATTTTTCAAAATCCAAAACTTTCAAATGTTCAAACTTTTGACAATATGCAAAACACTTTGAAAGATTCTCAATGACTTTTGATACTTCAACGATTGATAGATAATCAGCTCACAAGTTTTAATTAAAATAGTTTTGGCAATATGTTGTCTTCTTTACTGAGTGCTTTAGTTTACAAATAACTCCTATAATTCACCAGAGCCGGTTGGATTTACCAAAGGAGTCATTTCCCAAATTTAGGATACAAGGTTAGGTCTTAAAATGAGGGAGGGTGGAAATACAAGTACAGAACAACATATTTTTAAACAAATGCCAATTGAGGGAGGAGTCGAAAAAATGAGTAAGGTTGAGTGAGGAGTGCGTGATAGGGTTAAAAGAAAAAGAAAACCCTTACTACAACAATTAATCGTTAGGTAGCCACATTCAGCTATCAGAAACCATTTGTTGATTTCTGGTTTTGAAGAAGACATCATGGACCCAGTGATGCAATGCACATTACCCTCATAGCCACTCAAGTACTTCTTAAAAAGTCCTTGTTTCAAATTCTCACGGAGATTTAACATATAATCTATTGACATCTCATTTGGAGATTGTTAATATTGAAACAAGATGACAGTTTGCTCCAGTCCCTAACATCATTATTGCACTTATTGAGTCTAGAGCCAAATGATATAAAAATATATTTAGGACACAAAGTGTATTTTTACACTGCATGTCTTTGTGACATTATGCATGTCTATGTGACATTGCCGGAACATTCATAGTGATACCGAAATATTGGTATTTCACAATTATTAAATGGAAATCCTACCAATGCTAACATCAATGCCAACATTGAAAGTAGGTCATTCAATTGATTCATTTAATGTCTCAATTGATGTGTTAACTAGTAATCCATGTGATCCAGTAGTTAAAGTGTTTTCAAGAAATGCGTTTTCTGAAAATACTACAACTTTTCTTTGATTCAATTAAATGAATTGTTGTTTTACCCTTTGGTTACTACATTTTGTGCTTAAATCATATTCATGTTCTTGAAACTTGGTGGCTTTCTTCAAACACTATTGAGCTGTATTGTATTCATGATGCTCACAACGTATCATAATCATCATGAAGGGGGAGATATGAGTAAAGGAGAAAAAAATTAGTGTTTGAAGAGAGTAAAGGAAAAAGTTACTTTTTGAATGAAGGGTAAGACTATTGGAAGTCTATTCGTTTGTTAAAAAGAGGAGAAAAGAGTATTGCAAGAATTTAGGTAAAAGAAAAAGTCAAAGAAGTTCATTAAAGAAAGAAGTTTAAAGGTAGATCGAAAGTCTAAAAGATTATTGGGTTGAGGTGAAGAAAAATAGGACTTGAAAAATAAGAATTGCAAATGTTTTAAAATAAGAAGATTGAAAGCTCCAGAAGATTAGACGTCAAATTAAAGGGGGAGCAAAAGGCAAAATTCAAGAGTCATAAGGAAAAGCGAGAGATTTATTAAAGAAGTCAAAATAAAGAAAGCTCAAAGAAACCAAGCCGAGAAAACTCAAAAGAAGCTTCAAATACATGAAGATATCAAGCAAAGAAAGCGTAAATAATTATCAAGATTCAAAGAGAAGATTAAAGAGACGTTTCAAAGAATATATTTCAAGAGGATATCTTCAAGAGTCTACTATGAAGACAAAATGAATATTCATTAGTCACAAACTGTTTAGAATACAAGATGCTAAATCCTAAGGGGAGATTGTTAAATATATAAATAGGATTTGCATTTGTATAGTCTAAAATATATGCGACAATAGAGGAGTGTCTTAGTTAGAAGCAACAATTCAATGAAATGCGACAACCTAGGATTGTCGTAGTTAGTGTAAATGCGACAGTCTAAGATTTTCGCAGTAAGTGTGGCAGTGAACAGTACCTTTTAGTATAAATAGGTCTGTGAGCTTTCATTTGAAAGCGCTGGTGTGCGAGTATATACTGATCAAGTTGTATTGAGAGTGAGAGAGAGAGAGAGAGAGAGAGAGCGTGTAACCTAATCAAATTGATGAATTGCATTGAATCATTCTTGTATCTAGTTTTATATTACTTGTTCTCTCACACATACGTACGGATTATATCACAATTGAGTTCCAAAACACTAGAATCGATCAAACAATTCATATATATTTTAAAATAATTGAGGAAGACAAGAAAAAAGAATACATTCAAAACAAGTATCAAATAATATTTTACTTTTTTTGTTTTGTTTTTACTATCCACTTTACTATTTTTGTTTATCTCAAAAAACATTATTTACCTACAAAAAGTAATGATTAAAAATCACTAAACTCCCTATTTATCATCATTATTACTATTAATCATTTAGTATTTTAACAATTTGCAGTCAGATATGCAAAATATATAATGACACCGACATTCGAGGACGGAGGGAGTATTAGAACTCAACGAGCGGTGACGCTGAAAAACAATGTTCTTGACATTGTTATAGGGGGGGGGGGAACTGTTGCTGAAAAATTTAATGAATTGAAACAAATAAAAAAATAAATTAAATAAATTCATTAAAAATAAAAATCAATATTACTAGTCCTAAAAAAATAAATTCATTAAAATAAAACAATACAATCAAGATTCTCCCGAACCCGAACCCGATCCCGATCCCGATCCCCACCCCATCTTCTAACAAATCTTCTTCTTTTCAATTTCTTATTATGACTTTGTTTCGTCCCGATAAGTGGTCCGGTGACATAGCCAAAATTCTTAGCGCGACTTCAATGTCCTTTGTCCGATAGTAGCTTTTTTATCGAAACGGATGCCTTCAAAGGTATTCGTGATCGACTCGTCAAATGAAGCGCGAGACGAACTGGCTGAACCGGATGACGTCTTTTGGGATTTTGCTTTCTTTGTTTTTCCCCGTGGACTTTAACTGATCATCACCGAATAACGCAACATTCCGACTACAACGGGATCGAGAGTTAACCATATTTAGCAGTCCTTCAAGAAGTTTCACGCTTAAAAACATAGTGAAAGTCTTTAGGTATTCCAACTTATATTGAACCTCCACCTGAATCCGAAAGTCATCGGTGCTTCCCTGCTTCTTTTGTTGTGATTAAATCCGCTTCCAAATGCCTTCCCACTTTTGACATGCGGCATTGAGTTTTGCCCATTTTGAAGACAACATGTTTTTGGTCCGTTCATATAGAGGGTTGTGGGCATTGTACTCTTGCATGAAAATATACCAAAAAGAGTCATTAGATTACGAATATCCTCAGATGGAATATTCGGAAATGGCAATCTAACTTTGGGCCAATCGGAGTTGTCTTGTGATTTCCAAAGGTTTCGGTTGGTATAAACTTTTTTTTAGTTTAGGTTGTGATGGTTCAACCTCGGGTTGTTTGCTTTTCTTTTTTGACCTATTTCTACGAGAGGTTGGTGTCGATACTTCGTCTTCGACCGAGTGCACGTCAGGTTGTTGGGTGATAGGTTATTGGGTCTTTTGTGATGCTTGCCACATTAGGAAATCATTATATTGATTAGGGGATAAGTTTTGTGTTTGATAGTATGGCGTTTGTTGGTATTGTGTCTGAGGATGGTATTGAGTATCAAAACCGGGTATGTCGGTTGATGGGTTTGAAGATGTTGGTTGTTGTGAAAACGGGTTCTATTGAGAGTATAGGTTGTATGAGTTGTTTGACATTGTGAATTATAGTGAATAATAGAGTTTTTGAAGATGAGATGAGTGTGTTGATGTATTAAGAATGTGGTATATTGAAAATAAGGTAATAAAAAAACTGTCATCTTCCTAGCAGTTGGAAATTTTTATTATTATTATTTTTTTAATTTTATACCTTAATATAACCTTCTAAAAAAACAAAAATAAAAATAAAAAAATAATGAAGCAACGTCTATGTAGAGACGCCTTTCAAAAATGCCATCCAAAATACCGTTTGGAATCGTTTGTACAAAAGGAACACTGCCCCCAAACGTAAAAAAAAGAAAAAAGGAAAAACAAAAACAAACTGCGTAAGCTCTTAGACTTGATTTTAAAAACTATCTACAAAATTTAACATATCACTTTAGAAGTGAATTGATGATTAATAATTAACTTCAAAACGTGATATAATTAGAGTACAAGTTACAACCATTACATATGTTTGCATTAATTCGTTTGGGTGCTTTTTTGACGAAATACAAAAGCATTCAATGCCACAATCCAAATCAAAACCACAAACGTCAATGTATCTTAAATTCAGCAAACTTTTTCAGAGTGAATGCGGTTTCTTTCACGTCCAAATTCATCCTCATCTTCCCATGTTTTTCTCAGATTTAATGGGTGCCTACTCCGTTGACAATTTTACCTTTGACCTCCATAAAGCAGTGGCCTTCATCTACCCAAAATTTGCACACATTTTTTCTAAAGCTCAATACTTTATTTGCAAATCATACCCATCATTTTTATCCATTCAACACCCATTTGCTGACTTTGAGAATTATCGCAGTTTGTGAGTGAAATACATATAGATATAGAACCCTATTTGAAGCAGTATTTAGGGTTCATAGCTAACCCATATTGGGAAAACTTTATTTTGTTTCTGATAGGTACATTGAATCTGGACAGAAATTGAAGGTATTTGCTTTCCAATTTGTTTATATTTTTGTAGGTATTTTGTGTGGATAAATTATATTATTAAAATTATACTCCATATTATATATGAACCATCAAGTGTGCTGTGGAAAAGGCATGGTTGTTTTGTAATTCAAAAGTTTTAATTTTTTGTTTTGGTTTTTTAATTATGTGAGGGGACTGATTTTGGACTTTTTGTGTTTATTTAGTACTACATTGTCAACTTTTGACTTTTTAAGTGAATAGAGTTAGGTTTTTAGTTTAAATCTGATATAAATATAAATTGTGCTATTGGTCAACATGAGTATGATAATTATGGTGGGTTATGAAAAACGTTTCTAGAATTGATGTATATTAGATTAAAATTTGAATTATGATAAACATTAAGGTTGAAATATTAAAGTCAATGTCAACTTTGGGACAAAGAGGGTCTTGGGATGTGCTTCCAGTTTCGTGATTGTGACTCATCTAGTTTTTAGTTTTGGATTATGAGTGCTTAAGATTTTGACTTTAGATTATCTAGAGTAAAAATAACTAGATTTGGAAATTGGAAGAAGCTGTATAAAAGTGCTGATCATTGATTTAAATGTAAAATTAGTGACGTATTTGTAGCTCTAATGCATTAGTTATCTCATTCTGATTTCAATGCTATCAAGAAAGTTTATGATTTTGAGTTGTGACGGACCCCTTTTGATTTGTAGGTGTATTTGGTTAATCCACTATCAATGGTGTTCAAGAAAGCATATGTATGATGGAGAAAAGTAGGTAAAAATCATGTTTGCTTTAACTTCACTCATTTCAATTTCGTGCACATATGCATTAGATGCTTCTATATTGTCCATGAACCTGTTGCGTTTATAAAACACAAATATGTTAGTTGTGCTCAATATTGCTCAAGTTTGAAATGATAATGTAGATCAAACTTTGGGTTTATTTAATGTCCTTATTTTTCATAATTTCTTTTTTCTAGTTTGAACCATTTGATTGGCTGGTATTTGTAAATCCAAAACTCAAATCTTATCAAATGCAAAACTCAATAATATATGCCATAAGTAGCTAGGTTTGTATTAAATTCGAAGTACGGTATGACACTAAATATATTTTATTGGATGATGATAGTTGATTACTGCACGCCGCAAAATCAACAAAATGGCCTTTATAACACTAAGATTGTCTCTTCATTTGCATCGAGTGTTTTATTCGTTCTATTAACTTTCTATAAAACAATACTAAAGATGGTATTCACGTATTTCTAAACTAAAGCTTGCTTTACTGAACATAAATTATACAAAAGCAATGTATGCTACTCAAGCTAGAATTTTAAATTAAATATTGTCTTCACATTTCATGCTAAATAAAGGTGAAAGAAAATATTCGGCCATATTGTCACATCCCGTTTCCAAAACTGATTTGCCCTTTTATGCCTTTTATGACATTTGATGTTATAACGGAAACTTTTAATGGTTGTTATGAGAGGGAATAAACTAAAGAGAGAAAAGGTGTATGTTAGATATTAGTTCTTCAAGCTGATGCCTCTGGTCCACCATTGATATAAAAATATATCATATTCTTTGAGTTCATAAAAAAGGAACACGTGGACACTTGTCCATTAGTCACTTCCTTTCTAATGTTAGATTAATTCAATAGTGTTGTATTCAAAAGAGAATTATTTGACCAAAAGGGTCAAAGTATGACTCTAATATACACAGGTTGGCAAATTCGAAATTGTGTTAGTTTAGTCAAAAGTTTAATCATTTCTTCAGCTTTTTACGTGGGAATCTGCTGAGAAACAAAGTGTGAACTTTTACTATTTCTGATCCACAAACTCTATAACCTGACTTATTTAAGCTTAAGTTTCTCAATCTCTTTTACTTCACAATACGGCTTTACAACAGCTAACATTAAATAACTTAGTCTGTTGCTCTCGGGTATATATCTTCTTAACACTTTGATTTCATTTGAAAGACATTTCTCCCTGAAAGAACAAATGATATCTCGTATATGCTATAAAATTCCAAATTTGACCCTTTTCAGCTTTGGTGTATATATCTCCTTAATACTTTATTTTTGTTTAATATGCATTTTGGCCGAAATAGTAGATGAAGTCTTGTATATCTGATAAAGTTCCAATTTTGACCCTTTTCGCCTTTGGTCTATGTATCTCTAAAATAGTTTGATTTCCAGGATATCATTTTGGGCCCGAAGCGTGAATGCTATATTGAATACATGTTAAATATTCACATTTGACCCTTTTTGCATTTGGTGAAACACAGGTGAGTTTTTAAGTGAGGTCCACAATGGCTCATGAACACAAGGATGTTGAAACAAAAGACGTTGATACACGAGCCTTTGTTTCTTCGGAGAGTCGAAGACAGAATGTACCGTACATTCATAAGGTTGGAATTCCACCAAAACAAGATCTCTTAAAAGAATTCAAAACCACTGTGAAAGAAACTTTTTTCTCAAATGATCCTTTACGCCCCTTTAAAAATCAACCCAAATCTAGACAAGTTATGCTTGGCCTTCAAGCGATATTCCCAATTCTTGAATGGGGTAGGAGTTATAATCTCAGAAAGTTTAGAGGAGACCTTATAGCGGGGCTCACCATTGCAAGCCTTTGTATTCCACAGGTAATTTACTTGTTTTCTATATGGTTGTCAAAATTGGCTGGTGGGGCGGGTTGGGTACCATGGCAAAACGAGTAATTCTTTGGTACAAGTCTGGTTGGGTTGTCCCGAAGCACTTTTGGCCAAAATTTATATTGAAAAAATAATAGGGTACAAAAATTATACTAGTTTAATAACTATCTATCCTTTTTAATAAAACATTTTATATTCGTTAAAGTTAAACTTTGGCCGACTTTTGATCCGTTTAACCCATTTGACCCGTTTACTTTAATGCTTTTTATCTGTTTGAGATAAAACAAACCTCCAGTTGAGCTGTTTAAAAAAGTAAATGGGTCTAGACTGCCATCTCTAGTTTATAAGATAATAGCAACTTGTTTTAACATGCTTATCCATTCCAGGACATTGGGTACTCAAAACTTGCACTTTTACCTCCCCAATATGGGCTATGTAAGCTTTATCTCGGTCCCTACAGGTTAAATTCATTTGCCTACTGCGATCTCTTAATGATAAATTCGGGTTTTGATTTTTCGTGTAGATTCAAGCTTTGTACCTCCTTTGATATATGCTTTTATGGGTAGCTCACGGGATATAGCCATAGGACCTGTTGCAGTGGTGTCTCTTTTGTTGGGGACACTTCTTCAGAATGAGTTTGATCCAGTGACTAATGCCGATGAATATCGTAGGCTTGCTTTTACAGCGACGTTTTTTGCCGGGATTACCCAAGCTACTCTTGGGATTCTCAGGTAATCCGACGATCATATGTGGAGTAACAGGTCAAAACGGGTTTGGATTGAAACAGTTGTTTAGTACGGGTCAAAAGGGGTCAGGCCACTATGTTAATTTTCCTTTATTCTATATATAGTTGGTGTGTTGTATGATTCCATTTCCTAATAAACCAGTTGGGTCGTGATCAAATAATAATCTATATTTTCTAAATTAAACCGCTTTAGAAGGCAATAAAGGTACACTTTGGATGATTTTTAAGCTGTTCGACCCATTTGACCCGTTTCCGTTTCAGCCACGTTTTTTTATTTAGCCCATTACCCATTTATTAGTAGTAAATGAGTCATTTATCGATATGACTTTGATCTCTTGTTTATATTTAGTGGTGTAGTTTATATAAAAATGTCATTTTTTTTTTTTACTTTGTGGATCCAGATTGGGCTTCCTAATTGACTTTTTATCCCATGCTGCTGTGGTTGGTTTTATGGGGGGAGCTGCTGTCACCATTGCCCTTCAACAACTCAAGGGTTTTCTTGGCATCAAACATTTCACAAAGAAAACAGATATTGTATCTGTAATGAAATCAGTTTTCAGCTCCATTGATCATGGGGTGAGCTTTTTCTCTCTTTACACATGCATAACTGGTTTGGGTAAATGTTCAAGAGGATAATTTTTGGCACATATCAAAACGGGCTGGGTTGGTTTTAACAGAAACACTGTCCTTATTCTAAAGAAAATCTGTGCTAAATATGATTACTAAAAGTGTATAAGTACAACAATCATCCAACCTTTTGAAAACATATGATTAGGAGGTTTTATGCATTATACATATACGTTGAACAACTTTTGACCACTTTCCTTTCCAGTTAAACTTTTAAGTTTACCCATTTGGCCCATCATAGTAAACACGAGACAAATCGACCCATGTATAAGTTAATGGGTCGAACTTGCCACCTCTACCACATGCTTATTGCACTTTATGAAGCCCATATGAATAATCATTCTTGTAAATATTGCAGTGGAACTGGCAAACAATAGTGATTGGATCAAGTTTTTTAGCCTTTCTTCTATCCGCTAAGTACCTTGTAAGCATATATGATTCCAAGAACTGTACTAGAACACAAATATTCAGACATTTTGGTAACTCCTATGTAACTTGTCAAACAGGGGAAGAAGAATAAGAAACTCTTTTGGGTGTCTGCAATTGCTCCATTAATCTCTGTTATCTTGTCTACTTTTTTCGTGTATATCTCCCATGCGGATAAGCAAGGTGTTGCAGTTGTAAGTACAGCTGTATTCTTTTTCAAGTCTTTTAAATTTTTTTTTTTTTTTGATAAAACTTAATTATTTACGTTTCATGTCTTACAGGTGAAACATATAGAGAAAGGAATCAACCCTCCATCTGTAAATGAGATTTATTTTTCGGGTGAAAATCTTCTAAAAGGATTTAGGATTGGTATTGTGGCCGGTATGATAGCATTAACGGTAGGTTCATTGCAAGCCTTTAAATTCATATTTTATGTTTTGTGTGAGGGTCAAAAGTACAATTAATTTTTTTACGTGACAAATCGTGTTGTGTCTGGTTGATGTGTGATGTGTCAACCCTTTTTTCTGTTTGCTTGACTTTTATAGATGATTAGTGTATCAAGTGTAATTAAAAAAGCTATATTGTTATATTAATAATCTTTGATTTTCCTAGTATAGGGATTCACAATGTTGTAAGCTGCTCGTTTCACTTTTGACGACTTTTGGTCCGTTTGAACCATTTTATTTTGTAACTGACTTTTTATGTACTCATTTGACCCTTTAGAGACTAAATAGAACCCAAACCGACTCATTATTAACTAAATGGTCGAATATGAACCTATGTTGAAAATTGTTTTTCCTTGCTCTAAGAAAACAGTCCCATCTCACCACTTTATCTTGATATATCAGGAAGCCGTGGCAATTGGAAGAACCTTTGCTTCAATGAAGGACTACCAAGTTGACGGGAACAAAGAAATGATAGCATTGGGAACCATGAATGTGGTAGGATCGATGACATCATGCTATGTTGCAACAGGTAAAAAGATATCAGAAAAAGTATAAAAAGGACACTTTATTTTCAAAAGTATGGCTAATGAAAAATCTACTAGTATAAATAACTTTTTTCTTCTGTTATTTGTTTGCAGGCTCATTTTCACGCTCGGCCGTCAATTTTATGGCTGGATGCCAAACAGCAGTCTCTAACATAGTGATGTCGTTAGTCGTTTTCCTAACCTTAAAATTCTTGACACCCCTTTTCGAGTACACCCCGAATGCTATCCTCTCTTCCATCATCATATCTGCTGTTATTGGTTTAATCGACTACGAAGCAGCAATATTAATCTGGAAGATTGACAAATTCGACTTTGTTGCTTGTATGGGAGCTTTTCTTGGTGTAGTTTTTGCATCAGTTGAAATCGGTCTTTTAATTGCTGTAAGAATCAGAACAACTTGATACTTCATGAAATGCTTATATTTTTATTGCAGGTCAAAACGGGTCAGTTCAGGTTGGGCCGACCTGTAACCCCTTTGACTTCGATAGGGTGATCAATACTATATTATAACAATAATGTAATGTTTCTTCAATAAATTGATACAGGAGGTTTTATGCATTTTGAAATTTAAAATACACTTTGGGCGACGTTCGACTCGTTCCCCTTCCAGCTATTGTTATTTTCTTTCAATTTCACCCATTAGACCCTTGAAAGAGAAAGTAGAACCCAAATTAACCCATTAGCCCATTCATGGATGAAAATGGCAACCTCTAATTTTAATCTTCATTTTGTTGATTTTTAGGTTTCAATATCTTTCGCTAAGATCCTTCTTCAAGTTACTAGGCCAAGAACTGCTATTTTAGGAAGAATTCCAATGACAAGTGTTTATAGGAACACCCAACAATATCCCGAGGCAACTAAAGTCCCCGGGGTTCTAATTGTGAGGGTTGATTCCGCCATTTACTTTTCTAACTCCAACTACACTAAAGAAAGGTACTACTTTTTCTGCTTTTGAATTTAGTTTTTGGAACTGATTATGTTATTATTGCAAACTGAAGCTGCAATGGCGAGTTTTTATTGTTTGACAAATAAATTTGCTTTCGAGAATCTGAATATTCAGTGGTCAAATACTTGATCACTGAAAATTAATTTCTTACCAGCTGTGACATAGCTGTTTTTTTATTTTGTTTTATCTATTAATTCTTAGATAGAATATGCCATTAAAAACTACAAATCCAAGCATTACATTTTATGACCCAATGTACTCTACTTAAATATACGATTCGTAATATAAAATATCCCATGCCACTTTTAGAATGTACATCCAAACTCCCTCTAAATATCTTTCTATACGCTACCTTTTGTCTATTTAGTGTCGATGCTCAGATAAATCTAAGATGAACTTTTGCAGAATATTGAGGTGGCTAACTGAGGAAGAAGATCATCTAAAAGCTACATATCAACAAAGAGTTCAATTCTTGATCATTGAGATGTCACGTAAGGATTTTGTGTTTTTCATTGAATCTCGAGGCCTTTTTGTCCATTTGCGTCGTCAATCTTTTTCTCACTATATCCATTGTCACCCTTGCAGCTGTTACTGACATCGATACAAGTGGAATACATGCATTTGAAGAGTTATACAGCAGTCTAACTAAAAGAGATGTTCAGGTAAATATACAAAGCATGTTGATGGTTGAACCTATGTGTCGCAATTAGACTCATTTACTTATGAATGGTCTATCTGGGTTGTGTTTTATCTCAAATGGGTCATATGAAAAACTTTAGCTGAAAGGGGAAAGAGTTAAATGCATGAAAGTTGCCAAATTTTATTTTAAATGCGTACAACCTTTTAAACAGTTTATTGAAAGGTTTATTTTTAAAAAAAAGTTTAGTCAACCCAATTGGATTTCGTTACTTGTTACTCGCTTGACCTATTAACATTAGAACATAACCTACATTGACCCATTATCACATAACTGATTTGAAACTAGTCATGGAGTTTATGCAAAGTGAAAAAATCTAACATACAAAATCTTTGTTTGTTTTGCAGCTAGTTCTTGCGAACCCTGGTCAACTGGTGCTAGACAAATTATATTCATCTGGTTTCCCTGATCTGATAGGTGAAAACAAGATTTTTCTCACTGTAGCAGATGCTGTTCTCACTTGTTCACCCAAGATTGTTCAAGAGGTATGATCAAATTGGAGTCGAGAAATTAGCAGATCAAAGGAGTGTAGAGTTGTAGATACAATCCAGGAATCAATATAGATATACATATATGCATGATCATACAATAACATGAAAAAACAAGAATTTTATGGTAAGTTAACGGATGATGTTGAACCTTCTTGTGGATTTTTAAAATGAAGAATGTTGTAGGAGTTTAAAGTTCATGTATGGTTTTTGGATCTTTCAAGCTCTTTGTATGTGGAAGATGTCATATTATTGGAGTAACGAACGACTCTAAACGATAATTTGCATGTTTAATCCGTTTATCGAGGCTAATATTGCATGGAGCATGTGAGCAGTAATGATTAGATGAGCATGCTATATTTACCATCATATCTGCTCAGTGATCTATTAACTGCTTACAATAAAATTATACATAAAGTCTCATAATATGGAAATTATATGCCAATCTCACAATATTTTTCTCCACGACATTTCATAAAATTTGAGTTCGCTAGTTCAAACTACATGTAACAAGTTAATTTGTTGAACTTTCAAGTTTGTCAACAATCTTGTTCAGAATATGGGCCATAAATTGATTAACCCGGTTGTTATCCTGCTGGTATGAATTGGGTTTGTGCAGTTTTGATGTAGATATTAAGTGATTTTTTCTGTTTTCATAACTGAACAAATCGAACTGAATAACTCCATTAAGCTGAAGCTCGAACACCCTAAGTAACACTAAATTAAATGAATAGTATCACAATCAACTTACGATTATTCTCGTTACGTTCTCCGCAACCTTTTACGTATATGACCCCGCAATTTGCGGCATATGATATGATTCTGTTATACATAGCAGGTATTTTTACCTTTTCTTTTTTAATTTTTAATAATTAAAATTCGGTACACCTTTATATCCCATTCTCTCCCCCCTTACACTTCTATACACGCGCTCCCATAAACAACATCACACACCCTCGTGTGACATCCACGCGCTAAGAAAACCATTTCAACATCATTAATCATTCCACCGCCACACAGTAATCATTTCACGAGAGCCGTGCCCCCCCAGCGCATTTTAGCATACACCGCGTTCAAAACCCCCTTTATTTTTCATCTTCACCCTCAACCGTTTCTCATCACACACAACAGCTTTCATTTACACACATTTACAAACAAAAAATGGCGAAATCGATGTTGATGTTAGCACTATGCGTTCTACTACCGGCGCTCATTAGCGCCGGACGTCCGATGTCGCATCCGTACGTCCTGCAAGGCAGAGTTTACTGCGATACTTGCCGTGCTGGTTTCGAGACTTCCGCTACTACTTACATTCACGGTATGTATATATAATCATATATGTATAGATATATACTGCTCTGTAACTATTTGTTTTTATTTTACGCAAATATTGATGCGTTACGTGCGTATATTTTGTATTAATTCTGTTCATTTGAAGATGATTGTTATAGATCTGTGTAGATTGAAGTATAAAAATGTGAAGTTATTTGTAGATCTGAAGTTTGAGTAGCAGTTTATTGAAGAAATAAGTGAATTTGGGTTTTAGGTTAATAATTAACGCTGAATTGTGAGTATATGTTATGTAGGTATTCAGGTGAATTGTGTTTAATGTTAAATGATTTTTGAAGTATGTGAATTAATATTTTATTTTTAATAATATGTTGATGTTGATTTGGCGTATTAGTAAAGCGTTGTCAAGTAGCTAATGAATTAGGTTTTAGAGTCATTGATGATCTAGGTTTTAAATATGATTAGTAAGAGTAGTTAATTTGAAGATCTATAGATGTAATGTGTGATTTTGGTATTTCTTGTGTAGACTTAGGCATAGGATTCACATGATATTGAATAATTGGAACAAGATAAATGGTTGTGATATAAATAAAATTTTATAGAAAGAGGAGTATTATATGTTGGCGTATATATAATTGACATACAAAATTTTGAAGTTCTTTGTCTGAGATTAAAGCAGTAGTTTAGTAAATAGATGGATTGAGTGATTTCTGTAAGATCTAGTCCTTGTCTAATGTTTTATTGGATCAAGAATTTACACCGTGTGATGAGTGCTAGCTCATTGTAGTCAAGAAGAATGTTTTTTTATTTAGTATTGAAACAGTGATGGTATAAATTGTCTTATTGGATTTTGTGAATTAGCTTTCTTTTTTCAGTATGTAAAAATATAAATAAAATGTTAAAATTGTCACAAACTGTTATCTTTGCAAATGTTTTGACAATTAGATTGTGGATTATATTAAAATATTGGATAATGTGGAATGTGAGGATTGGTCATTGTTTATGGATTGTATGGGAAGCAGTTGACTTTATTTATTATTTATATGCGTTAAAAGATAGTATTGTGTTGAAATAATTGTGTGATTTTTTTTAGCTGTGGTTTTGACACCACCTTTGGTGGGCCACTATTCCTCGGACTAATTGAGTAATATTATGTACACTGCATGGTAGTTGTAATTTATAAAATAAAAAATAGTGTCATTACTAGAAATTTGATTTGTGTTTATACAGTGTTGTAAAAGTCGGCCAAGTCGGGGATTAGTCGGGTTTTGGACTAGTCGGACTCGACTAGGCCTAAATCGGGCTACAAAGTTGGTCAACGCAAGTCAACATCGGTAAACGGGTCAAAATTGTTCAAAGTCAAAGTTGGTCAAATATTTTAATATGAATTTAAATGAGGGTTTTGGAAGACATTTGAAACTGTTGGGCCGCTATTTTCCTTTTGAGATACTTATGTTTGAAGAATGAATTGAGTAACAAATATTTATGTTTGAAGTAATTGAACAATTGAACGATTATGTTTATGTTGCTAAACAATTATGTTAAAGTTTATGTTTGTTTATGTTTATGGTTCTCTTTTATATTTACACATGTAATTTTGAAATCTATTATTTAAATGTAGAAAAAAGTCCAATCCGATTAGTCCCCGACTAGCTACTTTTACAACCTTGGTTTTATATGTGGTTCCCGAAACGTGCAGTTAAAATGCATTGTGGGAGCACTAACAAGTTTGCTATCATACAACTATTCAATTCAATGTACTTGTTATTTAAATAGTGTTTAATAATTTAATTTAATTATACTGGATCTAGCTTCTTAGTTGGAGTTTGTGATTTATGTAGTATTGCTGTTCTGTAAGAAGTTGAAAGTATTTTTTGAAAATTATCTTTGTTATTTTCTTATGTGGCAAATTATTTGTGGGAACTGTACCATATTAGCATGCATGGGTGATAATAAATCTTGTAAAGATCGTGTGAGGACCTTCAATTTAACCTATCATTTATTAACTCTGCAATTTTATTTTTCTTTGTAGGTGCTAAGGTTAGAGTGGAATGCAAGAACAAGGAACAGAAAGTTATATTTACCTCAGAAGGAACCACCGACGCAACAGGAACATACTACATAAAGGTCAAGGAAGACCATGGAGATGAGACTTGCGATGTTGTTCTCGTCCGCAGCCCACTTAATGGCTGCAAGACAGCTGACCCAGGGCGTGACCGTGCCCGTGTGGCTCTCACCAGCTACAACGGAATTGCCTCTGACCAACGTTTTGCCAACAACATGGGATTCATGAAGGATGACATCATGTCTGGTTGCACCACATTGCTCCAGTCTCTTATGGAAGAGGAGATTTAGATATATTTCTCAATGGTCAGCAGTTGGTGGTAAGAACAGGTTATTTCTTCTGTAGTATCGGGTGTCTTCTATGACATCATGTCTGGTTGCACACATTGCTTCAGTCTCTCTGTCGTGGAAGTTTGTATCATGTATACGGTGTAGGATTCTTTTGGTTGTCGTGAGATTAATATTTTGATTTCTATCAAGGAGTAAAAGGACGAAACAACTTGTTTCGGTTGTTCATGTATCCTGTTTTGTCACATTAGTCTTAACCCTGTGATATTTTTGTTCAAGATACTTTTCATATATATTTTGAGTTTCGGTAAAATGAGAATGGGCTTATCACCCAATAAGACAGGTCGGAAATTATTCAAGTTGTCTAAAAAGCACACTTTCTTTTTGATAATCACGACCAAGCCTTTATATCTGATGTTAATTCTCGAAGACATTCTTGAAGATAAATCTTTTTCTTATTATTCAATGGCAACTTTTATTCCTGAATCGACTTGTTGGGATATTTTTCTATGAAGCTCACACTTTGAAAACACCTTTTAATTATCTTAATCCTAAAAATATATTCTAAATGAGTGTTGCCGAATAATCCTTATCACTATTTGATATTGATGTATGAAAGATTATGATTGATCTTTGAAATTTTAGTCTTTCGTTGATAACATTTAATCTTCTTTTATCTCTTGTGCCCCTTCAACTGGATATTTATCTTCTGGAGCCTTTTCAACTTCTAATTTAAAATATTCGTATTCTCTGAATCTGTTCACCTCAAACGAATAATCTCTTCAAACTTCATAGAGAGATGATATATGTTGTCATTAAAACATTTTTCAATATCGAAAGCAATGACATATTGATTCAAGCTTAATCTTTTATTAAAAATCTTTTAACTTTCTTGAGCAGAAATCATTTTTTTACTTCCACTACATCTTCTAAGTATCTCGGGCTTTTCAACCGTGATAGATTTCATAAGATCCGTTTGATCAATCTTTGAAATTCTTATATTAATCATCCTCCTTTCACACTCACTTCTTCCACTCATACAAACTAACTAAAACATGTTGATACTCTTTTTCTCATAATTCATTTTCTTCATTCTTAACACTATTTTAAAACCTCAAACATTTCACATTATTGTTTTCAAACTTGAACAATTTCTCCATCACTATCTTTAAACACAAAATAATTTCTCTCCCTTATGATGATTATGATTCATTGTGAACATTATGAATAAGGTGTACTACAAGGTGGTTGAAGAATAATTGAGTCTAACAAATTTCTCAGAGTGACATTCTCCACTAAACCATCTAACATTCACTACAAATAAGTAACCGACTTTTAAGATCATTCCATTGAAAGTTGAATCTTTTAAAAATGTCATATGTCACAAAACTAAGCTTTGCCGAAAATACTATCAAATCAGTTATCTCGGGATACTGATGTGAAAAAAGATTGTAAACTCCAAGTAAAACATCAATTTCGTAACCATTGGGTAAGAAAACAATTCTCTTGAGTAAATCAAGGAAATGTTGGTTGTATTTTTGGAAAACAAATTTCTGAAAACACAACTCATGGATCACATATATTACTAGTTTGCATATCAATTGAAGCAGTATATGAATCAATTGAGAGACCTACTTTCAGTGTAGGCGTTGATGTTAGCACTGGTAGGAATTCCATTCAATCATCGTGAAATACCAATATATTAGGTATCACTATGAATGTTTTGACAATGTCACAAAGACATGCATAATGTCACAAAGAGATAGAGTGTAAAAGTACACTTATGTGCTAAAATATATTTATCTCTAGGCTCAATAAGTGCATAAAAATGAAGTTGGGGACTGGAGCAAAATGTCCTCCTATTTCAATATCGATAATCTCCGAATGAGATATCGATAGATTATGTGATAAATCTCCGTGAGAATTTGAAACAAGGACTTTTTAAGAAGTACTTGAGTGGCTAGGAGGGTAATGTGCATTACATCACTAGCTCCATGATGTCTTCTTCATTACCAGAAATCAACTAATGAAATTCGATAGTCGATGTGGCAAACCCACGATTTAGGCAGTTTAGGAAGGGTTTTATTTTTCTTTTAACCCTGTCACACACTCCTCACTCAACCTCTCATATTTTTGAACTCCTCCCTCTATTACATTCGTTATGACAAACGATGTTGACATGTTTGAAAGTAGGGGTTAGTGTTAGAAAATGTATCAAACTTTGTCAAAATATCTATAGTATGTATCAAACTTTCAAAATCTCTATTGTATGTATCCAACTTTTAAAAATCTCTATTGTATGTAATATTTTGACGTGGCACGTTGTATGAATGACACGTGGATGCTTTTGATGGATGACACATCAGCCAAAATACATACAATAGAGATTTTTAAAAGTTGGATACATACAATAGAGATTTTGAAAGTTGGATACATACTATAGATATTTTAACAAAGTTTGATACATTTTCAAATACTTAGCCCTTGAAAGTATGTTGATCTGCACCCTAATCTCCACAATTCCTCTCACTTAGACCTAATAGACCCTTGCACCATAAATTTTGGAAGGTGGCTCCTGAGGTAGATCCATCTGGCTCGGGTGGATCGTAGGAGTAATTGTATTCTAGAACACTCTGTGTAGATAATCAACATTTATGTCACACCCCAATAAAATCATATCACGTTTAAGTAAGGTGGAAGCACGGGGCGTGACACAGTCAATTCAATACAAGATCACGAGCATATGATTATCGCAAAACATATACTAAAGATGTCATAGATAGTTTTAAAAAATGTTTGCAATTCATCGAGTCTCAAAATGATAATTGTTCCCCAATAAAACGTGTATGACCAACATATCCTAGTCATATATAAAATGAATCCATTGTTTATCAAAGTATGACATCTTAACTTCTGGTAAGCGGGGGTCCCAAAATGCATGCAAGTTCTTACGTCATGGCTAATTCCCTGAAAAACATATTTAAATCGCCTACAAAATTGTTAAGTGAATTCACAGGTTTAAGACTCTACCATAAGCCAAATATTGAGTAATCATTTTGAAATCATAATGTGCCATCCATGGCAAATCATCGTTTATTGAATACCATGTGCCATTCACGGCGAATAATCGTGAACAGGTAATGTGATAGGATGAGGAAAGAGCACGTGAAGTTTGAAAAAGATAACCGTGAACAGGTTGAGTTGATTGAGAGAAGATGAAGGCAAGGAGATTAATGGAGAGATCATAAGTAATTTGTTTACTTTAGTTCTTTTTTTATCTATCTGTAATAAACATACCATTTGTAATTGACTTATTATGTACAAAGTCACTTTCATTAGTTGTTATAAATTTGTAAAAGATTTTGACATCATAAGATAGGGGAAATTGTTGGGGAAAACAATAGTCATACCTAAATTATAAATCTGAAGAGTTAAAATTCTGAGTCTAGATAGAAAATTAACTAAGTGTTTTTTAGTTTGTATATTTATTCTTTGTTAGAGTCTGTATGACGTAAGACAGACTTAGATCAATACAGAGTCAAGTGAAGACAGACTCAAGTATAACAGACTCAAGGAGACCTATAGACTCAAAACTACATGGAGATAACTACAGGAGATTCGAAGATATCTTATTAGTTAGGTTGATTTGAATTGTAATATAATTGATATACTTTCCATGATATACGTAGTAGGCAAGCAGAAACTCTATTCGTTAGAGATACGGTAGGATTGCAATACCTAACCCATATACTGTATAAATAGGCTCGATGTAATTTATTGAGACTAACAATTAACAACAACGAATTTGTTTAATTCTTCAATTGAATTGATTAATAAGATCATTCAACATATACTATGTGTTATTAATTGTTCTTAATTTCGCTAAGATCAATTTAACTTTAATTGTTATTACATTTGTGTTAACGATTAAAAACTTGAATTTGTAATTGGTTAATTCTTTGTGAATAATCAATAATTGTTAATCAAGTTCTGGACTTAACTTATAAGATCTAACAAATATGATTTAACAGGTGAGCATATTTAAATCAAGTTGCAAACAACCATTATACTTACATAAATAAAACAACCGTTTTGAGGAATATTGGTTGAACTTAGCTTATTTCTGAAAATACTCAAACATCTTAAGTTCACTTCGCGTGTGAGTCGAAAATTTAGCTTATTTGACTTAAAAATTTATTTTATATACTATTGGTTGAGTATAACTTACAAGCTTATAGTACAAATTCACTTACTTTTTGCAGGTTATAGTTGAACTTATGAAGTCAAACCAATATATTTATAAAGGGTTTGGTTTTCTTTATACACCAACGCCCTACTATTTGCCAACAAAGTGAAATCTGTATCCATGTATCCGCAGACGATCCAAACACAAAAAACATCATGGAGAGTTTGTTTTACATAGACAAACTTAAGGCTGCATTTGGTGGAATATAACGGCCAAAACTCGATGTTTAAATATATGCAGATAGAATGAAAGAAGATGATGCAACGGGACTTGCTTTAACATAAAGAAGAAAGCAGCTCTAGCATAGCAGAGGGAAGTGCCTCCACAGACTCAGTACTTAACCGTGCGAATATAGACTTGGACGCTGATGGTGAGAAAGAATCTACAAAGAATTTTGAGGAAGAAATGTTGGAGCAGGCTCAAAAAAGTAACAAATTACTGGTTTTTATATTTGGAAGTTTTGTTTTTCGCTATCCAAATATCATTAGAAGTCTATTTGTTTCAAAAGAATTACGTAATAATTTAGTTCATGTTTTTCATGGATTTTAGATTATTTTATCCAAACATAATGTTGTACTTCTTCATGGTTTTTTTTTGCCTAAAATGGAGGACAGGAAAGGGTAGTCTTTTAAGATTGCAGTAGCTACTCCTAGTATGAAATTTTCCCAGTAATGTGTAATTCCACCATCAAATGTAGTTATATTAGCATTTAGTTCATAGGTGACTATACTTAAAGTACATGTCACATGTTTTGGATTTGAATCACCAATGCTATTTAACTTTATGAGTCATGTCTTTTGAAGTTTGTTTGATTCGTCTGACTATTTTACATAACTTCTAGCTATCACTCTTAGCCAAAAACCCCTAAAGATTGTGCTTGCGTGCTAGCTCAGGAGGTCTTATCTTCATATTCCAGAACTGCTATCAATTTTGTAAGGGTCAAATTTATTGGTTTAATGTTTGAACTTTAAGGATCTGCAGATCACGAAAGAGTTGGCAATTATTAATTCAGGAGTTGTATTTGTAATTTGTTGCAAACAACTAATATAAGTCAACCTACTCTAATCTTCCATTCAACAAAAAAGTGGTGTAAACAGTATCATTCTTAAGTGCAGCTGGGAATTTGTTTCCATATATATTTTATATTTTTAACCCTCAACCTTTTCATTTGAACATATTTGGCCCTCATTTATGTGTAAGAGCATCTAAAATTTCTGCATCTTTTATTTTGCGTTGTATTGTACAACAGCCTTTATGTTTTCAAATTTACAAAAACAAAATAATAGTTGGCAAGAAAATGCAAAAACTAAACAAAAGTTAACGGTTTACAACAGGCCACAATCTTAACTTTCATGGACTAACCAATGGCAAATAACGTACAACACATTATTGATCAATAACGTATGCAAACTTTGTGAAAGCATAAAAATAAATGTGCCTACCAATTCAAAGAAGCTCAAACTGAATATAACGTTTCAGAATATCACACACTATACATGAATAGCGTACACTGAAAGCAGTACAGGATATGTGTTTCTAGTACTTAAAAAATGTTCATATATGTTCCAAAATACTTGTATCTAACAAGATCCTATTTGCTACTTTTAGATACTTGAAAGCAAGACTAATGCTTACTGACCCATAGAGACAATGGGTTGTAAGCACGAGAGATTTTTTGACATCAATGAAGCATCTCATCTAACTTCTGCCTGTATTTAGCCAAATTCTGCAACGAGTATAAAAAACACAAATAAATTTGATTGCTCAATTCATTTAAAGAAACTCGAATTAATAAGTTTGCAACATTGCATAACCCAAAAGACAAATTAACGTTCACCTTAGTATAAGCATAGACGCCTGCCTCAGTAGGGGCTGCAGGACTTCCCCTTCTGATGTATTTATCTTCTTTGGCTATGTAAAGCATAGGTATTCCCGTTGATAGTTCCAAGCTTATAACCTGAAAATATAAAGCATATAGTTTTCAAAATAATCAAACAAACTATAGTAATTATCTACAATTAGTTACTAATGCTATAAGAGTATATTCTCTAACCTCTTGAGAAGTGAGTTTGTCGAGATACATTATGATGGACCTTAAGGAATTCCCATGTGCAGCAATCATTACATTCTTTCCTGCTTGGAGTTGAGGTTCAATCTGAAAGACGTTTCAGTGCTAGAGTTATTAATCCATAATCGTTTTAGGATGACAGTAACCAATGGTCTACCAGTCATAAAAGAGCATCAATACGGGTTGCTCAAGACTAGCCCCACAGTAATCGTGTATTAGAAACTGACCCTGTTTTCTATTGGTTAACCTTCTTTGAATGTCAAAACGTATTTAACAAAATAATTACACCTATATTGTCTGATTATTAACTTTTCCGTAGCTCAACATCACGGAAGAAATTATGGACATCTCTTTTTGCATTTATAGTAGACGCTGTGCATTTTGGCAGTGTTTGGAGGTGCCCCTTATAAAAATGATCATGTGATTTTGAACTATCATAATTGAATAAATGGTTGTGATAAATTTGGTTGTGTTTTATTATTTGAACTAGTAATAAAGTAACCAGATCATATGATGATCGAGTGTCAGGAAAATGTTGAATATTCTAGAAATTAATAGATTAAATGGCCTTTTTGTGATAAGAGAGAGGCTGTATGAAATGGAGGTAGAAGTATATGAAATTAAGTTAAAAGAAGGGGAGAATAATTAATTTAATGTAACCATTATATAGTTAGTTTTGTTGCAGCTCGAATGAAAATGATCACCCAACACTCCTTTTGACCCATAACTAATAATATAAACAGAAGCGTAAATCTGTTAATAAAATCATTGAAAGCTGATTATCAGTACCACATCACAAATCCAAACACCCCTTGGTGCGATTGATGATTTTTCCTTCAAAAGTTAAGTATATCAATATTAATTATTTAATTTAATAAAGTCTATTAGTGGAAGTATGACAACTACAAGGAAATGCAAAAGTATGAAATACAATGGGAACCTTACTTGCTCTTTAAAGTATGCAACAGCTCTTTCAGCACACATTTCCAAACTCTCGCCGTTCGGTGGAGGTATATCATAACTACGTCGCCACACGTGAACTTGTTCTTTTCCATATTTATCCGCAGTTTCCTGCTTATTTAGGCCCTGCAGTTCCCCATACCTAAGGAGAAATGAGAATTGAAGTCTTAGTAAAGAAGGCTGAAAAAAGAAGGAAAATGACTCAATAATCCACTTTAGAGATATAAACCTACATTCTTTCATTTAGTTGCCAAGCTGTAACAACAGGTATACACTGCTTTTTTGTTTCTTCACTGAAAATTTGACTCCAAGCCTTTGCTTGTTCATTTTCATCATGCATGACAATAGGCACCTACAAACCAGTCAATGAATCACGGTCAATACAGCTTCTAAAAACTACACAAGGGATTCAGATAGTTAAAATCAGAAAACAGACCAAAGTGATATACGATTATAGGAGTACCTTTTTGCGGCGATGTTGAGTCATGGCAAGCATAGCAGTCATCTGTGCACGAATCAAGGCGGACGTATATATCATGTCAATAGGAATATTGCTTATTCTCTTACCAGCTTCAAGGGCTTCCTCTACACCCTTCTTTGTTAATGGCACATCAACACAACCCGTGAACAAGTTCTTCTCGTTCCAAAGAGACTCGCCATGTCTAATCAATATCAAAGCGGCTTCACCTGAAATACGAACTGCTTTTGAGAACTCTCACAAAGTAAAAGCAAAACTTCTTTGAAACGTTATGATAGTTAACAATGTTCTTGTAGGACGCATTCTCGAAGTCATTTACATACCAAAATAATTGGGATTTGCCAAACACTCTGATTATCTGATTATTATAACTTGATGCAGCAAAAGTGCTTCCTAACACTATCTCTTGCAACACACATTCTTAAAGCCAAGTGTCTACTTCTAATTATATTATGCCATATAATATAAGCTCCAAGAGCACATCCAAACACCCCAGTAATAAAGCAACATGATAGAACCTAATGTCATTGGACCATTGATATGTTTTGTGTCCCAACTTAGATGTGCCTTTTCGGGACAGTAAGAATCATTTCATAAACATCACAAGATACTGATACCATTAACTTTGATCAGTAAGATGTTCCTACTATTATTATTGATTTTTTTAAATACGATAGAAATAAGTAAATAACACTCGCAATATAGCTAGATACCCACTCAACCATTCTCTACATCTAGGGAGCACTTGGATGTGCAGTCAAAATGATTATGATAATCAATTTTAAGTAATCATGTAAACTGATTATTATAGCGATTCTCTAATTTTTTAGGGTCATAGAATCTAATTTGGATTATCGAGTAAGGAGTTGCTATAGAAAAATAGTCTGTCATCAATGTATAATTACTTAACTCTCACTAACTTCAGGCAACCAAATACCAGATTATCTTCGGATTCTTCAAGGGACAATAATAACACTTGAAAATTTTTCAAGTGTGTGACAAGAAACGGAGCATAGACAATTGGTAAACATGAAAATGTGACAAGTTGCGTACTTTAGTATATAAATTTCTATTATTTTGTTTTCAAAAGTGAAAAGATGCAAAATATCATACTTGGTTTCTTAGCAGGTTCCTTGGTGGTGCCATTTAACGGGGTTGAAATTGGATTGCTTTCTGAAGACTGATGAGATGACGATGATGCTTGAATTGATCCCCAACTTGTCTTTCTAAACCAATAACGTTCTCTTTTCGATTGTCCAATCTCCAGTTTGAAACCTCTTGTAATCAACCTCATAGAAACATTTCCACATTCTTGTGGAAGGGTAGAATTACCGATATACCCATGAGAATGTACAGTACCAATGCCTTGGTGAAACATAGTTGCAGCCATTCTGGAAATCGACAATCAAGTATTAGCTTCAACTACATATCAATATTTACCTATATACTTTGATTCAAAATATTTTTATTCAGCTTTATGCAACACATTTCATTTTACGAAGTTCCATGAAACTTGCAGTATTTCTTTTTCTTGAAATTAGCTAAACTTACCTATTTGGCCGCTATTATCATTACAAATAAATTTATGTAATTGATTTAACTTCGTCAGATTCTTGATTTTACCAAATATTGTTTTGGATACTTTAGTCAAACCTTTTTCTTCAACAAAACCCAAGTCATATTTTTCAATTTCCACGAGACAATCAAACATTAACCCGTAAATACAGATCATCCCACATGTTTCAAATCAACCTCAGAAGTAAACGAGTCTACAAAGTAAGAACAAGGAAACCATTATTCTCATTTTGAACTTAACCCGGATTAATAAACTAAAACTGAATAGACTTCAATCATTTTAGCTGCAACAACTATTCATCAGAAGTCAAAACTAGACACCAAATAAATGGTCCTCCATTTGAGAGCAGCTGTATTTTGACTTTTCAGAGTCAAACATATACTCCCGAGTCCTCAATTTCAAAAAGATATAATCTTTTTAATGTTTTTTTGTTTTTTTTCAGAACTAGATTTAACTTTATAACATCCACTACATATAGATTAAATATGAAGTTAAAGTTTGCAATCAAAATCATATCAACTTTACATCCGGTAATTCTTACGTTTGACCAAAAAAGTCAAATACCATAACATAAGTCAGATCTGATAAAATCATAAGTTAACATACAAATCATAATAAGAAATCCGCCATTTTCAAATTCTAACAAATGGGGCACAAAACTTCAAGAAATAAATCAAAGATTAAATCTTTACAAGAAAAAAAGACAGCTAGGTACAAAATAGAAAGGTTATTAAGATATAAGAGATCTTACATTATTAAACTGCAAAGAAATTGAACGATTCGGCGATAAAATCGATGCAGAAACAGAGTTGGTTGTAATGTAAATACAAATTAAAAATAATTAGGGGAGGTATTTAATATTTATGGTGTTTGTGTTTAAGTTTGGTTTGGTTTGAAGGAAATGTGAGGATGGATGATTTATATAAATTCTTGAAAAAGGGTTTGGAACTGTTAGGAAACAAAGAGAGGGGGGGAAAGACAGCGAAATCAGGTACCTGCCAATTTGTCTCTGTTTTGGTAGGTAGGTTTGGTAGGTAGAGGTGTACACGAGTAGCGGTTGACACTGTTTTTACAGTGTGGGGGACTTTTTTTCTTGTTGAGAAAACTGCATTTTAAGTTGTCTATTTAGTCGCTTTATTTTTTAATGTTGTATTCTTAAAAATTTTTAATGAAAACAATAGAATAGCGAAAAAAGGAAAAACAATAAAGATATCGAATAAGATAACTCACATGTATTCTTAAGTTGGAAAACAATTAAAAGAAAGAAAAAGAAAATAATTAGATATATTATTTTCGTTTACAATCATTTCAAAATTAGAAGGAAAAAATTTATAATAAAAAACTCATCCTAATTCATTCCTCTCCTTTCATATACTTCCTATAAAAACACTCTAGAATAACTTTCTATTATTTTTTCTTTGATTTCTTTTCCTTTCCACTATAAAAAAACTCAAGAATGTAACGTAAACTTTTCTTTCTTACAATTATATTCTTGAAATTGTCCAATTCTACTTTTTTTATGTTAATTTTCTCTATTTAACGACATAAAATGACCAAGATACCCTTCTTCCTTATCAAAACACACAATACATTTCATGTCTTCGAACCCGAATTTTTATCTCTTCAAAATCAAATAATATCAATTATTAATCACTTGTACTTGATGGTAGTACTACACAAAATCAACAAAATCATCCGTCATCAAATCAAAATAATATATTTATGTGGATAGGAATATAAGACCGCACGGAGTCATCCGTGCTCGCGATCTTGTGTAGCCACCACGCCCGAAGTGGTTCTGTGGTGAGTCGTCATCCTGGTATTCTCAATGGAAGCAGCATGGGTTAGTGTGCGGCCCAGCAAATATTATATTACTTTTTCGTTTGTTTTTTCGATTTCTTATAAAAAAAATAAAATAAATATAACCCAATGGCTATATACATTAAAAAATTTTAAAAAAAATAATAGTATTGTTGAAATGCAATTGTTGAAAATTTAAATTTAATTTATTTATTAAAATCTTTTTAAAATATACAACAACTATATCATCTATTAACACAACAACAACTTCATCAAATTCATCTACATATTCACAAACTCTTTAATTTTTCTAACCATGTTTAATCCAAACGAAAATTTCTCGTATACAAATTTTCTCAATTTCGGCTCTACGAATACCTCGGTTCTAGCTCATCACCACCAAACCCGATTAATCCACAATCCGACATGTTCCAACAATTGTATTACCCACAACAATCATTCCAATTTAACCAACAATTCCAACAACAACAAGAATCACTACAACAAGTATCTGTATCCTCGAAAAAAAAGGGAAAAAAAGTAATTAAAGGAAGATTTCAAGGTGTGATAGTCATATGTAACAAAAAAGTTTAGTTGGCACAATGTTGGGTCAATACTTCGGAAGACCCCAAGACGGCAACCCTCAAACTGCTAATTTTTGGGAAAAAGTGGGAAAAAAGTTCAACATCAACAAAGTGGGCTTTGAACGAGGCGATAATGAAATTACCTCCAACTGGCGAAACATAAACCAAGTTTGTGGTCAATTTAACGCAATTTAAAATGAAAGCTACCGCACAAGGGGAAGCGGGCAAAACGACTATACTATCTATGATCGAGCAATGGCCGAATTCTTAAGCACCACCGATTAATCGGTTAGTATGAAAGAATCTTGGGAAATACTAAAAGACAAATAAAAGTGGTTTATGCAACCGGGAGTAGGTGGCCCAATGAGGCGATTATTTAACGAAAATGAAGAATGTGAGAACGAGGCGGTTGATCTTGAAGACGATACTACCAATGAGCTATTTGGAGATGAGGCGATTCCAAGTTTATTCGCAAAAATTATGCGGAATTCGTGGACCTCGACGCGGATGAAGAAGAATAATAGTTTAGGCTTCTTTTATCGTATTGTAACATTTTTATTTCTATGAACTATGTATCTTGTTTTTTAGTATTGTAACGTTTTTTTAAGAATTTTATTATCAGCCACCTCTAAATAAACCTGATCAACCGCTGTTAATGTTTGAAGTTGTTAAACATGCATAACTTCAATCTGTGACTCCCTCTGAGTATGTGGCTTCCTCTCAATCTGTACACTAACTCCATCATTATCATCATCTCCACCATCCTTCCCATCAATGTCTCCTTCTAGATTTATCTTTTGCATTATTATTCTTATTATTGATCAAATCTTTATCTTTTGAAATCATATCCCCGCTATCAACATTAGCCATTACATCATCGTTATTTGTTGGCTCTTCTATCAATACCTCATCAACCACATCATTACCATCACTAACAGATTTCTCCACAACCACTTGCTCATTGGACACATAAACAACCTTCTCATTGGATATTGCAATGTTATCCCCATTTGACACCATCAATAAGTTTAGAGACAGTGTCTTGCATGCGATTAAATTTATTATTAACATTCTGCTCCACCTTTTCCATCATAGTAGATAATAGACCCTTCATCTCATCTATATCTTTCATCTTATTACTCATCTCAATCTGACCCGTTCAGACATGCTATTAATGGCTAAAAGCAGAAATTAATACTGTTAACTAATGTTTATACTGTTTGAAGACTTTGTACTGCTTTAAGAGTTAGTACTGCTTCAGAGTTTCTACTGCTATCAGAGTTAGTGCTGCAATGAAGAGTTAATACTGTAGAGTTTCATAGTTAATAATGTTCTATTATTAATATTGTCTTCATTAGTTAGTACTGTCTGTCTGAGTTTGTACTGTTACATTGTTAATACTGTTTACTTATATTGTTTATGGTAACAGATAAAGCAGTTTGTTAGATTGTTTCCTAGTTTAGAGGAAATCTTGTTCAGGACTCTATACTCATATAAATAGAGATCCTATAGAATAGAGATACGTACGTAGCTTCAAGGTGTAAACCTAATACAGATTGTGTATTCGTATTATTCATATTAATAATAATGAAGCTTTTGATCGATACATTTTCTGTGAATTGTTCTTTGATTATCAAGTACTATTCCGCAAGTTTCTTGATAGTTATTCAAAACTATAAGTCTTATTCAGATCAAGACCGATCCTAACATGAGGTTGTGAAGGTTGATTAGAGGTGGGTATGTTTGGAAAGCCCTCAATAGATTCCTGTTGATTAGGAAGCAAATCACTGGACTTAGTCTGTGTAACACTTGATGCTTCAATGTTCTCCGTGTGAATAGGAGGGAAATCACTAGCAACAAGTGGGATGGTTTGAGTACCCTCACTTCTCATCTGGTTATATGATGGAAGATCATTACATACATAAGGTTGTGAGATTTGAAACGTCATTCTATGATATGACTGAAGCATTGTCAATCTCTAAAGTAGGGTGTAAGAATGTATAATGTGAAGTGTGAACTAGGTTAGCAATTGTGGTATAAATGGGTGTAGACATTGGGAGTGAAGCTTTGAAGAATGATGTGTTGAATCTAATTATTAAATTTATACTAAAAATATCACAAATAAACTATTAAACAACTAGGTCAGTGTACCCTGTCAAGTAGTAGTATAACTATAGTAAGTCTGAGTCGAACTAGGATGACCGTGCAGTTAAAAGTGAATAGCAAGTGTACATTAATCTAAACAAGTAAGTAAAGGTGGGGGGTTTTGCAACCAAGTTGTTGCTTTGCAATTGTCTCGAATAAAAAGTAAAAGTAAATATAAACATGGTGTTTGTTAAAACCTATCTAAAGAATCAGTGTTTGCAATTGTCTGATATAATAAGTTGGATTCTAAAGAATCACTGTAGAAATATATCAAACAAATTAACGACACTCACTTGGACTAGTTCACTAAACACTTCGGGGTGTCTATTAAAACCTATCTATCTAATATTGTTTATCAAATTGAATTCAGAATAGGATTCGCTTTCACTCCTCCCGACCGTATGATTAGAAATGATCTTTCTTTTTCACTCCAGGTTTCTAATTAAACTAAACGTCAATTCAATTTTTTAACTCACGATTTAATTTTATAAACCTACTTTCGCAAGATTACTAAATTTAGTTTGATTTCTCTAGTTAAGTTCAATTCAATTACAATTGAGTTTAATCAACATTGTTTAAAGGAAAATAATGTAACTGAATCGTGTAATGTTTGATTGTTGTTATAGCCTTGATTCTTGAATTACAATGGATTGGAAGGGTTTTCAATCCTCCCAAAATCATCAAAAATTCGCCCAAGAACCAGAGAGAAACGGCCACCAAAAGCTTCGTGTGAAATTTGGGTTTAACTGTGATAAAAATCTAAAATTCTCGTATCTGCACACTACTCGTCCGGTACTCTTGTAATATCCTTTTGAAAGTTGTAGCCCTCTGAGTTTCAAGAATTTGCGCTTTAAATCACCTCAATAGGAGTCCCTGTGAAGGAGTTATGGCCAAAACCATGGAGAATCACCGAAACTAAAACACTTGTTCTTTTCTTGATCATTTCATCAACCTTTGCGTACATTTTTTCTAGTATCTGTTCCTAATAATAATGAACACATTCAAACCATATTAAGTATCAAAAATTCAATAAGCTCATGACAAATATGGATAAAACGAGAGATTGCGCATGATAAATATGTATAATTTAGGCAACATCAGTTCCCCCCTGAATATGTGCACTCAATATCATTTGGTTATGTAACTCCCTGATGCGGCACCGAACGATTGGTTTGTCACGGTGCATCGCTGTCGGTTGGGGTTGCCGGACGGTGACCGAACAACGCGGTATCAATGGGGTCTTTTATATTTGTATTATAGGGTATCCTAAATTACTTACTACGTACAGGCACGAAAAGTGGTGTGTGAAACTTAGGTGTCATTATTAAAGACCAACTGAATTGAAACTAAAATGCTTTAGATGAGTATGTTCTAACTAGTGAAGGATTTTATAAAACGTGGGGGTAATTGTAGGTTTTTAATTATACTAAAGTAAAGCAGATAAGAAATAATGTAAATTCAGATAATAGATAAACGGTGTTTGTTATTATTTCGTTAGTTATACTATGGGATGATGTGTGTTAAGTTCTAGTTAAAAGAAACTTTTATCATGTCACTTATATATTTAGTTGTATCGAAAGTTATTAGTGTAGACGCTAAATTCCCTTCTTATCGATTAGCATGTCACCAGGAACTAGGTCATAGTGGTTCTGATCAGAATGATGTTGCTCAACTCTCAACATTGCCCAATTGCGGGAACAACGACCCTTCTTGGAACATGAACATTCCGGGGTGTATGAACAAAGTAGCAAAACCCTTTTGGTATCCAACCATTCTCAACACCGTATAACAGTTAAAATAACTTTAAGTTCTAGTGTTTTAACTTGCTTTCTTTACATAGCATTGATAAAATCTAAAGGTGATAAACAGATTGCTTATTGATTCTTGATCTTTCGTTTTAGATTTATAAAATGAGTTTGTATTTTAGCACTTTGGAAACTATATTTATGATTTAAAACAATCTTTCTCAAAATGTACCAAGGAATCCCTAAGCTTTTGACCATATAATCTACTTTCGGTATTTTCATGGGTTCAAGCTCAAACTATGTTTAAAAAACATTCTATGGTTGTTGACAATGTAACTCAACTATTAATTGGTTGCTCGTATGCTTTAAGTACTTCACGATGTTGTTCATAGTATTTTTCCATAATAGTTAGGATGTACTATTGGTACTTCTATAGTAATCTATAATGTACTATTACGATAAATACATAATGTTGTAAACCATAGTTAGTTGTTTTATAGTTTAAGTAATTCACTATACTTTTCATTGTATTTTCCATAATAGTTACGATGTAATTCACTTATAGTGTTTCCATAGGAATCTATGATGTACTATTACGATGATTACATAGTTTTGTAATTAAACCAAAACACAGATAATAAATTACTTCGTATTAAGGTTCATGAAGTAATCTTTTGTAACTTTGAAGCTTGAATGCCAATAATGTGACAATCGTCAAAAATCTCAGGTCATTCCCACACTTGAAATTCTAGAATCTCAAATTACGTTTACAACATTCATAAAATTTTATCGGTCTTTCTAGATTACGACTCCTTAAGCGTACTTTAACCGTGTAACGTCTTAGAGATTGTTTAGCGAACCCTAGGTCCATGAGAATTATTTAATTAGGTTATAAAGTGCCAAGAAAAACAAAGGAAATTAAATTCCATGACTTGTCACAAAATTTTTATCTTATCGGAATTAATAACAATTCCGTAACTACGTAAACGAAGCTCGAAACCAACAAATTAATAGTTGACCATCTAAATTAAACAATCTAAAAATACTTTAAAGTATTTAGAAACTAAGAACATCAATTTTTATAACTCACTAATACATCACAAATTAAACCTTATATTATACAAAAACTTATACACCTTTAATACAGATTAATATATAACATATAAACTATATCTTATACAAGTTAATTAAACAAGAAGAAAAAAAAAATTCCCTCCCCCAAAAATCTGGTCCAAACACATTCCCCCTCCCTACACCCATCCATTTTCCAACTTTTTAATACACTTTAACACTCTTTATCATTTTCTTCATTTCCCCAAAAACAAACAGACACACACACACACACTTCTCTCTCATTTTCTCTCAAAAACACACACATATTCTCTCAAAAACCCATAAACAATAAGCCATTTTATCAATAAAAATCCAAGAGCTTGAAGGTGTTCTTGAGCTAAATCAAAGCTAAAAAGTAAAACAACGATCGCTAATCTCATATCTTTCATTTTAGTTCTTAAATTCATGTTTTTCTTTCATAAATTTCAAATTCTATGCCCTATCCATGGCTAGAATCCTTATTTATATTTTGATGTTTGTAGATTATCTTTTACACATCTTCATGTGTTAAAAAGAAAGTATAAATCATGATCAAACCGAAATCAAGATAAAAAATTGTAGTTTGCTTATAATCTTACCAAAATTCGTATTCTTAATAACTTCGATTATGTTGAAATGTTAAAAACCACTTATAAGGCATCATGGATGTATTTCAACTCCACTCATGTGTTAGAACAAGGATCTAATGGGCAAAAATCAAAAGCTCTTTTGGGTGGCATGTTGATATTCTTCATTTAAGAACAAAATACTGACTTGCATGAACCAAAAATCATAACTAGATTTCATGCTCATAAAATAATATTGCATTCTCTGGAAATGAAGTTGCATGCATGTAAAACAAGGGCTAAGGCAATGATTAGGGCCTAGGAATTAAAGTGGTCGTCTAAAGACTCCATAACCTAGCTTATATTTTACGTGCAATCTGCCCAGATTCTTGGTCCGACTTTAACAGACCATAACTAAATAAATACTTGTCCAAAAATTCTGATTTTTATGGAATTTAGCCCTATGTCTTAGCTTTCAAACCAAGTGGTCTCACTCAAAACATTGAGTTTTCGACCTCCAAACATGTCATACAAAACTGGTGCGCCAACATAATGTTTTTATGTAACCCCAAGTTTGTGATGAATGTTCAAGGGTTCTAATATATCATAAAAATTACAAAAAAAAAATTCTTAGACGCCTAACATATTGATCTCAGTGGGGTAAAAGTCTTAGGTCTTTAAGGATTGTGATCGTATGCTTATAAAATGTGTAAACACACAATATAGAATAACTTGTTGAAATGGCAAATTGTGTCTTGTTGAGACTTAAAAATCTAAAAATTAATTAAAAACATGTTAAAAATTAAGATGTGATTTTTCTCTGATACCCTAATGTATGAGGTACTGTGGGAATTAATTTTAAAATTTTTGATCCATATATGTATTTTCTTTAAGAAAATACAAAACTATTGCCATAAAAAAGAAATAAATCATAAAAATTAGTTTTAAAACCCAAAAATTGTTGGGAATTTTTGTTTGTTATTTTCTAGGGAAAGTAACACCACAACTCAAAATCTAAATTATTTGGGTGTCTTATGATATATATTTCAGTTTATGTGTTTAGAATCATGATTAATTGGGAATCAAAGTTCAAGTGCTCCAAATGAGTTGAAATCTTTACAGAAACCTTGTAATTACTAAAAACTGATGTGGTAAAAATTTCATAACTTTTCATGGTCGTTTGCTATAGTATTTCGAATTTCCATCACATATTAGACATAAATTAGTAAAAACCTTGTAATTACTTTGATGCAAATACTTATTTTGAATGTGTTAATTTACTATTTATACGCACATGTAGTATTCTTGAGACTCTATCGCGTCATAAGTCCCCGGTTTTTCTTTCACACAACTCATTTATTGAGCCGATGGTGCATATGCATAGTACTATTTGGAGGGCGGTCACCTCCCACTCACCTGCGCAAGTGAGTGCATACCACCAATGACACGTTCGCGATAGAACATCTATAAACAATGACTACCTAGGTTTGGTTGGGGCGTTAGTTCGGGCCAATAGGTTTGGTTGTGGACTCAAGGTATATAAACACCGATTCTTAAATGAATCTAATTTTCGTATAAACATCTATAAACAATGACTACCTAGTTCAGTCACTTATTCGCGTATAAATACGCATCATAAACGTTCTCTGATAATTGAGTACAAATCATACTATTTGCTTGGCAAATAAACTTTGATTACTAAATCAGTCTTACTTTTGCAACATAAATCTTTCAAGCATGGTTTGAAAACTTCTAAATGGTTTTTCATATACAAAATCTATGAACTCGCCAACTATTTTAATAATTAACCTGGTTACTTTATATGGTAGTGAATTGAATACCACATTTATTTTGTATTGATGCGGTTGTCATGAACTTAACTTTTGCTTATGCTTATGGATGTATTCAAATGCGTGACTTGTATCTTGTGCTGTAAACGATTGTAAACGTTTGTAAACGCTTGTAAGCACTGGATGTAGTATGTTTTGAACGGTGAACTTTTGTAACTTTCGTTGTTAAACTATTATGCTGTTACATCTAGTGTTTCCGCTTAAGTGGGGTGTGACAAATAATCTTTTGTAAGCTGAGTACAATGTTGAAGCACACTTTTCGTTTAAGAATCACGACTCAGCCTTTATCTTTGATGTTAATTCTGGAAAGCATTCTTGAAGACAAATCCTTTTGTTTTTCTTCATTGCATCATATTTTTAAGTTATAAATGTCTGCGATCGAGTAAATATGTTGAGACATGTTTTCTGACAACAGATCTAGCTTGTAATAGGACTTTTGATAATTGTAATCAAGTTTGTACATTGGTTTTGAATTAGTAATGAAAAATATTGGTTGGTAAACGTTTTAGAGCAAAATATTAAAATGCTGAAAAATGTTGACCATGTTTGACTGCGAACCGAGTCAGTTCGTAGGACAAGATTGGACTGCGAACCGAGTCAATTCGCTGGGCCAAAGTGGGCTGCGAACTGAGTGAGTTCGCAGAGCCCAAAACCCGCGAACTGAGACGGGTATAGATGAAAATTAGGTCTTAAACCTAATAAACTTTGGCAGAACTTTTGCAAAATACGAATTACGAATTTCCTGTGTTTCCAGTGTTATTTCAAAGCATTCTAAAGGCCAGGTATTGATAGTTAACATTTGTTATAATCAATACAAAACGTATTAGTATTCCGATTCACTAAATAATTGTGAAACAAATTGTTATTGATCCTATAACTTAGTATTGAGGGATTCCGCACCTTAATTCCTTAAGATAACCTCGTTATCGATCCTATACATAAGGACTTACAAAATATACAATATTATTATCACATAAGCCTAACTCCATCATAGTTATAGAATATAATGCAGTAAACATCATTATCATATAAGTCTAAGTGCATCATAATTATATAATATGTTTCAAAACCTGGGTGCATCATGGTTAAAATGGGGAAAAATGAAAAAGAACGAAAAAAAGAAGAGAAAAAAGCCAAAAGAAAATGAAAAAAACGAAAAAATAACATAAAAAAACGAAAAAAAACGTAAAAAGATGAAGAAAAAACAAAAAAAAAACGTAAAAAACGAAGAAAGTCGAAAAAAATGTTTAAAAACGAAGACAAATGAAAAAAAACATAAAGAAATGAAGAAAAAACGAAAAAAACGTAATAAAGACGAAGAAAAATGAATAAAAACTGAAAACCGAAGAAAACGTAAAGAAAAAGTATAAAAACGAAAGCAATGTACAAAAGACGAAGAAAAACAAAAAAAAAACAAAGAATACCGAAAAAAAACGAAAAGAACCATAAAAACACGTAAAGATAACGAAGAAAAACGAAAAAATGTAAATTTTTTTAAAAAAAACGAAGAAAACAAAAAAATCGTAAAAAAACGAAGAGAAACAAAAAAAAAGTAAAAAAACAAAGAAATACGAAAAAAAACACGTAAAATACAAAGAAAAACGTAAAAATACGAAGAAAAACGTCAAAAAAAAGGTGAAAAAAAAACAAGAAAAATGAAAATTAAAAAAAAAGAAAAAAAAAGTAGAGAAATAAGAAGGAAGGAAAAATGAAGAGGGAGATGAAAGATGGAGGGTCGAGAAATAAGGAGGGAATAAAAATGGAGTAAAAATGGGAGAGAAATGAAGTCCTTTGTCCACTTCGCATTGACTTCTCTCATTTCTCTACTAACTTTGTCTTCTTAATTGAACCACTCCCATAGTTTTTAAGTCCCAAATAATTATGGGAAATTACTCCAAATTTCACACCTTTTGGAGGTGTTTTGATACGTCTTTCAGTTTACGTTTCGTTAACTCGTAAATTATTGTGAACCAATGTTCCAATGCTCAAACTGATTTGAAAATTTTGCACAAGCCTAATAATTGGTAGAAACTGACTTAGTGAAAATTCCAGAACTTTTTCTCTGGTTGTTGTAACAACCTTGATGACTTCTGATGCTCTGCCTTAATTCTAGAGCAAGTCAAGCATTTTGCGACGTAGACAGCAATGTCTTTCTTCATTCTGGGCCACCAGTAGTATTCCTTAATGTCCTTGTACATTTTGTCGGCCCCGGGGTGAATTGAGTACCGGGACTTGTGGCTTCTCCCAAAATCAAGTCTCGTAATTCATAGTCCTTGGGTATCCAAACCCCATCCTTAAAGTACTTCACCCATCAGACTTGGTATCGAATCTTTGTTCAAGGTCGTGCAATGTTTCTTCCTTCAAATTCTCGCTTCTTAGGGCCTTTTCCTGATCAAGTTGAATTTGGGCTTTCAAACTAGTTTGTGCGAGTGCTAAGCATGCTCGTACTCGCGAGGGCTTCACCCTTTCCTTTCGACTTAGGGCGTCTGCCACTACATCGGCTTTGCCTGGGTGGTATCGAATCTCACAGTCGTAGTCATTCAATAACTCCACCTATCTCCTCTGGCGCATATTGAGCATCTTTTGCTGGAAAAATATGTCGGAGACTTTTGTGATTCGTGTATATTGTGCACTTGGTTCCGTAGAGATAATGTCTCCAAATCTTAAGTGCGAAGACTACGGCTCCCAACTCTAAATCGTGGGACGTATAGTTTTTCTCGTGGGTTTTGAGTTGTCCAGATGCGTAGGCTATGACTTTGTCTCTTTGCATCAACACACATCCAAGATCTTGGTGTGAGGCATCGCAATAGACTACGAAGTCGTCTGAGCCTTTCGGTAATGCCAAGATTGGTGCGTTACATAACCTATGCTTCAACGTTTGGAAAGCGTCCTCTTGTGGCTTTCCCCAGACAAAAGTCTTCTCCTTCTGTGTTAACGTGGTTAGTGGTCGTGAGATTTTTGAGAAATCCTCGATGAATCTCCTATAGTAACCAGCTAAACCCAAAAATTGTCTAATATCTGTAGGAGTTCTTGGGGCTTCCCATTTCTTAACGGCTTCGACTTTGGTTGGATCTACGTGAATCCCTTCCTTGTCGATTACGTGGTCGAGGAAACTTACCTCTCTAATCCAAAACTCGCACTTGGAGAGTTTGGCGTACAGTTCGTGATCTTCCTCGCTTTACGAGTAAATTAGTAAGTCGTCGATGAACACTATCACGAATTTATCTAAGTATGCTCTAAATACTATGTTCATTGAATCCATGAACACTACAGGCGCGTTTGTTAGACCGAATGGCATAAACATGAACTCGTAATGTCCATATCGGATTCGGAATGCGGTTTTGGGTAGGTCCTCGTCATGGACTCGTAACTGATGATATCCTGATCGCAGGTCGATTTTCGAGAAGTATGAAGCTCGTTGCAATTGATCGAATAGATCGTCGATTCGAGGGAGAGGGTATCGATTTTTGATTGTTAGTTTATTCAACTCTCTATAGTCGATGCACATTCGTAAACGATCCGTCTTTTTTCTTAGCGAACAGGACTGGGGCTCCCCATGGTGACGAACTAGGTCGAATGAATCCTTTCTGTTGGTACATTAGTGTGTCTGTCACTTGGTCTAGGTTTTGAGTTGTAATTAATTAGTTACATTCTGTATTAGGCGACATTGGCAAGATCGCTTAGGCGATATTGACAATATCGCATAGGCGATATCACCAATATCGCTATGTCGCTGATTAGTTACCTATAAATATGCGCTTAGGGTTTCAGTTGTGTGGTTGTTGAACTTGACGATTTCCAGAAGAGCTTTTGGCTGTGTTTTCTGCTTCTGTGGTCAATATTGTATTCGTTCATTGATTATAATTCTTAATACAATATTGTTTGTGCTTGTGATTAAAAACGTACTTGTGTTTAGCTATTGATTTCCGCTCATTAGCTGTTGAACGTTGATTTGCATGTATTCTGTCATTTTAGTCGATCCTACAATTGGTATCAGAGCTATATATCCATTGGATTAGTGGTTATTGAATCAACAAAAGTATGTTAAAAGTGGTTAAATCATTAGTTTCATATAGGTTGATTGCTTGTTAGCCTTAAAACTGATTGATTTACTGTTTTTTTGTGTTTTCTGGATTATTGTTCGTCATTAACAACCCTAACTTCGTTTGATCTTTCAGATTAAAAACTTTTTAGGTTTTACAGCCGTTTTAGCGATATTAGAAGCGATATTACCATAATATCGCCTCTAGGGTTTTGGCGATATTACCTGATCTGAACTCATTAATTTGAGCGATATCTCTAGCGATATTACTAGAGATATTACTTAGCGATATCGCCTGATCCTACTTAATACATATTAAAATGTCTACTTTACAAGCTGTTAATGCTATGTTAAAACACAATGCTGAGGTTGGTAGCGCAAACAAACCTCCATTCTTTGCACCTGGAATGGAGTATTCTGAATGGCGTGGTAGATTTTTATCTTTTGTTGCTTTTACTGATCCTGAAATGGAGATACGTTTGATCGAGCGATATGTTCGACCGGTTGCAAGTGGAGAACATGTGGGTATACCTCCTCCAAAACCTATTCGTTCAATGACGGCTGAGGAACGCAAGGCATGGGAATGTGAACGAAAAACTCACTCTGCTATAACCATGTCTCTACCTGCCGATGCTATGAAAATGTTCAAACAACATGACATAGCTTATGATCTGTGGAATGGTATAGCTGAAAGATGTGGAGGTACTACTGAATACAAGCAAAGCAAGCTGGAGTTAGTGAAGAAACAGTATGATCTGTTTGACATCCAGAAGAACGAGACGGTTAAGGACTTGTTCTGTAGATATTCACGTCTCGTGAATGAGCTGACTGAGGGTGGATACAAATTCAGCTCTATTGAGGTTAACAAGAAACTGCTTAATGCTCTACCTCCTCACTGGGAAACTAGAGTGTTGATGATGGACAATGACCCAGACGTATTGGCAATGACTTTGGATCAACTTATTGGCAAATTAGAAACATGTGCTTTGGATATTCAAAAGAAAAGCACAAGATCCAGTTCATTGCTTCCTGATGCTAGTAGTTTTGGATATGGAAGTACAGCTCTGTTATCTGGACCTGTTACTGCTGTATCTAAAACGAATCACTCAGCTGGTAATAATTCAAGTGGAACATTTTCCTCCTTTTCTGCTCAACCATCTTCCTCTGCTACTGCATCACACAACAAGCATGCAGTAATCTTCAATGCATTTTTATCATCTTATGATGATTTTTTATCTAAGAGGATTAGCTCGGTAGATCTTACCGATGAAGATTTTGCTCAAGTTGATCCTGATGAACTAGAGAGAGTGGATCTTCGTTGGAACATGGCTATGCTTACCAGAAGAACGAAAACCTATTTGAAGAGAACAGGAAAGAAATCTCTTGAAGACGTCACTGATAAAACTAGCATGGGTTTCGATAAGTCCCAGATTAGATGCTACAAGTGTCAAAATCTGGGACATTTTGCTAGAGAATGTGAGAAAGGTAGACAACCGTCTACTGGATTTACAAAACCTTCTACTTTCAAGAAAGAGAATGAAGTCGCCAAGGCAGCTCTTCTGATGGATGAAGAAGCCTATGATTTTTCTGCTATTGACGATCAAGATAACGTAGCTCTTATGGCGGATGTTCAAAATGAGGTAGACTTTGATTCGTTTAATTGTAATTCCTGTATCACACTAACTGGTAAAATCAACAGGTTCATAGTAGATAATGATCGATTGAATACAGATCTAACCAATTTTATTGAAGCGAACAAAGTTTTAAAAGATAACGAAAAAGTCTTTACTGTAAATCAGATGAGATTGACAGTTATTTAAAACTCATTTCACATCTTAAAAAGGAACTTGCTGAAACTCAATCTGAAAATGTTGATTTAAAACGAAGACTCGCAAATATCTCCACATCTACTATGGTCTTCTCCGACATTCTACAAAATCAACGGACTGATACGAAGAGTAAGGCAGGAATTGGTTATCACAACCAACCTCCTCCCTCAAATTTGAATCAGCCCAGTCTTTCGCAGGACGAAATTAAAGACTATGTACCTTCTGTTATCAAAAAGGATACAAATCCTGTGATTAAATCAGTTAATGTTGATTATCCCGATCAGTCTAAGCTTGTCAAGGCTGAGGATGTTAAACAGCCTAAGATTGTTAAGGCTGCTGATGTCAAGCGACCTGAGTTGCTTAAAGTGTTGAGTTCAAATAACCAGAAGGCTGAGCCTATTAAGCCTCAATTTGAACCAATCAATTTTGTTCCATCAAAAAATGTTGAAGAGGTGGTAGAGGTGGAAGATGTAACTCATGAGGTTACACAAAAAGTTGAGAAGAATAACAACAAACCAGAAAATTTAATCCTTACTGTCGAAGGTAGAGGTCAAATATTTTCTAAAAAGAAATCTATTACTAAGGATTTAAAAATAAAACAGGTAGAGAATATTCAAAATCATAAGGTTTCAATTAAAAATCCTTCAACTAAGATTTCCTCAACTATAAATACATTTACTCCATCATGCTCACATAAGTGTTCATGTGCTGTATATGTTCCTGAAAACAAGCCTCGTAGAGTTCCTCTTTTGCCAAAACCATTATCTAGTGATGATCAAACTTTCCGAGAGAGACGATCATGCTTCTACTGTAAGGAGCAGGGTCATCTCATTAATCAATGTCCTGTGCTTGCTAGAAAGTGGGCATCTAGAACTTATCCACGTTCTTTTAAACATAAAAATATTCAAAAGACAAAACAACATGGATTATCTCGAAATGTCCAAATTTCTAGAGTTCATAACATTAAACCTACTCAACAAATTGTTCGAAAGGTTGATGTTGTTAACAAGCAACAACAAACTCCACAGAAAGTTTGGAAAAGGAAAGATGTAGGACATAATGTGTCATCTGAAGTTATCACATCAGTAAAAGAAAATGATTTACTGAAAAACAAGGTTTTAACTGATGTGGTAATAATTGATGAAATCTCAGGAGTACCCAAGTCTATCAAGGCTTGGGTCTCCATTTCAAACTAACCATTTTTCTCTTTGTGTTGTGACAGTCAAGGGTGATGAATAGCAAGTGGTATGTTGATAGTGGCTGCTCACGACACATGACGGGCAATATCTCCCTTCTTTCTGATGTTAAACCATACAATGGGGGATATGTTGCTTTTGCTGGTGATAATGGTGGTAAGATAACTGGTAAAGGTACACTCACAAATGGTCAGGTGAGCTTTGAAAATGTTAACTTTGTGGAGGAGCTAAATCATAACTTGATAAGCGTCTCTCAAGTTTGCGATAACAAGTTCACAGCTGCTTTTACAGACTTAGAGTGTTTGATATTGAAGCCGGGATTTGTAATTCCCGAGGAATGGATTCTGATTAGAGCTCCTAGAGTGAAGAACTCTTATATTTTGGACATGAGGACAGTGGAAACTGAAGAACATACCTGTCTTCTAACCAAAGCGTCTACTAAGGATTCATTGTTGTGGCATAGAAGGATGGGTCATATTCATTTTCGGAAAATGAATTATCTGGTAAAACATGACTTAGTGGATGGGATTCCTAAGCAATCTTTTGCTTTGGAAGATGATTGTGTTTCGTGTTTGAAAGGAAAACAGCACAAGAAGTTTCACAAATCTAAACAAGTCAATTCCATTGAATCTCCATTGGAATTACTTCACATGGATTTGTTTGGACCTGTCAGCACAAAGAGCATTGGAGGTAAATCTTATTGTTTGGTAGTCACTGATGACTACTCTCGCTTTTCTTGGGTTTACTTCTTGCGTACAAAGGATGAAACACCAGATATATTGACCTATCTGTTTGATCGACTAGAAAATCTGTGCAATTTGAAAATTAAGAAAATATGTAGTGATAATGGAACGGAATTCAAGAACAAAATTCTTGAATTATATTGTCTACGCAAAGGAATTGTTCATCAGTTTAGTGCAGCGAGAACTCCTCAACAGAATGGTGTAGCGGAGAGAAAGAATAGAACAATCATTGAAACTGCACGTACTATGCTGTCTGATTCTCACTTGCCGATTACGTTTTGGGCAGAGGCAGTTAACACGGCATGCTATGTATTAAACCGTGTTCTGATGAACAAGAAGAAGAACAAAACGTGTTATGAATTGTTGAATAACCGAAAGCCAAATTTAAAGTTTTTGGAGCCCTTTGGATGTCCATGCACCATTTTAATTACAAAAGACAAAGTTTCAAAATTCGGTGAAAAAGCTTTTGATGGGCTATTTCTTGGGTATTCGGTTAATTCTCCTAACAAGAGGGTTTTCAACAAGGAAACGGGAAAGATTGAAGAGCATTTTGAGGTAAAATGTTTAAAGTACACGGAGTCTCCTAAAGGAAAAGGTTCTGATTGGTTGTTTGAGTATGACAATCTTGTTAACTCATTCAATCTTCCGAAATTCAATAAAGTGGATCAAGTTGTTACGCTTCTTCATGGCTTGCATCTTAATCCGGATAACTCTTTATCCACACCGTCTTCTACTCCTGATGCTACTGATCTTCAACCATCTTCGTCTACTGATGTTCCCGAAAGTTCTTCTGCAGATCAACAGCCAGAATCTTCTCCTGCTACTGTTGATGACATCCTTTCTGAGAATGAAGATGATTCCTTCGCTCAAGAGGTTGAGCTAAACAATTTGGAAACAAACCTCACACCTGATTCAATACCTGTCTCTCGTATTCATAAGGATCATTTAATTGAGAATATTATTGGAGATGTGAATGCAGGTGTTCTAACTAGAAGCAAAGCAGTTAAACTTTCTCCAACGAATGATCATACGGATGAAACTTCTGAAGATCCTTCTGAAGGTCCATCTAATTCTGATGATCTTACATGTCTAAAGGCTACAATTGAAGAATGCTTTTTATCCCAAGTTGAGCCAACAAAGATTGATGAGGCTCTAAAGGATTCACATTGGGTTTCTGCAATGCAAGAAGAGTTGCAACAATTTGAGAAGCTGAAAGTCTGGAATTTAGTTCCACTTCCAAAAGGTGTACACCCAATTGGCACTCGTTGGGTGTTTCGGGTTAAACGTGATGATAGGGGAGTGGTGATTCGTAATAAGGCTAGGCTAGTGGTTCAAGGGTATACACAACAAGAAGGTTTGGATTATGATGAAGTCTTTGCGCCTGTTGCAAGAATGGAATCTATTCGCATCTTCTTAGCGTATGCGACATTTAAAGGGTTTCGTGTCTATCAGCTGGATGTCAAAAGTGCGTTTTTATACGGTAAGGTTGCTGAAGAAATATATGTCAGGCAACCTCCTGGTTTTGAAGATTCAGTCAACCCAGACTATGTGTGCAAGTTGGATAAGGCCCTTTATGGTCTTCATCAAGCTCCGCGTGCGTGGTATGAAAGGTTGGCAATGCACTTGATTAAAAATGGTTATGAACGTGGTCACATCGACATCACTCTTTTTATCAAACGTACTTAACACAGTCAACTGCTTGTTCAAGTCTACGTAGATGATATCATTTTTGGTTCAACCAATGAATCTTTGTGTAGAGACTTTGAGAAAATTATGAAGTCTGAATTTGAAATGAGTGCGATGGGGGAGCTAAAGTTCTTTTTGGGTGTTCAAGTCGATCAATCAACGAAGGGCACCTACATTCATCAATCAAAGTATGTTAATGATATGTTAACACGCTATAAGTTGCATGATTGTAGAGAGTATGGCACTCCCATTCAAACAAACCACAATCTAGGACCAGCTGAAGATGAAGCGAACTGTGAAGAAAAGCTATATCGGTCGATGATTGGATCTTTAATGTATCTTACAGCCTCTCGACCTGATATAGTATTTGCTGTTTCGATGTATTCAAGATATCAATCTCAACCCAAGGTGTCTCATTTGAAAGCGGTTCAACGAATTTTTGGGTATCTTAAACATAGACCTACTCTTGGTCTATGGTATCCAACAGAGAAGTCTTTTGCTCTCACAGCATACTCGGATTCTGATTATGGTGGCTGTAGCATCGATAAGAAGTCAACGTCAGGAGGATGCCAGTTTCTTGGTTCACATTTAGTGTCATGGCAATGCAAAAAGCAAACGACAGTTTCTACCTCCACAGCTGAAGCTGAATATATTGCTGCTGCCAGTTGCTGTTCACAAATCTTGTGGATTCAGCACCAACTTCGTGACTACGGTTTACTCTTAACTATGACTCCTTTATATATTGATAATACTGCTGCTATCTGTATAACTAAAAATCCCGTCCAACACTCTAAAACCAAACACATAGAGATAAGGTTTCATTTTATACGGGATTGCTATGAGAAACATCTTATTGACCTTGTCCAAATAGAAACTGATAAGCAAAATGCTGATTTGTTTACCAAGGCCTTCTCTAGAACTAGGTTTAACCAGCTTATTGATATGATAGGGTTGCGCTTTTTTCAAGAAAAACAGTAAATTGTGACAATTATTTCTTTTGCTTTTTTGATCGTTTTTGCATAAATATGTTAGGCAATAGCCATTCTTTATGCTTACTAGCATTAAAGAAAAGCAATGTTGCAACATTTGTAAAGACGTTTAGTTGTGTCTGTAAACAATTAGGGAGATGATAGTACATTAGGAGACACTTTTCAAATGACAATCTTAAGTTTTATCCTTGATATATCAGTAGGTTTATCTAGTATGTGTTATACTTTTCCTTATAGACCTCTGATTACTTGCACGATGTATTGGTAGGCATTCTCATACTCCTCTTTAAGCAACTAAGAAATACCTTAATCTGTGTTTAATCTGTTGTGATGACCATCATATGATGTATGACAATGTGTCTTAATTCTTATGTATCAGCTTGCCATGCTTCTATTAACTTGAGCTTGTATATGACAACATTTGGGGAATTATGTTGTCTGTTTCCTTTGTTGTACGTTTGTACAGACCTGGTCTCAGTCAGTATACTTTCAAAAAAAAACTAAGCAAATATAAGTCAAAAGTACTTTCAAATCTTATAAAATCAAAGATTACTTACAAGGTCGCCAAATGGTTTGACCAAGTCTGTTTTTGCTTACACCTGAATCAAGTTTATGTCGCTTTGTTGTACGTATGTACAGACCTGTCACCGCTGGCTTGATTCTTAAAAATGTTGAATTCAAATGCTTTCTCTAACTAATCGAAGTCTTGGGCATGAATTGATACTAGGGGTATATCTATGTGGAATTCACGGAGACCTATTCACTCTCACAATAACTGCTAAGCTTGAAGTTGAGTATGTTACATCTTTAAGTGGAAAAACAATACCTATAATCGTCTTGTTCCTCATTGTCTCTTTGGCTAGTTCACTTTGCGTGCTAAATTTAAATTTGGACAACTATACTGATAATCAAATTAAAATTTCATATTGTCTTGCGAATCTGTCTTTCTAATATGATCCCTAAATGCGACACCATCTAATTCATTATAAAAAAAAAAAAAAAAAAAAAAAAAAAATAGTATAGATTAAATGCTTTAGTATTTTATCTTTTTATTATTATTTATTTTATCTTTTTAGTTTAATTTTTATTTTGTCACAACTTACTGTTTGTTTTTTGAATTTTGGCGATATTGCTGGCGATATTGTGATATTGCCTACTAGATATTTGTTTTTGGCGATATTGTATGCGATATTGTGACGTCGCCCAACTAGATATTTGTTTCTGGCGATATTGACAGCGACATTGTTAATATCGCTGGAAAGTATACTTGTATATATACAAATGTCTGTTTCAGAATTCAATACGTTTTAAAAAACCCTTAAGCGATATTACCTGCGATATTGCAAACGATTTTAGCGATATTGCAATTTTCATCGATTTCTTTCTCGTTTTCGACCCTTATTCAAATTAAACCACTCCATTGTGTTCGCCTATATCTCTTACATCGATTGGTACGTGCCCATTGTCTTGTAATTTAATTTTTATAACATATTTATAGATTTCACATTCGGTTTATTTTAGGTCTTGTATTTCGCGTTCTAAATGTCTAAATAGGATATAAAAACTAGTGTATCTTGTTCCCTACATATCCAAGATACTTGTGATATATTTGTAAGGGCTTAGCACCCCTTTTATTTGTGAAATTTCGACCAAAGTGTCTGCGCTGATGTCACAGCGATATTGTGGGGCGATATTGTGATATCGCCCAAATTAGGTTTTGATTTTAGCGATACTGTACGCGATATTGCTTATGTCGCTTAAATTGGATTAATTTCCAAAACTGTTAAATCTAAGCGATATTAAGTCAAATTGTTTTAATTTAAGCGATATTGTTGGCGATATTATGTGCGATATTGTTTAATATCTCTTCCTTTGGATTAATTTCCAATATCGCATATTTCAAACAGACCTACTCAATTTTGTCCAATTTAAGCGATATTGAACTCAATATCGCCTAAAGCAATTTAAGCGATATCAGTTTCAATATCGCATAAATCAGAATTCTGTTAATTGGGCCTGGCCCAAACTGTTGGTGAAATGGGCCCAGTTTACTTTTTCAATTTGCTTTTGGCTTGTTTTCGATTATTTCACTCACTATTTTCGAGTCTTGTGCTTTTATTGATTTTTTTTGCAGAAATGGAAGATTTTGCGCAGTTTGATCTTAAATGTGATGCCCGTCACAATATTACAGCATTTTTGGATGATTCCAAGGACTCTGCTGTGCCATTCCGACCGATGATTGCTTTCTTACGACGATCTCGCATTTATAATGCAATCACGGCATCGACAACGATTTACCGAGATCATATTGGGCAGTTCTGGCGAAACGCTACAGTTAACAGTGATCTCGAATATACCAGGCTGATCTCGACGGTTCACGGACGTCAAGTCATTATTTCCGAGCAGCTTATTCGTGATATCTTTCAATTTGATGATCAACCGGACATGTTGATCCAGTTTCCGAACGAGTTCATTATCGGTGCAATGAATCGTATGGGGTATGTTGGAAGCCACTCAGACCAATACCGTAAAGGTCATCTTACGAGAGTCTGGAGATGGTTGATGCACATATTCATTCTGTGCATTTCAAATCGAAAAGCTGGGTACGACGGGACTAGTCATAGAACCGTTTATGCGATGTTAGCCCTGGTCTACAACAAACCGTACAATTATTCGGGCTACATCTTTCGATCGATGGTTGATAATGCTCAGCTTGGGGATAACCGATGGTATATGTATCCCCAGTTTTTGCAATTGCTGATCAACAGGGAGCTACCGGGTTTGGCGACTGATGCCACCCGTGTTTACAGGCAAACTCCAATGTCCAATCGGATATTTGGGGTTATGAGCTCAAATGGAAAGGGGGTTCCTATTCCTCCAGATACACCTTTGTTTGTTCATATTCTTGACCCAAACTACCAGCCACCAGCAAACGACGGATATCTTGATCCGGTCATTCGACAGCCTGAATAGCAAGAAGAAAATCTTGAAGATGTTCCCGTACAAGCTACGGAAGATCCTTTAGAGGGTGTTTATATGAGTGTTTCTTCGCAGGGTGCTCTGCACACTTTGCATGTTCATCATGACACTTCTGAGGGGTCAACTGACTCTGACTCTTCTGAGCCAGCTGGTGGTGCTACTGAAAGTGACTCTGAGGGTCTGGTCCCGCCTCCACAAGAGATTGAATACCTTAGGCGGATCAATCCTCAGAAGTATTTGAGGATTCAAAGAAGGATTGCTGAAGGCAGGCAGTACGTTCAGCAAAAGGACAAAAGGGTTAGGAGTGCTGAAGATGTTGAGTATGTGCCTCCTCCACCAAAGAAGTCCAAAGTTGCTCGTGAGGTTTCTACATCTTCCAGGCCTCAGGTTGCACCGCAGGTTGATATTCCTGTTCAACCTCATCCCTCGGTCATCCAAGAACTGATCAAGAGGCTGGATGTGATGCAACATACATTAGACTCCCAAGCTGCTGTAATACAAGTTCAAGATACCAGACTTGCAGCTGTGGAAAAAGAAAATGAGGAGCTTAGGTCTAGGGTTATGACCTTGGAGTCCCAATTGGTCGTTTCGGGGGAGATAGGAGCTAGTGAAAGACCAAATGTAACTCCCCCTGAAACTGAAAATGTAAATGTTGAAGCTAGTAATGAAACTTTACATTTGGATTATTTCTCGATTGAAGATATACCCGGTCAGCCAAGACCGTTGGCGGTTGACTACTCATGTGCCGATTTGACATATTTAGCAAGAATGGTTAACCAATCTGATAATGTGAGAGAAAATACACCAGAAGAAACCTCGGATGTTGAGGTTGAAGATGAAGAATTTGAAAACGATGAATTCTATCATGATGCTCCAATAATCGAGTCGGACTCATCTGAGGATGAAAATGAACCAGAACCTACCACTGTTACTCCTGAAGATTCAACTGAACCTGAAGCTGAAATGCCAAAATCACCTAAGGTTCCGGAAACTGCAGAAGAAAGGGCAGCTCGCCTAGCATCATGGTGGCCTCATGGCAAAGAGAAAGTTGTGCCTGTTACCTGCAAAACATACAGGGTTAGGGGAGATTATTCTGGATTGATCAAGAGCTGGAAAGCTTATAAAGCAAATTTTATGATCAAAAGAACAGATGGGGTTCAATATTTCAAGCGTTCGTTCAACAAACTGAGTACGCTGCCTAAATGTGAAATTAATAAGCTTGCTCAGTTACAACTGATAAATCCGTTTCAAGATGGTAACGCTGATTACATTCAGAGAACTTTGCTCAAGGAAGTACAGACAAAGCGATACAGTTTTATTAATCCAACATTGGGTAAAAGATACAAGTTCAAGAAGAAGTTGGATCCAGTAACCAAGCAGCCGATCTACAAAGTACATTATCCACCAGCTGATTGCTTGAAGAAGATTCCTCTGGAAGTTGTTCCTCTGGATTTTCTAAAGAGATTCCACTACTGGGAGTTTGACAGTCAGTCTGGAGAAGCTGTGTTGGTGTTCGTACCTGGACATGTGGAACCTGAGAAGACTTCTCTTTATGGATTGAAAAAGGCTCAGTATAGGATATTTGATCCCATGAGTTTGATCAATCTGTCAAAGGAAGATATGAGGAAGTTGTTCGATAACCATATAAGATACTATCGGGGCAATCCGATAAATGAAAAACTTGCTCTACAATTTCAAAGAATTGTGGATATCTGTGTCACCCATGGAATTCATGCGGGTGGTAAGTTTCCTGCTGGATGGGTTTAATCGAAGATTTGTCTGAAGATCATTTTTGAAGACCAAGCTGAAGACACGGGGGAGTTTGTTGGTACATTAGTGTGTCTGTCACTTGGTCTAGGTTTTGAGTTGTAATTAATTAGTTACATTCTGTATTAGGCGACATTGGCAAGATCGCTTAGGCGATATTGACAATATCGCATAGGCGATATCACCAATATCGATATGTCGCTGATTAGTTACCTATAAATATGCGCTTAGGGTTTCAGTTGTGTGGTTGTTGAACTTGACGATTTCCAGAAGAGCTTTTGGCTGTGTTTTCTGCTTCTGTGGTCAGTATTGTATTCGTTCATTGATTATAATTCGTAATACAATATTGTTTGTGCTTGTGATTAAAAACGTACTTGTGTTTAGCTATTGATTTCCGCTCATTAGCTGTTGAACGTTGATTTGCATGTATTCTGTCATTTTAGTCGATCCTACACTTTCTCCAGAAGTTATTGGAGTTGACTAGATAGTTCCTGCATCCCTGTAGGCGGTACGATGCCTTAGCTATTGGGTTGGCTCTTTGAACTAATTCGATTCGGAACTCGACTTGTCTAGGCGGGGGAAGTCCAGGCAAGTCCTCCGGAAACACTTCAGGGTATTCGCGCACTACTGGAATATCATGCATACGTTACTCCTCCGACTCCTTCTCAACAACATGAGCCAGAATTGTGAGACACTCATTCTTCAGGTATTTGCGAATCTTCAGGGATGACACCATCTTCAAGCTCCTGTCGGGCTTATCTCCGTGTACGACGAGTGTTTCGTTTTCTCGTAAGGGTATTCTTATCACTTGTTCGTGACATCCTATGTTCGCATGATTTTTAGCTAGCCAGTCCATGCCAACTACTACGTCAAAACTACCCAGCTAAATCGGGATTAAGTCGATGTTGAATAGTTCATTTTCTAGGTTTAGGATGCAGTCAGGCACTATCTCCCTAGCCTCATGTTCGGAACCACTAGCTAATTCGATAGTGTAAGCATGTTCTAACGTTTAATACTCTATACTGAGTAGGGGTCTAAATTCGTATGAAACAAAACTCCTATCTGCTCCAGAGTTAAATAGTACGTAAACATAGTGGTTGTTTTCAAGATTATTGGCACCTTCTACCCCTATTATTTTATTGGTTCCCTTTTCGCGCCTTAATAATCGTCCAATTGAAATGACACTTACTAAAATTTGATTGTTGTCCCACAAGTAGAAGGATAACAAGCTTTCATATATATAAAGATGCATTGAGCATTGTACAAAATTTTGAGACGCACGTTATAAAACTGATCAAGGTCTACCACCTTATCTACGTCTCAATACTTTTTCTTACGTACATATATGTATACATATATCCGAGGTACTTTCAACTTCTAGCCTAGTCTAAGTCTAGATCATGCGGGTAATAACGTGCCACAAGTACGTCTCTATAACAAGATGACGAGGCGTAGATCACCGTGTCTTCTGTGACTTGCTGACACTTCTTCATGATCCAAGACTTAGTTCTTTCTTTCAGATAATCCGCCTGCTTCTTCCAAAAGCGAATTATGTCCTTGATTTGCACGAGAAAAGGCCTCTTTGCAATTCTCTACTCTAACTCGTAGATCTTGCACCGCATCTTGAGTTTCCAAACTCGGGCATCCAATTCTTCTGTTTGATCTCTCAATCTTTCATACTCGTTTATATGTATTATCCCAATGTTCTGGTTCTCGTCGACTTCTTCGGCTATCTCTTCCATCGGAACTACCTCCTCATCAAGGTATTCGTACCGAATATGTTCCTCATGGATTGAGTCATTGTCAGACAAGTAACCATTCATATTGAGGCTTGCCATTTCTTATGACAGTGCGTCCTAGTATTAGTGACAAGATATTTATACCGTTTGATCATAGATTTTTTTAAACACACAATACTTACAAACTAGGATTTTGTAATAACATTAGTAATAATTATACAAGTAAACAAGATGTCATAAGAATTTCATTAGACCAACATTTTTCACTTTCGAATACAATAAATAACATAACATTTCATTGAACCATGTTCGGAAAGTAGATGTGGCAACCCGATGATTAGTAGGTTTAGAAAGGGTTTTCCTTTTCTTTTAACCATGTGACACACTCCTCCCTCATTTTCATTTGTGATGACGAACGATGTTGGCATGATTGAAAGTATGATGATCTGCACCTTAATCACCACCATTCCTCTCAGTAAGACCTAATAGACCCTTGCGTCCTAAATCGTAGGAGTAATTGAATTTTATAACACTCTGTGCAGATTGCAGCATTTCTCAAAACTTCATCATTGATGGATCATCACATCCTAATGTTGTGATTTTGAAATTGCTTCGGTTAGATGCCTTTGGTAAGATTTCCCTCCAAGATTATAAGTACCAAAATCATTTGAAAATCTTCCAAAGTGTTTGATAATGACAAAGATTTTAACACTTGAAAGTTTTGATTTTGTGAAATACTACCCCTTAACATATGTGTAATTGTTTTGAAATGCTACATATGAAGGTGAGTTGTACTTTTCTTTTGATATTGTGTGAGCTCCCCCTCAAATATATCATACTTTTCTTAAAACGAATTATGATGGGAGCTCGATCTCAAACAATGAAAACTTTTCCAAATTCATTGAGACTTTTTCTCAAATAAAGTGAAAATCACTTTTGAGCTCTTTCAATTAAAACGGTTTTGAATTGAAATGTTCAGAAGCCATGACAGTGAAAAACAGGTTTTACTCTTATGTGAATAAGAGCCACTTCCTTTAAAATCGACTTATGAACTGATATGTCCATAAGTCATCACATTGATGAACGAGTTTTACTCTCATTTGAGTAAAAGTCATAACCTTTGAACAACGAGTTATGAACAGATTTGTTCATAAGTCATTAAAACACAAAAGTATACAACAACTTTGGGAACCCATTTGAGCACAGTGCCAATGGGTTTTGAACTTTGTCAAAACCATTTGTAAGTTGTGTATATTTCATGTAATTCCACTTGAAGTTGAAACTCGTTGTTTCACTTCGAAATAAATTTCGTGGAATTAACGGTGAGTGAAATCTTTTGGGAGTGGGGGATACAAAATCATTTGTTCCTTGCACCGAATAAGAAACGTTTTGTGGTGCCAATGAAAAAATTTTCGATCTTGAATAGTTGAATGATTTTGTTTGGGAAGATTGTTCTAAAAAGCTTTGTTTCGGTTTCCAAACTTTTGTTTTCTTGGAAAATCTTGAAATCAATTCATTTGGAATAATGTTTGGATTTTAAACCCACATGTTTGGGATACTTTGAACAGATTTGGAAGCTAGAGTGGCAAGTGGGAAATATGTGAAATTAGGTTACCGAACTTCTCGAGGTGAGTACATGAGGATTTTTCCCACTTTGGGGTACATGGCTTAGTTTAAAGAACTTCATGTTCTTAAGTAAATCTTTGTCAATTTAAAGCATGTTATATGATTATTGTTATAACGTGTTTTCAAGAGTACGTTAGCTTAATCCAAGTAGTAAATGAAAGATAAGGTATGTTGAATGTTATTCTAATTATGGAAAGTTTATGTTTATTGCATATGCATCTCATGACACTTATGCATAATGGAAATGGTAAAGAAAAGTAATGTTCATGCATCATAGCTTGTAATTGCATAAGAGTCGTGTTGAAAAGGATCTAAACCAAAATATTCGCTAGTTGGAACAAAGTCACTACTCAGATGATACCTCATGTTCGCGAAGTAGTGGCCAAGCTACCATACCGAATAGATTTTTCTCTTTTGGGATGGTAATGACGAGTGGCGGTCGTAAGCAGCTACGGTAATGATGACTGGCGGCCGTAAGTAGCCATGAAGTAGTATATAACCACCAGACTCAAGTACTTATGAAACACAATGTCAGAATAGTCCGATAAGATTCAAGTTAAGTGTTATCATGCATTGCATCCATTACATCATACCTGTATTATGACTAGAGTAAAGCTTGGTTAAATGTTGGGTCATCTTGTGTGACAACAGCTTCTAGTTTGTAATAGTTAGTTTGTAATTAGTCTTTGTTGTTAATCATTGTAATTATAACTTAGTTTGTTTTTGTATTTCTGTAGGTTTGTACGAACTTGTAGATTCGTACGAAAACTTAGGTAAGTTCGTACGAACGTAGAAGCTGCTAACTTCGTACGAACTTAGCTGCTTATAAATACAAAGTCCAAAATTGTCATTTGTACATTTTGAGAACTGAGTTTCCAGGAAGCTAAGTTCGAAGATACTTTGTAATATTGTCTTAGTTCGAATATAATACAAGTTTATATTCTATAAAGCCTATTTAGTGTTATAAATGTTTTTGTATACTCGTTTAGTTAACGTATCATTATTAGAGGATTCCGCACTCTAACAAACGTAATTACCTCGTGGATCAGTTCACAGGGGAGTTACAATTGGTATAAGGGCTAATCGAATTCATTCGTTTTGGTTCGGGGTAAGGAAACGTTAAGAAAACAAGTGATTGCAAAAGATTTGGATGTTAGAGTTGTTGTTTTTAGCTTCCAAAGTTGTTTATTATCACTTATTGCAAAGGGGATTCGAAGTAGCAGGTTGGAAGAAACCCATATCTGAAAGTTTCAGATCTGAGTTTTCAATAGCTTATCGTACGAACTTTAGAAAGCATCGTACGAACTTACCTGGTATATCATTCGAACTTACAATTGTAAGTTCGTACGAACTTGAAGCCTTCGAACTTAGTCCACGTTCGAATAGTCAAGTTCGTTTGACCAGTTCGTTTGACCTCTTCGAACTTAGGGGGTTCTTCGAACTTACTATGTGTTCGTACTAACCTAAGTCCTTACGAACTTGTCAAGTTTGACTTTTGTTGACTTTGTGATATAATGTCTAATTTGAGTTAAATGATTGAAATGGATCATGAGGTTGGTAAGTCCGCCTCACCACCTAAACTTCTGAAAGGTGAAGATTATTTTTGGTGGAAAGATCGATTTGAATCTTTTGCTAAGTTTCATGATATGAGAATGTGGATGTGTATCAATGATGGGTACGACACACCAACTTATGAGTTTGAGGGTAAACAAAAACTGTGTCTGTATTCATTGATGAAAGATGAGGACAAAAAGATGTACGAGGCAAAAAAACAAGGCTTTGTCTGCCATTACGAGGTGTCTCCCACAAGAAATCAAACATACTTTTAAACGCTACCAATTCTTTCGAGAGCTTTGGTTAGCCTTAGAAAAAAGGTTTGATGGGAATGATAAAATCAAGGAAAGTAGAACTGACCTACTTACGAAACAGTTCTACGTATTCAAGCATATGAAAGGCGAGTCATTGGAGAGAATTATCACTAGATTTTACCATCTGATGACCGAATTGGATAACAACGGTCTTTCATTTACTGAAACAGTGAAGAACAATAAACTTCTAGAGGCGTTACCTTCAAAGTGGGATATCTACACTTTGATGATAAAGGAAAGTAACGATTATAAAACTCTCACGCATGATGAAGGTATTGGAAAGCTGCGTGTCTATGACTTGAACATGCAAAGAAAAGAGACAGGATCCAATCAGGTTCAGGATCCTAGCGTTTACCATGGTAAACGGTCTAATTCCGCTGCATCAACAAGTAATGGTGTTACACCATTTTTTACTGGGGATGCTGAGACAGACTCGGCTATCAAAAATTCTGGTAGCAATGTCTATTACGTGGCATCATCGGAAGACTCATGCAAGGACAGGAAACCACTATCTGGGACATCCAGTGGATTCAAGTCTATGTCCATGAGTATCAAATCAGCTGAAAATGAAGTTGCCCTACTTGCATCTTTCATTGCTTCACATGAGAACTTTATTAAGGGTAAGATCACGGATCCTAATATGGTGAATGAGGATTATGATCAACTAGACCCTGACGACTTAGAAGAAATAGACTTGCAGTGGCAAATGGCCATGATTGCAAGGAGAGCGCAGAGGTTCATGAACCAAACCAACAGGAAGTTCGTCAGCAGCAAGCTCGGTTTTGACAAAACCAAAGTCAAGTACTATACTGTGATGGTTTTGGGCACTTTGCTCGGGAATGTCAGAGACCGAAGAGGGAATAGACTTCGGGCCAGAATAGGTAGAGGCACTTTAATCAAGGGACATCTAGCAACAACCACAACTCAGGGAATAATCCAAATTCTAGAGCTCTGGTGGTTCAGACGCAGGATGGGGCGTACGATTGGAGTTCCAAGACTGAAGAACCTCAGGCGTTTATGGTGTCTATTGTAGAAGTGAAGGGGGATGACAAGTCTGAGTCAGATTTGGAAGAGAGCTCAGAAAAGGAGACAGAGATTGAGGTACCTGCTTCTAAGACAAGAGTGGTGCAGTTGAAGTCAACTAAGAACATGAACTCACAGGTTTTCATAGCATATATGGCCAACTTGGATGCTGAGAATCATAAGGTATTACTTAATTTGGATTTAGTTGTAAAAGCATGTGTTTTATGTACTAATTTTCAGGAACAGGCTGAGAAATTGATTGAATCATCTAACATGATGACGACTCAGCTAAATTCTTTAAAAGATGAAAACACTGTTTTAAAACAAAGAAACTCTGAGCTAATTAACAAATCCAAATCTGATAAAGAAGATTTCAACGTTTTAACAGACAAAGTTAACGAGCAGAGTCAAATAATTGACTTAGCTCGTGAACATGTGTAAGATTTAACCAGACAATCTTCAGAAAAAGAAAAAGAGTTAGCAGATGTTAAAGTTAGGATTGCAGATCTTAATAGAAAACTAGAACTAAGAAGATTTTTAATCGAAACTTTAGATCATCTGCTAAGTGGTCAAAAACAACCCAGAGATTACCAGGGAATGGGATATACTAAAATCCCTCCACCATTTAATCATAATTATACTTTCACATCTGATGAAACTGAGCTATCTAATGTAAATGACTCGATTAATCAATCAGTAGTCCCTAGGTTAATACACTTTGTTAAACCAGTGAGAGCTGAGACAATAATTGAAACAGAGTCACAGTCTATTGAGACTTCCACGACACCAATTCCTAAAAAGAAACTAACTTTTGAAAACGATGGTGTGATGGAAGAAAAATCTGTAAAAGAGGAGTCTAATGCAATAGTTAATCTATTTTTCCTACATCTAATAATGATAATGATAATGATAATATTAAAAAAGATAAAGGAAAACAAGTAGAACATGTCTCCTCTGAAACTTTACCTGATGTGGACAATCAAACGGATCACAAGGCTCCCAAGAAAGCCTTAGTGAAACGTTCGTGTTTTGTGTGCCATCAGAAGGGACACGTAGCAAGTATTTGTCCAAACAAGGGTAAATCTGGTAAAACATCACAAGTGAAGAAAGACCAATCTCCTATGAAAACTAGTTCGTCTCAAGAAAAGAAAATTCAGACACCTGAGACAACTAGTGTAAATCAAAGAATGACAAGCATTTTCACTGAAGAACTTAAAATGAATATTAATAAAAAATGCTGGTAATTCGGGTAGAAACGGGTTAGGATTTAAAAGAACTTCAAGTTCTTAAAGAACTCAACTACTTTCTAAATCTTGTGAAGTTTACGACTAGTGATAGTTCAAGGAGCACTACTCCTGTAACAAGAAGCTCATATGGACAATCATCAAGGTCGAAAACTCCACAGCGTTTTCAAACACCGAATAAAAGTTTTTCTAACCAGTATAGTAGTAATCGGAATTATCAAAATTCAAATTATAACTATCCGTCTAAAGTTAGATCGACTTCGACCACTAGGCCTGTAAACTCGAGACTCTTTCAAAAGTCTCCGAAGAGAAAGCCTGTTGGTAAAACCTCCCATTCGCCAACACGTGTGGCTCCCAAAGTATCCACCTGACTTGATAAGAGAGATGGATACTTGAAGGAATTCACATTTGTTGAGAATGGCCGACCCAAGACCGTGGTGGCTTGGGTCCCCCTTAATGACTAATGTTTTTCAATTTATGTGCAGGAGTTGACCAGAAGAGCTATTAACTAGTGGTATGTTGATAGCGGTTGCTCCAGGCATATGACGGGGGAAAGGCAGAATCTTGTGGATTTCGTGCACAAGAAAGGAGGTTATGTTAATTTCGCGGGGGCGAAGGAGGACAAATCACGGGATTAGGTAATGTCACAAATGGTAAAATTACCTAGAGCAAGTCAACTATGTTGAGGAGCTGAACCATAATCTCATGAGTGTATCTCAAATCTGTGATAAAGGACACCCGGTTCATTTCACAGATAGTGAGGCATTAATCCTGAAACCTGGGTTTGTCATGCCAGAATAGTGGATTGTCATGAGGGCACCAAGGAAGAATGACACTTATGTGATGGACATGAGGGTAGCTGAATCTTTACAAGGGTCGACATGTCTACTATCCAAAGCTTCTGAGAGTGAATCACAATTGTTGCATAGGAGGATGGGATACCTGCACTACAGAAAGATGAACTTCATAGTCAGAAATGGACTAGTGCAAGGTGTACCATTGCAGAGCTTCGGGTTAGAGGATAGATGTGTGTCGTGTCAGAAAGGAAAGCAGCACAAGAAACCTCACAAGTCCAAGTCTCAAAACTCCATTGCCTCAACATTTGAACTCCTTCACATGGACTAGTTTAGTCCGGTATAGGCGGTAAACATCTGGATATCGCCTCTCTTTTTACCGTGATTGGTATTTTATTGAATGTTGTTTGAGGTTCTTGTAAGCGGATAATATGCTTTGTGAGAAACAATTTAAGAGAATTGTAAAGGCAATGGATAATTGTGATATTGAAACCGGTAAAGGCTTAAACCAAGAATGTACTCTTCAAAGGGAAAATGATACACGTTGGAGCTCTCGTTGTATTACACCGATAAAGATTGGTACTTTATTCCCTTATATTCTTAAAGTAGTTGGATGTATTTTTAAAGATGCGACAAGCCCCGATCAAAGACGAGATTGTTAGCCTGGTTTTTATTTTTTGATTTTGCATTTAGTTCGATCTTGATGAAGAAAGTCCTAAAAATCAAAAATGAGTTGGCATTAACATTGCAAAAAAAAAATCTAAATATAGTAAATGCCATGAAGTTAGTTGAGATAGCAAAAGAAAATGTTACAAATAATGAGAAAGAAGGAGTGGGAACCGTTGTTTGAAGAAGTTTCTTCATTTTGTCACAAGTATAACATTGGTCTACCAAAGATGGATGATGCGTATGAACTTCCAGGTATGATGAGTAATTGTGTTTTGTACTTATTTCATGAATTGCTAATTTATAATTATTAACATTCAAACCTTTTCAGATAGACCTCGTCGAGTAGCTCATAAAGTTTCAATACTTCATCATTATAAGATTGAAATATTCAAAGTTGTGATAGATTGGATGCTTCAAGATTTTAATAATAGATTTGGCGAGGTCAGCTCAAAGTTACTAGTTTGTATGGCCTGTTTAAGCCAACATAATTCCCTCACATCTTTTGACAAGGATAAGTTGCTCCGCCTAGCTGAGTTTTATCCTTCCAATTTTTCAAAGAAAGAATGTGAAATTCTTGATGACCAACTTGAGTCTTGTTGGACATGCAAACAAGTATTTAATTTAACGATCTGAAAGATTTTGAAAGCCTTGCTACAAAGCTAGTCGAGACAGAGAAACATGATACTTATCAATTGGTTTATCGGTTGATCAAATTGGTTTTGGTATTGCATGTGTCAACAGTTTCAATTCAAAGGACGTTTTCAGTGATGAATTGTTAAAACCCAATTACACAACAAAATAGGGATGAGTAGATGAATGATTGCTTGGGTACATTCATCGAAAAAGACGTATTTAAAAGTGTTGACAATGAATTAATTATGGATAGATTTCAACATATAAAACCTCGTCGTTTTCGGTTGCTGAAAAAACAACATGTAGCTATTAGTTTCACTTAATTCATTAAACTTTTTACTACGGATATAAGGCATTTTTACTTTGTGTGCACGGTTATTAAAACTTTAGGCCTATAAATCATTCTCCAATTGAATATAGACATATAGAAAGTAATCTGATTTAAGCTCAAGGTTGAATATAAGGGCTTGGTCATTTCCAAATTTCAAATATAGTTTCGAGTTCTATAATTAAGTTTAGCGTGAACTTGGCATTGTGTCAACTCAATTTATCTAGCCTGACACCCTTATGCAAAAGTTGGCGTGTAACAAAATCGAAGAACCAAATAAAGAACATACAGCTCCCTACGTCTTAGTCAAAGTATCCATTTTAACTATGCACATAATTTTAGGAATGTTCACGATTATTAACTTATGATAATCTAGTTTTTTGTTCGTTTTGATTCGTTTAAGAAGAGATAAGTTTTTCAATTAATGGTATGATTATATTCACTTTGGAAGCTACAACATTTGGATCAGGGTATGTAATTTAAATCATAAAATATATCTTATTTGTCTAGCCTCAACAACCTACACTTGTGTTAAAAGAAAAGCTAGAACTTACAACCTTAAATCTATCATTAACTTGCTTATTTAATGTATGCTTTTTTTAGTAAAGGTTACCGAACATTTTATCTCAAACATTTAATTTGTCCATTTCTTGTTTTGTTAATTTTGCTTGATCGTGTTTCATGAATGTGGAAATAAATTCGATAAAAGGTGAACATGTCAATTGGATGGTTTTCTAAAGGATCACATGGTATGATATGAAGTCTGAAAAACTAGATATAATGCCTTGTGAATTTATCTTATTTTAATTCGTTCCCAAACACATAAACAGAACGGAAGATTTATCATGGTTATTATTTTATCTAAAAGCACAGCCACATTAAAACCAAAATGAAAACTAACTACAATAGCAAACAAATTCCCAATTTGAATAACAACTAAGTGACTAACACTAACTGAAATAACCATGGTACAAATAATGCAGTGGTTTTATACAAGACTAACATCCAATTGAGCTATTGTGTACAGAACTATTTAAGTTCTAAAGTTCAAATCCACCCATCTGTTTGCTTCCTCTTTCTTGTACTTTGCTTTAGGCTTGTTAGTTCAGGGATCCATCTAGATGGATCATAGCGATCCAATACACAATCCAGCTAATATAAGCAGATAGATCATGATCCTGCCCGACATGAAGTTCAAGGGCATATACACCTCTCAATTGTCTCCAACAAACTATATACTTCAGATGGAACTTGATGTCGAAGGTTTCACACATCAGATAAAAAGAAAATCAGGGCGGATAGGTATTGAACATATCTCATGGCCTACCTGAAAATTTCCTTTCGTGATTCGTTAAACTAGTTTTGCATAACTAGTAATTTTAGAACCCATGGTTCCAAATCACAAAACTCCACAAGATCAATGGTATTTAAACTTTATAAATAAATATTATTTTCAAGGTAAAAACATGTACACCAAGGCCACCATCACCCTCAGTTTACAAATTAGTGAAGCTAATTTTATCTTAAATTGTCAACGCCACCCTTTCTATACAAAATCTTGACACTGTATACCACAATTGTTCAAGATAAACTATATGAATCCATCCATAATCTTTGTATGAATCAATCCTTCGTATACCCCACAACTATAAACTCATTTACCCCCGCATATATGATCACAAGTTGATTTTCAAAAAATGATGCGAAACCCAAGTGCCCATGAATGTTTGGGATGCAAATCCTCAAGATTACACGGTGTCCACATGGTCACGGAACAAAGAGAAACAGATCACCTGCATACTCTGGTCACGAATTAAGGGTCGATATTGCATGGCCTGTACGCACCTTCTGGGGATCAAGCAGTTAGCACAGAGTTAAGGAACCAATTTCATTCACAACTGGCATCTCTGGCTCATTTGAGAAGTTTTTACCAGCTCAGCTCTTTCCAGGCATGCCCAAGATTAGGTTATGGTCAATGTTTTGAGAATTCACAACCAAAAAACTCGAAATCCAATAAACTGGAATCATGGGTCTCGCTTTCCAGCAACCGGGGTTGAATTTGGTCTCTTTTGAATACCATGTTGCCATGCATCTCTGGAATGATCACCTGATTGATCAAAATCGTCAAGGGAATTCTCCATTGGTGGCTTAAAAGGGCGGTAATTCCCATTTCTTGGAACAAAGGATGAGTTCATTTTTTCATCATCTTCTGATGGTGTTCCTGACTTAGACTCCGTGTAGTCATACGATCTGTGTCTTAACCCGGGTCTTTTTAGACCCCTCATGTTAGAAAACCTAGCTTGCGGTGGACCATATGCTGGTGGCAGCACCTTTGGTCCCATAAAATCTTTAGGAACTGAATCCATGTCCATATAACATTCTCTGATCTTTGCATCAGCAATTAGAGCAGCCCAGTCATCTGATTGAACCAACGTACTCGCATTTCCCATAACCTATTAAATAGCAAGGTGTTAGGGAATGGGAAAAAAAACGTAAAAGTGAAAACTTCAAACGGGTAAAAAGATAGCTTTAAAAGGACCAGATTAGTCAAACAGGTCAAAAGTTTCTCAGAGTGTTATAGTGCAGAAAACCTCCTAAATCTTTTTATTCCAAAGAATTGATTATTAATAGCTTAATATAATTATGTAGTTATATGTGACATATTACTTGTTTATTGTAAAATATTACACAATGAAAGATAAAACTGGTTCAGCTAACCCAGCCCTATCCATTCCATGTCAACGTGTATCCGTTATTCAACCCATTTTGCCACCTCTTAAAAAGATAACTGAAAAGGAGAAAGGAGGGGACGGATACCCAAAGTGCGCGCCTTGCACGCGTAAGAGCAACATTCATTCGGCGAATATCAGCAACAAAACCCACACCATGATTCGAAGCACGCACACATGACATAATGATGACATCACGTTCTTGCCCTTGGAAAGCATCAACTGTATTAATATAAAGATCCTTCCCTTCTTCAGATTTCAGAACTTCCTCAAACTCCCGCTGAATACATTTCAATTGCAGTTTATAAGGGGTAATTATGCCCACAGACACTTTTGCAATACCCGTAGACTTTACACTTTTTTGAAGATGTTGATATAATCGAAGACAAAACTGGGCTTCGTGTATATTCTGGTAAGAAACCGACCCGCCCCGATGAGACTCACGCCCATGAGTAATATCATAAAAAATGTAGGGTTTTAACATCGGGTCCTTGTAATATAACTCATCAGGCAAATTAGCAATACTTTCACTATCAGTAAGGAGACCTTGGTAAAAGTATCGGGATGGAAATTCTCTAATTTGAGGATGCATCCTGTACTGAACGGAAAGCAACATTGTAGGGCAACCTGCTTGCTGGAATCTCTCAAAAAGACTTCTACTGTATAGCAAAGTCCCGGCAGCTTTACTTATAACAGTTGCGGGAAGTTGTTGGGGGTCCCCTACAAGAACGCAACGAGCTGCACCAAGAGCCAGAGGAGGCAGCACTCCTACTTCACTGGCTTGAGCTGCTTCATCAATGACCACCATGTCAAACCCGTGGGTTAGCCTTGAAAAAAGTTTTCGACCACTACTTGAAACTGTCGTGAAAACGACCTCAGCCTCGTTAGCAAAACTTGCTTCTAGACTGGCACGGGCTTCCTCTAAATTAAAGCTCCCTCCACGAAACCGTCCTTCTAAGATAAGAAGACGAGACATTTCCACTAGAACTTTATCCCGGTTCTCAACCACAGCCGCAAGATTTTGTAATAACGAGTCTCGGCTCTGGTCACGGGCTACAAGCACATCCGGGTCCACCCCAACTGAACCTTGGGACCGACCCGTGAAAGCTGCAACACTAAGTTCTCTCTGAAGGGATGCTATTTGTTGAGACAACTGAGCTTCACGACCTCTTAACTGGTGCATCCACCCATAAACTTCATCTCGGCTCTTCACCAAAAGTTGCTCAGTTCTACGTTCAACCGACACCGCCTGAGCGGCTCGTGTTTGTGAATCAACCCCAACTCGAGCCACATCTGGTCGGTAAACTTTCATCTCACCATCAATAAACCCACGGTCAAGAACACGTGTCAGCAGCTCATCCGTGGCAGCATTTGAAGGTGCACAAACGAGCATTCTTGGTTTTGGGCAGAGTTTATGAAGAGTTCGAAATAAATTCTGATCCATGCTTTGGAGAACTTCATCGATGGACCCATTTGGGACATTATCAGAAGATAAACTCTCGGTTGCCTGCTTGTAGCTTTCGGGTGCTAGTTTTTTAAGCAAAGCAGTATAATAATGCTGATATTGGACAAGATGGATAACATTTAGCATTCCCCAGACTGTATGAGTCTTCCCAGTTCCAGGTGGACCTTGGACCAGAGTAAAGGGCCATGGTTCTTGCTTCTTGGTAGACCCATTAGTTGTACCAGCCGCAGTATGGGTTGCAGCCCAGTGAATTGCCGACAATTGTGGACCATTAAAGGTCTTGTGCAGATAATCAACAAAGTTTGGTGTAAAACAATCAGGCATTGCAGGTGCCTGTTCTTCATATTTGGGGAATAGCTCTGGGCTCGGTTGAAGAATCGCAGTTTGCATCTTTATTTAAAAAAAAAAAAAGGTAAATTATCTTTGAACGGATTTTATTTATAAATTGACATTTGTGAGTACATCTCTGAGACCCACCTGGGAATTGAGTCTACGGAATGCATGCAATGCAATATACTCTCTTTGAGTTGTAGCAAGAGCACCAAGAACAGTTAGAAACCAGATCCCTTTCGGATGCAATTTCCTCAAAATATGATCATCATCAACCTTGCTGTACTTACATGGTAATTTTTTATTAGCATACAATTGATCAAAGGATAGAAAAAAAAGATTCATAAATATCATATGAATCAACAGACCTGCTAGAATCATATGAATCCCCAACATAGAAGTGAAGAATTGCCCCTGTAGGATCACGGGTGTCTATTGGGATGTGCCGCCTCACAGTACCTGCCACACGTCCAGTGACCTCGGTCTCCTCACCAGCTGTTGAACTGTTGTTTCTCTTCGATATGACTGATCAACAAGCACAGTTGTGTAACATTAATTTTGCACTCATATTTATTGGGATACTTATTTAGAGTTTTCAATATAACATATTTATGTAGAATTAGCAAACATTTTAATTTAATTTTAAACAAACCTGTTCCAGGTCTAGGGGTGGAAAGAACTGCTACATCACCCTCCTTAAAATTCCATCTGCATTCATTTGCAGGTTGAAGTATCACATCATACCAACCTGTGAACACACATGAAATCAAATAAAAATATATTTTTTTACATCGTATAAGGAAATGACATTTAAACTAGCTTTATTCAGTAAGACAATTATATTCAATTTGATTTATGAACAATGTGAGATGCAATACCTCTTTCTCGTCTCTCGACACTTTTTATACGAACCATTGGGTGCAAATCTCTAGAAGGTGTTTCGGTCAATTCCTCCCAGGTACTGTAGAGCTGCGCCCGACATTCCTCAAAAAGCAAGGGCTCAAATACGTTAACATATTCCTCTACTGATTCAAAGCTTCCTGGAACACACTGAAGCTCTGCCTCCTCTGAATGTCCAAAATTTGTAGTCGTTTTATTACATGATATAAAAATACACAATTTAACATGAACTTCAAACTCTACTCTACTTGTTGCAGTTAAGCTAATTACAGTTTCATTAACAAGAAAACAGAAAAGATTTCCTAACTTTTCCCTGCAAGGCAAAAAAGACATTACCACATTCACAAGCAAATGGAAATATATATTAAACCATGCATAGGGAATAATAGTGTAAGATTCTACATAAATTGCAAAAGATAACTATAAATATTCCAAACATGTGTAGGATCAAATGATAGACCATCAGAATAGATAGTTTCTTCAATTGTAACGTATAACTAATGGCCATTCATAATATCTAACATTTGGAAGCTAAAAGGGTAACTAACAACAGGCCCTGTTTTTTTCGTAACCATGGTGTCTGACTTTCGGCTGACTACAACTTCTTTTTCTTTTTTATGAACAGGAAATACCCACACACACAGATATCGTTATGGGACTTGAACCCACGGGCCCTGTTCTCAATGTTAAGATTTAAAGTTCCTTGTTATTTTAGCCCTTGATGACCGATGCATCCAAGGTGCCTACTTACAATATTATTAGAATTGTATCCTTGTTACACACACCTATCCTTTCAAATCATGTGTCTTCAGTCTTTTGTCAAACAGACTAACATCCAACTCAGATATTCAGAGAGATAAAAACAGCAAAATAAATAGCATTATAAGGTTGTTACATGTGCAAATACCGTATACAGGACAAGTAGGCTTAAAAGTGTATACGTATAATCTGTATTTATACACACATAATTAGTAGCAGAGCTGTAGATATGATCCTTTTTTCTTAATCTTATGTAAACCGCACAACAAAACAAAGATCTTGGTATTTGAAGATAGTTTGTGATAAATGACAGAGCATAAGTTTGATATTTAGGTTCCTTTAATCCCGGATAATGGTGGGTTTTACTGATCTGGGCAGCAATAACAACAATGATATTAAAGAAGACATGAACTCCAATAGTCATCTTCATGAGTCTCAAGCAGCCTCTGTTTGTCGAATAAATTTATCTAATTGTCATTTATAATTGAAGAAAAAGAAAGATATTTCGCAATGGGAGAAACAAAGGGTCACGATTGTTAGGCCTAATCTTTCCCTAGTTAACTTATCAGTATTTCAATCTTTCATTTTTGACAACATAGAGCGTTCCCCATAATCAATTCATTATCAGTTTTCTTATACTAAGTATGAGATTTCTGAAGCAGCCAAGGATGAAACCAGGACTACAAACAAGCTTCTTATATTAGACCAGCTTTTATGTTGGGTCTTAAAAGCACACCTAACCTTTGATTGAACTAAAATCAAATAATGTAACATTTAAAGATACGTATTAATGTGCCAAGCCCAAAAGTGTAACATTATTATTTTTCGAATATGTCCTTCACAAATTGAAAATACATTGACAAATTAGTATCTCTACTCCATCAAAGGAATAAGTATTATACATATTTTTCTACAAGCCCTTCTACCTGGTCCTACATAACACAAAATTGAAGTGTCTGATGCTAGAAGTGTTGCAAGAAGACTCAATTTATTCACAGTTTCATTGATTTTTACCTTAGGTTGTTTTCTAGACCACAATCCAGTGGAAGAACTAAATCCATTAATCTCATTCAAGCATCCAACTATTAAGAGTAAAATATGTGGGAGATGTTCCACCTAATAACATTCAGTCATTGCAATTTAGTTTCAGAATTTAATAAAACTTTGAACTCCGATATTGTTTGATGCAAAGATCTACAACTCCTAATCATAATCAACGCATTATTGTTTATAAATACATATACTGGACAAAAGCGTTAGTGGGTCACCCACCCAACCTAGACTTTTTTTGCCCACACTAGAAATTAAAATGAGATGCTTTAACCCAAACCCATTTTTGCCACGTACAGTAATTATAGTAAGCAATAACAACAACACAAGTATTGGAGAATAAGACATAATAAAGTTTCACAATTAATATAGTCAGAATTAAGTATACATCTTATAGAACGTTTCAGACCTGGATGCTGCCAGAACTTGTCATTCGTCACCTCACGAAGAAGACGTTCAACTGATGTATCCTGATACTGAGTTGTGACAGTCAATGGCTTCTTGGAAGGAAGCTTTTTACCTCCTGCTTTAGGATCAATAGAATTCTGACTAATTGATACAGACTTTCTACCAGGAACTTGTGCATTCTTCGTCTGCTTTGATACACTCTGCCTCTGATTGGGAAGCATTTTATCCTCTGTAGCAAGATCTGTACCGCTAATTGACCTTTTTGGACGACTTAAAAGTCCTGAATTCATGTCACCATTATTAGCTTCAGATTTCACATCACCAGACTCCACAATACTGCTGCTTTCATCCTTTGTTATTGATGGCTGAATTTGCTTATCTTTGACAATACGAGTTGTGACGGGTGGTGGAAATTGCCTTTTAGGGGTCGAGGTTTTAATGGTTCCCGCTTGCTTAACATCTTCCAAATTAAGAAACACGGTCTGCCTGCTACGCTTTTTTCCCAACATTGCTTCCTTTTGTTGGTCAAGTTTAGGACGTTTTCCAGGGTTATTTGCAATCTTTAAAGCATGAATTGCTTCAACGCCTTTAACTTCTCTTTGTCTTGGAGCCACCATTGAATCTTCTTGACTATCACTACTTTTCCTATCAATTGAATCGCTATCAAGTCCTAAAGAACCATGGTTACTATTTTCATCCTTCACATCATCCACATTGGACGAGGTATCAACAACTGTAGCTACATCAGAATCCCTTTGATCCATTGAAACCTCAATTGGTTTAACCTTTGACTTATCATCAAGTGCAGATGCTGGCTTATCAGGTAGGCTAGTGCCCTCTGCATCAGACCATTCACCTTCTTCTTTTTCAATTACAGAGCCATCATCAATTGGCCTCTTCAGGTCTTCAATTTCAGATGATTGTGCTACTTTTGATCTAACGAAAGGCTGAAAGCCCGAAACAGAGGATGCATGAGAAAATGCATGGTTGTTAATTATTCTACGGGGACTATTAGATGTTTTAAATAAATCCGAAGTATGTGTAGTTGATGGAACTGCCCTTTGGGGTTGGAAGGAGAAGACACCATCACTCTCTTCCTCCTCCTCAGTAGCCGGTTCATTGAGATCAAATAACGGCTTTCCTTTAGAACTCATTACTCATATACATACATAAATATAACTATTAACCTGTCCCGTGAAGGATCCACCTCTATTTTCAATTTTTCTAGAGCAAACTAATGCATATCACATGCCCAATTTCACAAGAAAACATCACAAAATTTACCTCAGACCTTTGTCCGCTTCAAATAAATGCTATCAATATACGTCCTGCAAATAAATTAAAGAGAAGAGAGATAATCAATAAACAAGATTTACACCTATAATAAAAAGCCAAAATAAACAACAATTTCAGTCTCCCCCATTCAAGACCAAAAGTAATACAATCGCGGAAATGGACACATCTTTTAAGAAAAACAATGCAATTAAATGAAACACTGGCATGATTCAGAAACTATTATGCAAGAATAGAAACAACGCATTTACTCACCACAATGAAACTATATAAGAATCTAAACCTAATCCCTATAGTTAACCATTCACACTCATAAAATAATAAATCAACCTAAATTCTCAACAAGGCATTAAATAAGCTACAGAACAAACAAGTACCCTAAAGCATAACTGACACAATCACAGTTTCTAATAAGATCCGATTCTCAAGATCCAACAATCACATCAGTCTAGTGCATACAATCATTAAAGTAACAAACATTGTGAATTCAACAACTACAATAAACAAAATGCAAAAATGAACATAATCCATCTATTAATCCAATCGACTCCAATTTAACCCTATACATACAATAATTTTAGATCCCTAAAGTGAAATCAAATCAACGAGAATCGGTGTAGGTGCTATGAATCACAATTCGTCTAATTGTTCAGTTAATTAATCAAATCAATTACATGTATTGAAATAGGTGTATCAGGATTTAGGTTACGCACCTTTAAATTGATTTGATTGTATGTGTGTAATTGCTGATTCAAATCAAGTAGAGCAAAAGTAGGAGTGAGGAAATAATAGAGAGAGAATGAATGAATTCACGAATGAAAATATATAAATATGTCCGTGAATTTGATGTGAATTGAAAAGAAGGGGGTGACTAAGGGTTTTATAGGGGAATGGTAGGGTGTGATGGAGGGGGTGGGTGGGCAGATAGATTGATTTGATGATCCGGATCCGAATCCGGATCTGGTTTTTCAAGATCCGAACCATATGTTTGTGTTGTCAGCTAATGTTGAATTGAATCCTTCTTTTTAGCACATGTTATTAAAAGGTAACAGGCATACAAATTTACAAAAATCGTCCTCGCAAACTTTGATTCTTGGAAAAAAGTTCTTCCATTTACCCAAGACCACTCATGATTTGATGTCTAATTGTTAATCAAAATCTTGCAATCTTTAACCTTTGTAAATCAGAGATTAATTGTTAACAAAAACTATTGAAAAGAGAAAACATATATGTAGCTCAGCACAATAACTATTATACGCACCTAATATCATAAAACAAACATCAATGTAATGTAAACGATGATCTACTAAATCTCTAAACCCTTGGCATTGTGCCATTTTCGAAAAATGTTAAAAATTTTGTATCTATAGAAAAATGTTAAAAATTTTTAAAATATATTTAAATATTGTGCCATTTTCGAAAAACTAATGTGGATGAAAAATTTATAAAACTAAAGGTATTGTTATAAAGGAAAATAGTTTGAAAGTTTTTAATTATAGTTTAGAAAAGTAAATTTTCTATTTTCTTAGAAATTATTTATTGAAAATACTCATTTTGAATAACTTTTTCAATTATTGATTTTTCTTAAAAAAGTTTTCTATAAAAATACCTATTTGTATGTAACTAAACTAGACCAAAACCTATAATATTTCATAACTACATTGATAATTTTAACCGGCACTTGTCACCAAGTTTTGAATCATCAAAATTTTGCTATCCCATACCTTGACAACCACCATAGTTACTAAAAAACATTTGGCATTGATATATGTGATGAATCTATCAAATAAAAATTATGAGTTTAAGTCACAAAAATATATATAATGTGAGACTATATATAATATGTGGATCAAGAAGGTAAGGATGAGCTAATTTGTAGAACTTGGTGTACCAATGACACATTTTTATATGGGAAATGTAATTGTAAAGTTTTATATTCGCTCTAACTTCTTCTTTTTTATTAGATATTAAGTATTGTGAATAATAAAAATAGTATGAAATGTTCAAAGCATGATACATATTTAAAGTACAATAGGATTGTAATTCTAACTTTTGATCAAAATTTGAAATTTTCAAATATACAAATGAACAAAATAAAAATGAAATATTTATTACATATAAATCTGGAGATAATAATGTCTTAATCCGCCTATGTGGGTCCAATCACATGCCGCCCATATACACAAAATTTTGATGTAGCAAGCTGTATCAACTGTCATATCATCAATGTTTATGTGTCACTATCCTTCAACAGTTATCCGACTTTCAAATTTGAAATTTAAATTAAATCACATTTTCTTACATTAATGTCATTCAATTGACAAAATAATTTCCATAATTATATTCAGAGTTATTTTGGAATGTTTTAATCAAAATTGAATCTCTCACTCTCTCCCATTTGTATATGGCTATGATAAGATAATTGTTCAAAAAAATACTTTGATTTTTCGACCATTGATCATCATTGACTTCTCTCCGAACATCATTATGATTGGCAAGACCGAATCTTTTCACAACTCTTCGATCTCCAAAGTAAATCGTTTAACCAGATAGTTCCTCTCTTCGTAGGTTTCTTTTCATAAAACTTTAAACTTCTTGTAGAGATTTAATGTTTTGTGTGTTACATATATAGATGTTCTTTTCTTAGGGCAATTTCACCATGTTTTTCTTGATGAACAATGGTACGTCTTTTTAATAGTTATAGGTTATGTTTTTACCATGAAACTTTCATTTTAATCGTTCTTATTTTATAATCGTTTCGCAAGCCTGATTTCTACCATGCAACTTGCAATGTTTAGAATTTGCGAGATACAATGGTCAATAACTGTTCTTCATGACGTTTCAATATAAGAACTATTTGTTTGATTTGATTACGTTGATATTATATACATTATATATCAATATATGCATGGCTGTCTATGTTTTGACTTTTAAAGATTTACTAATTTTACGTTCCATGTTATGATGCGCCTTTAAAAGCAAATAGCAGCTCCAAGAACATGGTGAATAGAGCAAATATAATGGACAAGAAACATTAGTAGATCTTTAAATCAATACTTTTTGTGCTGTTTCTTTTTCCTTTCAGAGACAATAATGGAGTATTTCGATGGAAAACGACTACGTCTAAGCCTTAAGATAATGGACAAGAAAAATCAGTTTTGATTTCTTCTGGATTTTGCTGGATCCTCGAGTGAAATGGGTAACTAAGTATAAATCTTGCTGAAATTTTACCAACATTATTTAACCATTGTTATTGGAATTTCACTGTAACTAATGACTAAATTTGTCCGATTCTAAAGAATTCTTTGTTTTTTAGGGGTTTGATGAGAAGAAGATCTTAAACTATGAATTCGTTTCTAACCATAACTTTGATTTCTTTTTATATGGTTAGCCTTAAAACTAATAACTCGAGTTTATTTTTGTATTTTTAAAAAAGTTGAGCTTAGATACAATTTTAATTTGCACCGGTAATCCTATAAAGTGGCTAAGACAAGGAGAGTCTACTTGATCCATCCTTTGAGCCGAAGAATTTCCCGATAACGACATCTTACTCACTATCCATTATAGAATTTATATAATGTTTGTTTTCCTTCTTAATTTATGTTATGGTTCTTTTGTCCAGTTTTTGTACATGGAACCAACATAAAGAGTATACTGGTCTTAAGCACATAAAGGATACACGAATATGAAGTAATTAGTGTTAACTTTCTCCATTTATCCTCGGTCCAAACCTTAAAGTTAATGGTGACGTTTACATGTTTTCAATCATAATGCTGACACAATGCTATCGTGCATGGAACGGGTTTTAGCACTAATTAAAGATATAAATAAAGATTAAAATTTCTTAAGGGTTACTTTTAAATTTCCTGCTTTCCACTTTTATTGTCCTCCGGTATTTATTTTTTGTGATTTATGATAGGTAAGATAAATGTCAGTTAAAATAAAGATTTTGGTGATTTTTAATAGTTATTTTTTCAAATAGACAATCTTTTGTTGGCAAACATAAAATAGTGATATTGATAATGAAAATTGGGCAGAGGAGTATTATTTAACAAGAAAAAAATATATAAATATGGGAGACCTAAACTTGAAGGTTTCATAGGCTAAAATTGACCCCGAAAACAGTTTTCGTATTGTCTGACATGCCCCGTAACTTACGCAATCAACTAGTTGTGAAGTCGGTAATATTTTTGTATAAATCTTTTAACAAATTTTAGGAAAAGGCATTTGGGTGATTTCCCCCTAAAAATCTTATATAATTCGTCCTTCTGACAACAAAATGATAAGTATTTTCACTCATTTGTTGATTTTTGCCTAAACTCGTATATTCTATTCAATTTAGCATGTACCACATCACATTGTTAACTGCGTACTTAGAGCATACGGAGTGGGGGCGAAACGCGGCCTGTTCCCCATCCGAAATGCTGCCGGACGGCGTTCCGCCACTTGGCATTCGAGTCACACCGTCTCACCCCGGATGCTATTTGAGTTTACTTTTTTTTTTTTTTTTTTTCTTTTTTTCTCTTTCCTGATGCGAAGAAGATGAAAATGGAGATGGTGGTTGCTTGCTAGGAAGAAGAAGATGAAGATGGAGGTTGTTCGAAAGAAGGTGCAGGTTTAGAAATTAGGTTTAGGTTTTAAATGTGTTAATTTTGGGTTTATTTTTCAAATGGACTTATTTCACTTTGCGCTTATCTTTTAACGGGTTAATTTTTTAAATGGACTAATTTTTTAAATGATTATGTATATTTTTTTTAACAATTGTAATATGTAATTCTTATTTTTAATTGATTTATTTTGTTATATATTTTTATTTACTAAATTATTTGAATTTTCTAACAAATAAAAAGATTAAAAATAAATTCATGAATACTATTCCTACTCTCACTTTTTCAACAAGAGCATTTTTGCATTTTCGCTGAATGCTGTTGTTGAACACTGTGACACCTAGATCGTGCTTTTAGGTCTTGCTTTTAGGCAAACAAGTTAGAAGGAAATAACATTTATTGGGAGTCAACAACCCGACCCAACTCATACCCGAGCTTGACATGAAAGAGAATGGATTTGTTTATGTCTTATGTTGAATACTTTTCAACGACTCAGTAGATGATTGATAAATCAAAGACTTTTTTAGGTGTTTTAACTATGCGTAACCAACATGTTAACTAATCGAATGAGATATATTGGATGGGATTTTGCATATATTTCTTCGATCGGGTTTAGTAGGATTAAAAAGGCTTAATAGAGTTATAGGTTAGCTTAATCAACCCAGATGCTTATTAGAGTAGAATGCCGTGTTAAAAAAAATTAAAAAAAAAAAAAGAAAAAGTTTAACCACGTACTTGTTTGACCTGATTAACCAGATTTAGTCTAGGGCCATTTTATGATATAGAAATTTTATCGTTGGCTTAACTCATATTGGAATGGAGGAAGAAAAGAATGATATACTTTTTTCTTTAAATGTAACGAACTCCAGACCTTATTAATAACATGAAACAGAACAAAAATATAACCATGGTCCCCGATAACTTGCTTCAGAGATTAATAAGATAGTACCGACAATTCAACAAGATGTACAAGCATTAGCATTCAGTTTCCTCGTTATAACAATAATAATTTGCAACATTTGGCTCATGGCATGAAAAATTGTACAAACATACATAATGACCTTCATGTAGGACCTAAGTGAACATCAATTGAGAAAAATATTGTAATATATTTGTAATTATAACTGACAAATTGTCAAATTAACAAGTAATAGACACTTTTTCAACAAGAAACTTTTACAACTTTCAAAAGATGACCTTAAAAACAACACCAACCTTCAGGGAAAAAAAAAGTACAAAAAAGCAGAAATCCTTCATTCAAGCCTGACAAATTATTGTTCTATAACTTGAAAAAGGGTTCAAATCGCACCTAAGAATATATATATATATATATTTTGCACAATCTATGCAACTACAATAAAAAAGGTATGCGTTCTTTCTGACATAATATAAGCAGTCATTGAAGGGGCTTGGACCAGGGCAGCTGATAATCGTCACAGCCCATGATGACACCACAATAGGACAACCAAGCTCCACCACATGGTATGGGTCAAAGCCAAGTGTTTAGTCTATTGTAAGGGTACAAGTATATGTTTTGAAATTTGAGGTAAGAGTTGGAATGTTTTATAGAAGATAACCTTCTGTTTTGGCATAATATAAAGCTGCTGCAAGTAAGATGAACAGTAAGATCCATATGTTAAATCCTGCAAAAAAAAAAAATGTAAGATAGATAGAGAACCAACTCAGTGGTTGATATAAGAATAACCCACTCAAGCATAGATTATTTAAAAGTAGACCAAAATATTTAAATCTTAGAAATGGTACAAATGACATTTAACATGTACCATTTTTCTTAATTTCTTTAATTTGTGTCACCCTTGCACTTGAATCCAGAGAGGCAGATGCCAGAGCTCTGCATTAGAACAATTTTCATCCAGATATGGTATGGGAAGTACAAACAAGAATTTAAGAGAGGGAATGAACCTTGAATCTTGTGAAAAGGCTAGTGCTGTTACAAGGCCCAGATGTGCTTTCCTTACTACAGTATGCACCTTCATACTACTAGCATTCAAAATATAAACGTCTCCTTGAATTGTACCGCTGTCAAGAGAAATTTAAAAATCGGTGAACAAGTACTGTATGAAAAGTAATAGCCATGTTATAAGCTTTTTAATTGCATATCTTTACGGTAATATAAAAGTAGCACGGTCTCTATTTCTATACACCGAGAGCATAACAGAAATTACACGAGTGGCTCTCAAACTATGCCAGGTGCCCATGATTACGATTCAATAGTATATATCTAATTAGTACCTTATTTACAAGGCATTTTTGGTTATTTACGAGATGCTAGCGTCTTTACACTGAGGTAATAGAATCTTACAAAAAATCAGATAAGTTTTAAGAAAAGCAATCAAAATTGACCCTTACACTGCAAGAAACTTCCCATCATCTGATACATTGAAAGCAGAAATTGGGTCTCGGACTATATACTTTGAGCTTATCCGCTTCCATGATGTTGCATTCCACTTCACGATACTTCCTCTTCGGTCTAGCCAATTTGAAAAATTATTGTTACTTTAGTACAAATCATCATATTTACAAGATTAAAACAAAAAGAACTGATAATGAAGAAAGCACGAAAATCATTGGGCTAAGAATGAAAGGCTGTAGAGATGCACCTCGCATTGCAGTGACATATAGAACTGGATCATTCATACTGTTTTGCGAATATCTACAAAATCCAAAAACCTCATCCTGAAAAAGGATGTGTAAATGAAGTTACTTTAATATCAAGATCAAGATGTGAGTATCACCAAAGTCCACCAAGATCATACAATAACATGTATCAGAATCACTTCTTACATTTTGTTTGGGTAAAGAAGCTTTTAGTGTCGATGATGAGAGTTCCCAAACTCTACCAGGGCCACCGCTTCCAACAGAGACAAGAAATCTCCCATCAGGGCTGCAACACAGATTAGAACAAATAAAATAAATTTATTTTGACTTCATATTAGAATATGAATTCAACAATTATGATCATGAACCTGAAATCTAAACTCTTGACAGAGGCATGAGCATCAGATAAATCAACAAGAGATTCCATGCTAGGCCACTTGAATGCCCTCAACTTCCCATCCTGTACTGCACCATAATCACATAGTTAAAAACCATATAATTATACACCAAAATGACAACTTCTACATCTTAACTAAGTTGAATTGAGGTTCAGGCCTCATGGTATGTCAAAGATGGGCCCTACCTCACCACCTAGGGCAAGTAAAGAACCATCAAGGCTAAAAGTAATAGCCAACTGCTGTCCAATATGCTCTAGATCATAAAGGACTTTTTCTGACTGCTTTAGACCCAAGGTAAAATTATCTTCGCTCTTGGTTGTTTCCCATTCAAACCATCTACATACCAAAAGTAAACATTATTATAAACCAACTTGATTCCACATAAGTTCATCATCTAGGAAAACATTCAGGAATAATGGTACTGTTGAGTTCATAATTACCTGCAACTCTTTGGCAATGAACATATTACACCCTCACCTCCTGGATGAACAGCCATTCTATAGGGAAGATCATCATCAGTTCCAAGCTTGCTCACCTGTGATGGGGATTCATAATATTGAGAAGAAAGGAAAATGCTTGTCACAAGAAATGCACCATCAGCTTAGAACAATGAAATAGAGGTCCATAATATAAGAGCAAGTTGTTTTCCTGAGGATGATGGACCAATCAGGAACTAAATGCTAAAGAAATTTAGCAGTTAAGGGTTTTTCCTTAAAAAAAGATGCTAAAGAAATTGAGAGATAAGGCAATATTACATTGGAACATGTGTATCTTGCAGAGAAGGGTCAACAGACATGGGTCAAATATAAACAACGCGTAGATCTTTAGTAATCATTTAGTGGCGTTTCATGTTCTACAAACCACATATATTATATACAGACCTGTCTCAAGCCAGACTCTACAACCTTTTGGTTGTTAGGATTACCCTCATACCCTTTAGGCCAAAGGCTCTTTGGCCTTCGGCATATATCTTGAAAGTCCTAATGTGATGATATGTAAATTTTATTTGTTGATCATTGTAATTCTGTAACAGAACCCAAGTACATTACTTTATAGGTCCATCAAAGTAATTTGGTTTCCCCTGCTACAATTCTGATTGTAGTCCGCTTTCAATTCTACAAGGATGTATATATACTTGATCTTAATACTTTAATTATGAATTGCTTACAAGCCAAGAACAGTTTATCTAAATATTCACTTGTGTAATATTACTTTCATCATTGAACAAAGATACTTTCAGTTATCATGTGTAGTGAGAGCTGGAACTTGTAGTGAACTCTTTCTTTGATTGCTTATGACGATGAAACACCATCATTAATTTTAATAGAAACTTGTTCATCTTCTAGCCCTTTGTCAGCTTAGTTGGGTAATCCAACACCAAGAATCAGCAGTTCTAACAGTTGTTATTTAGTTTAATGCACTACATTCGGAACCATTCTAACAGATCAACTTAATTATGTATTATACTATACAACCTCAACTTCATAATATAATCTTTTAACCACATAACATATGAAAGTCATATGTTATATATAATATACATGAATATACAGTCTTAACAAAAAGATATCATGTGTTTTAATAAAAAATTACAAATCATTATTTCTACCATGACCTATGAATCATAACAAAATACTACCATTTTAGGCAAACAGTAAGTATGCTAATTCAACCAAAATTAAACACATACACAAAATTCTTGGTGTCAATTCCATTTTTCCACATCCAACCTTTTGAATTAATATCATATCTTAGTAGTGTAACCCACTAAACCCCTAGCAACCAAGCTCAACAATAAGACATATCCACCCGAATGGCCATGGCACCAATATCACATTCAAAGTTATTTGCTAGCTTAAGAACAAACACTAACAACTGTAGTTGTAATATCTGAACTTGTTACAGATCTCATGCTACTTAATCATCTTCTAGCCATCAACCAAAATAATGCGAGTAACCCGGCAATAATAGTGTCATCAAAGACTTCACAATTATCCACTACAGAAATACAATACCAACTTACTCATCATTTGCCAACATTGAACTCTGCCGGTCCCACCAAATATGTAGGATAAGTATACAGGTAATTTTACAACTCCATCATGGTCTTTTTATCATCTTAAGTGTTATAAACTACAATTACAAGTTTTGTCTTATTTATTTAAAAAAAAAAAACAAAAAACAAACAAACTATGCTGCCACGTCATGTTTATTCCAATCAATTCCCGACCATTCTCGGTGTATAGGGCAGTCACTATCCTTTACAAAATTCACCAATTAATTAAAAGAATTACAAAACTGTATTCATTAATGTTGATTTACAGTCATATTATCACCGCTCCCTAATGTTAGTTATCCAATTTTAATTCGTGATCTCTTATATCCAACTGCCCCGGTTCTACGTATCGATCCATGAATTTCATGGGATACTTTACTTTTTTGGCTGACAATCATGAATCATGCCATGTAAAGTGCTTCAGTGCCACTTTTTCCCTACGATATTCCTTTATTTCAATGATATTCAGTAAGGATCGTACAAGACCTCAATAATTTTTATTAAATGATGTGTTTTTATGATGAATTTATTCGTTCCATACCATCTATCATCAAAGAAGTACCTCCCAATTTCTAGGATTTTGTTTTAGTCAACTGGGAAAGTTCTTAATGGTAACTTAAAAGTTCTCTTTGTTGCTGTTTTTCATAGGGTTCAATGGACGTACGATTGTATAACTCTTATACAAACCACAATTAACACCTGCATGACCATAGGAGCAATTTTGCTTGCACCAGAATGTAAGAATTGAAAATTATAAGCCGGTTACAAAATGTTATTTAAAATATGGGTTTCTAGTTCTGTATCAATATTTTCATATAGACCTTATTAGTGGCCATATGAATAAAAGTAATTTCCCCATATATGTTTGGTAAACTCCTCAAATGAGAACTAATGTGTGGACTGATGGCATTTGTCATCATGATCAACTGTTTCTATTGCAGACTAAACATGAATGGCGTGCTTATCTTTTTCTTTCTCTTTTCAGTAAATGTTTACACATATTCATATGAAGTATATGTAAGAGGTCGAAATGGATTGAAAATTCTTGGTTCGGGTCTTAGCACAATTCTATAAAATTTGTAGAGTCTTTATATCTTATACCAAAGGGCTATACTTGTTTTTTCTCATTTAAAACATATGCACTTAATCATTACAACAATATACTGAACATATAACCAAATAATATAGAACATCTTTTTGCCGTTTGGTGAAAGAAATCAACACTAATTTGATTTAGTATTTTAAAAATGAATTTATTCAAGTTATGTCATCAGTTACTTCACTTTGTTGATACATTGATTTATTTATGCCCTAATATTCTGTATTATGTCAGCTTCACTAGTAAGTTTCTTCCTTCTGAATTTAAAATCAAATGGTTTAATATTTGCAATCATATCCTTGTCATTATCTCCTTTAATTAATGTTAATCATCTAGATTACTTTTTGATTGATTATTTGTTGTTTCTCCTATAATTTGGTATTTTTGCAGCTGACTCCGAAGAATTAATATTGAACTCGGCTTCTGAAATATTTACACAATTCTCCCACAAACCAGATCTTGTTCATCGGTTATTTGTCTTCTTACATAAACCAAACACAATAACTCGAGGTCTTTTTCCATCTCTTCTCTTTTGCTTTGGTGTGTTTATCATGCGTTTAGTTAATTTTTTTTAATAAATCTTATATGATCTGATCACTTACTTAGGTTTGAGATTTTTAAGCCGATCGAGCACTGATTGTGGCTTTAGGTGAATATGTATTTGATTTGAATTTTTCGTTTCCAGAAGCAGATGATAGAAGGATGCCGGAATCTTAATTAGTATGCTTGATTTATTGCAGGCAATGATGCTCGAACAATACTACAATAGATCACGTGGATCAACATTCATCAATTATCATGGTTGAACCAATTAATCGTACAGTAGGTTATATCCCTCATCCACAAAATAGAAATAAAATTGTCATTTACTGCAACTTCAGAATTAAATGTCATTGTTGAATGTTGAGCTCTAAACTTTGTAGGATGGGCAGAACTGAGCAATGCAGAAAGGGTGTGGATCTTAACTGAGTTTGACTGATACCAAGTCAACATTATTATCACTTTCGAGGTACGTTTATAGGTTTGAAAATATTTAATACAACATTTTTTTTTATGGAGTGCATTCATGTGACATATAAAGATGTATACTTGGTTTGGGCCTATGTTTCTGTATAAGGGATTTATTTTTGGCATGTGTACATTTTTGGTGATCCTGTAAGATTTATATACGAATAAGCAGTGAGTATTTTTATTTTAAATTGCATAGTGTTTTATGTTGTTTTGTAGAGCAAATTTGATCAGTGGTGGAGATTGTATTACTGTACGCAATTTTTTTTCCTATTTGATTGGACATATATGGTAATAGCATTGTGTACAAGATGATCATGTCTATTTCTGATCGTTAGTCAACTAAGTTTTGATTTGTCAGTTGTAGTACTTGATCACGAGATTGGTTTAAGATTGGGAAGAGTGGTTTGATATTTCTCTATCTCATAGTTAAAACAATACCCGTATGGGTTATTTTAGTGATAATGTGAATAACTTTTAAAATTCCAAGACACCTGATGGAGACAACTTAATCAACCTCAAATCACTCATTTACAATTTCATTCATTTGAACATCTATAAAGAAACGCATATTCTAGAGCCAAAAAAGAACTTGCATCGATTACATGCACGAAATACATAGGATCACAAGAAATATATAGACAGGTATATATAACACGGATCTTTGACTATGCAGATCGCTGTCTATGCCATCTAAGCCCCTGGATTTTGAGAGAATCATAACTCGGATCTCAATCCGCTCGACCTAAATCACTCTTACTAGAAGAAGGTAAATTTTCTTTATGTTTCTACAATCTTAAATCTCTCAATTTTAGCTTATTTCTTTCGTATACATGCATTTTAAACCAATTGATTAGATGATCTATAACTTCACTCATTCTATGCCTAATTTATTTTACATTTTTTTAATACTAATACTTTACAAAAACCTACACCATCTTTAACACAGGTAATGAGCTAGTAATATATATATGTTTTTAATAAAATAAAAACTGAAAGCAACAAAAATACATAAAAACAGTAACTTACAGGTTGATCAGAGAGCGAATTCGATAGAGAATCGAATTGTGTAACGACCAGCGCATTAGGTATTCCACTTCGACCTTCACCACCACCACCACCAAAAATCACAAACTTTTTCTCATCATCATTTTTATCTTCTTCTTTTTTATCACACAATCTGACTGCATTTTGAGGAACAAATGAAGCACCGTAAAAAGGAACACCGTATTTCTTACAATTCGTTATTAATTCTGCATCTTTACCGTTTTTCCCCATTTTCAAACCCTAATTGCAACCTAGATGGACAAATTTATAAAACCCTAGTTTTGATCATGTAATGGTTATTATTAGAGATTTGGATCGAAATGTAGGTGTTATGAAAAGATTGATTGTTGATTATGATTAAATAATTTGAAAAAAGCTGTATTGAAATCGAATCGAATCGTGTTGTGAGCGCACGATTAATTATGCGATGAGAATTGAAATTTTTGTATATTTACTGTTTATGTTAGTATTTTTGAAAATCTATCGTTTCAGTCCCTGTGGTTTTGTGTTTTTAGTTTTTAACCTCAGTTTTTGCATACTTATATTTTTTTATTTTCTCTTTTTTATAACTGGTGGCGTTTGGTTTGTTCCTGAATCGCAAGGGATATTGATTTGACAGGAGGATGGATAAAAATGAGAATTCCATGTTATATGAAAATTCTTCAAAATGAGGTAGAGGGTATAATTATAGTTATTAGATTTTTGAAAGTCTGAGTTAAAAAAATTTTAAAAATTAGTGATTCGAATCTTGACTCTTAAATGATTTTGACTTTTAAGAGTCGTGTGTGACTCTTTCAAGTCTTGTGCGATTCTTATGAGTCAGAAAATTAGATAAAATTTTAGTGTAATGTAATTAAAAAATAAAGGACAAATTAGAAAAGAAATGACTATAAGCTATTTCAAAATTAAGCTTTTGTGTTTATTGTCGGTTAACGACTTAACTATCAACTCTAACCATATTTTATTTCTCTTAAGAACAAAATATTAAACAATAATTTATACATACATATATATATATATATTGTAACATAGTGACTCTAACGAGTCGAGTGGAGTCACTAGTTAAAAATTGAGATTCCAACTCACGAGGCAAGTCACAAGTTAACAACTATGGGTACGATGATAATAAATCATATGGTTGTGTGGATGTGTTAATTATGTAGAATATTTTTCATGAAAAAAATTAATTTTTATCTCCAATTAATTAACTCGAAAAAGTTTAATCGAATTAGAGCGTCTCTAGATCCGGAAGATTTTTAGGACAAAGACAGACTTTTATATTTTCACACTGACGTACAATGAGTTTGTAGATTTATCATTTCACTCATTTACTAGAAGAATATCCGAGCAATGCGGCGGATTTTCAAGTTGAATCAAACCGGTTTGTTTGATGCACACAAAAAATTAATAATATATTATTTGAAAACGAAAGCAAGTACACGGTGAATAGTAAAGATGAAAAATGTATTTGTATGTCCAGCGTTTGATATTTACAACTTCGGGTGTTTGTAAGTCAATTGTTTAGTGTTCTTTATATTAGGTGTAACATGTTATAAATTTTAAGTGTAATCGATTATAGATCTCATGTCATTTATATTGTGATGGTTATGGAAGTAAGTATATATTTTAGTCGGTTATAATTTGGATAGTAAAGATTAATTTGATTATCCATGTGAAGATTGAAAGGTTATGATTTTTAATTGTATTAAAACTAAAATATTTTAAGATACTCGAGACTCATACATTACTAATATAGTACATATAATATAGATACAGATTTAGCTGTAATATGAGATAATTTAATAAATAATAGATAATAAAAAATCGTTTGAAATGGCTGTAATAATGCATTATTTGATGACAATGTCTACATATTAAATAACCTATTTAAAGTGTAAAGAATAAAATTCAAATATCTCTTTTGTAGGATTTTAAAATTTTGTACGAAACTCTTCATATTATTAGTATATAATATAGAATTAAATACAACTTTAACTTGCAAATATATTCAAATCTCACATATATTAAAACAATTGTTACATCTGCTATGTTAGTTTTAAATAAAATTATGAGGTTAAACATTTGTAACTTAAAATAATTATGATATATATTAACTTTTACAATTAATTGTATTGATTTTAAAGGATTAAATATTTGTTAAAATTCCTTAAAAAGGGTATGTTGGTCCACAAGTTTGTATAAAACTAACTACTTACAACAAATAGTAATTGTAGAAGAAGGGTTGAGTACAATTTCTTCTCAAGTTTGAAGTTTTATTTATTAGTAATCAAAGAATAACTTACAATTGTTTGTTGTGGAATAAAGACAAGTAACCTAGTCTAAACAAATAGTCTTGAATGAAAATTTTTACATTGTTAAACATATTCAAGCAATATTATGATGAATGATTGAGAAACTTTTACTTGGAATGATTTTCACTAAATGATTTTACAAGGTAAGTGTTACAAATGATTAAGTTTAGCTACCTATTTATACTATAGAAGCTAATCACATGATTAATCACTAAACAAGGTTTACAATCTATATTTTAATACCTAACAATCTCCCCCTGATTGTAAACTTTGCTTGGATAGTCTTCATTTCCAATATGTATCTTTTAAGCTTAAACTTCGAGAATCTTTTGTAAGCTGAAAACCACGTTGAAGAGCAGTTTTGACTATTTTGTCTCAGCTTTTATCTTTGAAGTTCACTCTCGAAAATAAACTTGAAGACAAATCCTTTTCTTGATCTTCAACGGCAACTTCTCATCTTGAATGTGTTATTGGAATATTTCTCTTGAAAGCTTGCATTTTGAACGTACCTTTTACTAGTCTTGATCCTAAAAGTATATCCCAAATGGTTGGTGCCGATGAATTTTCTTTTGTCAATTTGATTTTGATGTATGAAAGATTTATAATTTTATCTTTGCAATGTTAATCTTTCGTTAATACTTTGCTCCCCCTCAATTTAATACTGATCTTCTGGAGCTATCAACTTCTAATTGAACCATTTTCAAATCCTAACTTGCTTCTCCTCAAATCAATAATCTTTTCAACTTCTAATTCAAACATTTTCATACTCTGACTTGTTCCCCCTTAAACAAATTATCTTTTCCCAAACTTGTAGAAAGATGATATTAATTTCTTCATTGAAGCTTTATCTTTCATTAATCATATTATCTTCAAAATACGAACTCTTTTCTTCACTTATCTTCAAACACTAACTCTTTTCTTTAATATCTTCAAACACTAATTCTTTTCTCCCCCTTCATGATGATTATGATACATCGTGAACATCATGAATATGGTGTAGCCCAACGTGTTTGAAGAATAGTAGTATGCACAAACTTTGTTGAATAGTCAATAAGCACCAGATGTTACAAATATGATATTTGCTTAAAATACTATCAAATCAATTATCTCAAGATAATGATGCGGAAAATGATAGTAAACTTCAAGTAAACATCAATTTTGTAACCATTTGGGTAAGACAACAATTTACTTGAGTAAATCAAGAAAAAGTTGTTTGAATTTTCAGCAAACACATTTATGAAAATACTATAACTCCTGGATCACATAGATTACCATTTTGCACATCAATTGAAAACATTAAATGAATCAACTGAGTGACCTACTTTCAATGTTGGCTTTGATGTTAGCATTGGTAGGATTTCCATTCAATCATTGTGGAATACCATTTTAGGTATCACTATGAATGTTTCGGCAATATCACATAGATATGCATAATGTCACTTAGACATGGTGTGTAAAAATACACTTTGTGTCCTAAAAATAGTTTTATATACCAACTTAAGTAGAGGCACATTTACTGACAAACAAGAGTGAATGCAGAAATCAAAGATTGTAGTTAATGCTTCATACAATTACGTCGGTTGTTGAGGGCAGTATTCATAGGAGGATGAGCATTTAATGCGCTTTTCAAACCCTAAAATATGTGTCTTCAATTTGATGTTGAAGTACAATGTTGTTAATACAAGGGTCAAATTAATGTCTTATCCTACGCTAAAGTATACTGTTGAATTATCCTAGGTTCCGATAAAGTATGTACTTTATCTGGAAAAGCAATATGAGATTGTACATATCATCTATATCTATAACCCTTATTAAGCATTTAACACTCTCTTTCTTAATCATTAAAAAAAGAATATCGAAAATTACCACTTTATCCATTCACTTATCCCTTCACTTATTAATTATATAAATCATTCATTTAATATTATATTTCACATAATACATTTAAATATATTATTTCTTCTATTATATTACAATATTGAATTTACAATTACAATAATTTAAACTATTATAAAAAATCACTTTCATTAAAGAAGTATCAATTATTATTGCATTCATATACCATTAAACATTTGTCTCTCAATATCAACATGTGAAATCTTCACCCGCTGTTGTGCGCAACTAAATGTATCTAGGTAAGGGTTTTATTATTTCAACTAACATAACACCCGTGCAATGCGATGGTGGCAGTGATGATGGTAGGTGGTGTAAAAGTGATGAGAGATTGACAATATATGTGTACATTTTGAAAGTTTATTGTATATTTTTTGTGATTATATGTTTATATACGGTAATAGAGTGAATATTAAAGTGATACCAAATATTAATAAGAAGTATATGTAAAGATCTAAATCGAGTTTATTTATAGTTCATGGATTGATGATTGAACCGTATGTATGAATGTACAGAAAATGTAGACGTTGATAACTACTATTTCACACACTTACTATAAATTGTATTAAAAGGCTTATTGTTTAGATCCAAACTTGGGCCTTATATACCTAAGTACAAAAACATAAAATAAATATTAAAAGCAAGGTTTACAATCCTATTTTATATTTCCAACAATCTCCCCCTGATTGTAAACGTTGCTCGGATTGTCTTCAATTCTGAAATATAACTTTGAGGCTTGAATGCCGAGAATCTTTTGAAAGCTGAAAACCGCGTTGAAGCGCACTTTTTGATAATATTGTTTCAGCTTTGTCTTTGTTTTAATTCCCGAAAGCATTATGAAAACGAATCATTTTCTTGATCTTCAACGACAACTTTTATTCTTGAACGTGTTAGAATAATTTTCTTTGAAGCTCACAATTTAACAGCACCTTGTAACGATCTTGATTCTAAAAGTATATTTCAAAAGATTTTTGCCGATGAATCCTCATTTATCTATTTTATCTTAAGCTCCACCTCAAACTGATATTCATTTTCTAGAGCTTAATTGGCTTTAATTAGACCAATTCTTTATTCTCTAAATTTGCTCCCCTCAAACGAATAACTCTCTAAAATCGTTAGAAAGATGTTGTGGAGAAGTCATTGAAAACCGTTGAGCATTTTTTAGCAATGACATTTTCGTTGAAGCTTTATCTTTCATTATATTCTTGTAAAATTTCGTTGAGCATCTTGAGCAGTATTCTGATATCCTCTTTTCTAGTACCTCTTCTAGAAATCTCTAAAAATCTCAGGCTTTTCAACCGTCATAGATTCCCTAAGATTATATGAAGCAAACTTTCTTGAGCATATCTTTTCAAACACTATCTTCAAACATGAACTCTTTTCACCCCCTCATGATGATTATGATTTATCGTGAGCATCATGAATATGGTGTAATACAAGGTGTTTGAAGAATAGTCTATATGTCACAAAACTGAGCTGAAGATACATCAAATCAATTATCTTAGGATAATGATGCGGAAAATGATCGTAAACTCTAAGTAAAGCATTAATTTCATAACAGTTGGGTAAGACAACAATTCACTTGAGTAAACTAAAGAAAAGTTGGTTCTGTTTTCTAGAAACAAAATTAAAAAAAAAAAACACGCTAACTCCTGGATCACATAGATTACCAGTTGATATATCAACTGAATCATTAAATGAAACAATTGAGAGACCTACTTTCAGTGTTGACGATGATGTTAGCACTGCTAGGATTTCCATTCAATCATTGTTGAGTACCATTATTTAGGTATCACTATGAATGTTCTGGCATTGTCACGTAGACATGCATGGAGTGTAAAAGTACACTTTGTGTTCTAAAATGATTTGTATCTCATTTGGCTCTAGACTCAATAAGTGCATAAAAACGAAGTCAGGGACTGGAGCGAAATGTCCTCCTATTTCAATATCAACAATCTCTAAACGAGAAGTCGATAGATTATGTGGTAAGTCTTTGTGAGAATTGAAACAAGAACTTTTTAAGAAATACTTGAGTGGCTAGGAGGGTAATGTGCACTGCATCACTAGGTCCATGATGTCTTCTTCAATACTAGAAATCAACGAATGAAATCAGATAGTAGATGTGGCAACCCGGCGGTTTATTCAGTTTAGAAGGGTTTTGCTTTTCTTTTAACCCTGTCACACACTCCTTACTCAACCTCTTATATTTTTCAACTCCTCCCTCTTTAACAATTTTTGGAAATATGTTGATCTACACCCTAATCTCCACCATTCCTCTCACTAAGACCTAATAGACCCTTGCATCCTAAATTTTGAAAGGTGACTCCTAAGGAAGATCCATCCGGCTTTGGTGGATCGTAGGAGTATCTAGAACACTTTGTGCAGATAATCAACATTTGTCATGGTTAGAAAGATTTCTTCGTGATGATCAAAACCAAAATCATTTGAAAATCTTCCAAAGTGTTCATATATAGCAAAGATTTAAACAGTTGGAAGTTTTATTTGGAAAAACCCTCCCTTTTAACATATGCATACATGTTTTGAAAAGCTACATATGAAGGTGATTCGACTTTTGATATTGTAATTGTACGAGCTCCCCCTTAAATATATCATACTTGTTTCAATAGAAGTTATGATAGGAGCTCGGTGTTAGCATTTAAGTGCTGTCAATTAAAATGGGTTTTAATTGAAATGTTCAGAAGCCATTACATTTAAGAACGGGTTTTACTTTGATTTTAAGTAAAAGCCAGTACAGTTAAGATCGAGTTATGAATTGAATTATTCATAAGTCATTTAAAGAACGGGTTTTACACTGAGTTATGTAAAAACCAATCGATATAAAACTAGACAACAAGTTTGGGAACCCATTTAAGCACTGTGCCAATGGGTTTAGAAAACTTTGAAAACCATTTGTACGTTGCGTCTATCTGATGTAAAGACGTCGAATTCCACTTGATTTGAAACTTAGTGTTTCATCTTTAAATAAGATTCGTGGAATCAACGGTGATTGAAAACTTTTGGGGGTGGGGGATACATAATCATTCGTTCTTTGCACCGGATAAGAAACGTTTTGTGGTGCAAGTGCAAACCTTTTTGATCTTGAATATTTGAGTGACTTTATATGCGAAGATCTGTCATAAAATTGTTGTTTCGGTTTCCAAACTTTTGTTATCTTTTGAAATCTTGAAACCGATTCATGAGAAGATTGAAAATCATGAGAAACCAACGGATGAAAATGCTTTTGAGAAGAAACTATTCTAGTGGATTGTGATTTCTTAGAATACCTCGTACTCTTTTGCAAAGAATAATTGGTAAACTGAGAAATCATTTTCGGAAACGGTTTGAAAGATTTATTCGTGTATATCTTTACTGGATTATTCACTTGTGGTTTTGCAACTTTTGCCACATGAGAGGTAGGTTTAGGCTTGGAATCCGAAATTTGCAAAGCCAATTTTAATTCTAAAGAAGATGAAAGCTTTTGAAGATCATCAATGTTAGTCAAATACTGATTTTGTGCATCTTCCATCAATATGTCCCTTTGTTCAATTCTATTCTTAACTCATCAATTTTCTTTATCAAAATTGTATTAGGAACATATAGTTTAGGTAAAAAAACTTGCTCTAAAACGTGGTCTTGAACAAGTTCTTCTTTTGAGTTGGTAAGTAGTCTTCCGAAAGGTTTAATTTTCGGATTTCATAATTTACATATAGTTTCTCATAATCAAAAGGAATTTGCATTGAATTAGTTCTTGCTCGATTGTAGTTTTCAACTTCTTGAGTTTCATTAGTGTTTTGCAAAAAAGACATTTGAAGATCCGGACCAAAGTAATCTTTCGTGTAAATTGAAGGAAGTACTTTACATACTTTGGTCAAATATTTTGGATTTTCAAAACCTAATCCTTCTCGAGGTGTATAATATTTGAACTCTTATGGTCTGTTTGGAAAAGTTATATGATTCATTTGACCTCTTTGCAATTTCACATCATGTTCAATATTTACTCTCTCTAAAACCTGAAGTTTGTCTTTTAGTTCAGAAACTTCAGATTTCAAGTGGTCATTGTCAAGTTGAAGTTGTGCAAAAGCTTGACCACTTTCATGTCCTTCTAACCTGTTATGAATTCTATAATTTTCATCAATTGCATGAACATACTTTCGATTAGCAAGTGACCCATCCCGTTTTGATTTCTCGAGTTAAATTAATAAATCAGAAATTTCTTTATTCAAAGATTTTTTTTCGGATCCAAGTTTCTCATACATATCTTTGTAATCTTCCATGTGAGTTTGCAAAATTCTTTTTTTCTCAAATATATGTTTGTAATAAAGCCTCTTTGTCATTTAGTCCCTTTGTGAGTTTAACAACCTTTTCTTTCTCCAAGTTTAATATGTTTTGACACTCACTTAATACTCTAGAGTGAACCTCAGATTGGAGTTCCGATTGATCTTCAAGAAACTTGACATGATTTAAAGCACATGAATTTTCAGTTGTCTGCTTAAGAACACAAGCATGTTCTTCCCAATATTTCCCTTCCCAATTTTCAATAATGAAAGCTTTTCCTGCTTCCTTTTTCGCTTCGGTGAACATTTTCGTTGCCGTCTCTCATCATCGTAACAATGTTGAAGAATCCCTTTCTTTTGAAACACGACACGTTGAGTCGAAAATGTGAAGTTTATCCGTCCGATTTTTCCCTCCAAATTTCTCAGGTAAAATGAGAATTTTCTCAAACCAAATTTACACAATTGTTAGCTCAAACCAAATATTATCTTCCTATATTACTCAATTGGGCCCAATCTTTATCCTTAGCCCAATTAGTTAGTCTCTTGGCCCAACTCAGCTTCTGTTTGTCACCTGGTAGCTGCTAGTCAAAATTAACTAGTGTTGATGCGCACAGAAATTTTGATACGCACAAAAAGTTAATTATTCGCAGATAAGTGGTGATGCATACAATTTTAGGTGATGCTCACAGAAAATTTAATATGCACAGACAAATTTTTGATGCGCGTGAGTTCGTCCTTCCTTGTAACTGCAAATTTCTAAGATTCAAATTGAACTGAACTTTTTGAAATTGATTACAATACTTACACCTAATGATTCTCGGTGGAATTTGAAAATAACATCAACAATCTTGTTAATTTGAAGATTCACAGTACGCCAAATTGAATACCCATTTTCTTCCAAATTCTGCAAAATTAAGCCTTTTCTTCTTGAATTTGTTCAATCAAACGATTCTAAACTCGAATACCAATGCTCTGATACCAATTGTAAAGATCTAAATCGAGTTTATTTATAGTTCATGGATTGATGATTGAACCGTATGTTTGAATGTACAGAGAATGTAGAAGTTGATAATTTCTATTTCACACACTTACTATAAATTGTATTAAAAGGCTTATTGTTTACATCCAAACTTGGGCCTTATATACCCAAGTACAAAAACATAAAATAAATATTAAAAGCAAGATTTACAATCCTATTTTATATTTCCAATAGTATAATTATTGAGATGATTAAAATGTTAGTAATTATATAGGGGAAATATAATATTTTTCGTGATTAAATCGAAAACTAAAAGAGTGTTAGACATGCTTTATATATAGTTATGAAATACGAAGTATAAGATAATATCAAAATCAAAACAATATATACGTGAAAGGAGACAAGTTTTGCAAAATGATTATACTTCTTAGCAACTTTTGTATATATAGTAATGATTTTAATATAATATTATGATAGATATATATTATCTATATCTATAACCTTTATAATTAATTACACACTCTCGTTCTTAAAACTTAAATTTGTAAAATAAGAAAGTAATTAATGCACTATCTCTTTCTCTCCTAATTTTACTTTATGTAAACTCTTTTTTATAAATATCAAACAAATATTAACAAATATTAGAACCTTCTACTTCTTATCAAAGTTTTCTATATTATTGATATTCATTTACTTAGTTTATGTAAATTTAATGTATTAAATGAGATTATATTTTGTTAATGAATCTATTTTATAAAAGCACTAAAAATGCTTTGTTTGATACATATATAAATAAATTTTGCATACGATATATTTTATATATAAGAAATTGTTTATATTTAGCTTTGATATACTTAAGATAGATTCATGAATCTTTTGCTTAATATGAAATATGAAAAATATAACAATTTGTGAATTTTCTAACACACAATTTGAGTTCTCAAATATTTTGTAAGAATAATACTACATCTTCCTAAAATCATAACGAAAACAATGAACAAAACATGATGTTATTCGACTACTCGTATTGAGTTGCATCAACTCCATATTCTTCAAGAAATGACATGTACCTGACAACAACCATGTTTTGTATTATTTACGCTGCATAGCGCCGGTACCCTACTAGTTTAATGTAATAGATCTTCTAGCTGGATCGAATTTTTTAACGTATAAACCTTCTCAAGTACATCAAGTATTTGTCAAACCATTTATATTCTATGCAATAATCTGAAACAAATAGAAAAGACAATTACAATGACAACCAGACTAAGAGGGAAGTCCAAACCCAACTATTAACTCATGAGATTTCTCTCCGAGACTTTAATTTTAATGAAATTCTATAAGTTAAATCCATAATTTTTCTTAAACCGTAAGTTGGTAGCTAAAGTGAAAATGTGAGTCCCATTTGAGCAAAATTCCATGACTAAGTTTTCACGGTTCACTCTAAACTACGTTTTGTAATGAAATCTAGATCATTTTAAATAGATTACTAAATTTTGTTCAAATTAAGACATTGAGGGTAAGTTTTGACTGTACATAGCAATTTTCTTTCCACAACTTTCATTATGACAAGGTAGTTAAATCGCACTTCGTTGTGGTAATTTAACGTTAGTGTTTTTCATTTATAAAAGAAACATGCGACATGTTTCTAATTGTCCTAATACAATAACAATAATAGTAATAGTAAGAAATAGAAGAAACATAAAATAATAATAATAAATTAATAATAAATACTAATACTAACAATTAATATAATAAAGATGTACGGAGCTCAGAGAAAAAGTTAAACTAAAATGAACGGTAAGCTTAAAAAAAGGAAAAGAAAGAAAAATAACTTCTATAAGCAGAAAGGAATAAGGAAGGGGTTAATAAATAAATATATTACTATATTGGATGAAAATATTCAAGTAAGTTAGTAAATTATTAATTTGTTCAATTACAATTGAACTTATTAAATCGCGATATGTACATTAGTTAACTATAAATAACATAGACACAAATCAGTTTATTCATCTTATAATTTAACTAGGTTATTAAACTTATAAATATTGTAACGTAGATCACATTAATTAACTTGTGAATTTAGTTCGGTAACTCAATTAAATAAATTAATAGTCCAACAATTTAGCTGAATATTTTCACAAAGTATAATAACGTATCTTTCTATTAACTCAGTAAGAAAATATGATTTTAGTGTACTTCTACACATGCTAATACTAATACTGATTACTATTAAAATCAAATACACATGGTAAACTCTTTGTAGGTGCTGCTATAGCAAGTGAAACAACATACACTTGAATAAAGGAATCAAAACTTTCACTTTCAGACATGTAACACCCAAAAAAAAAACACGGTTGTAGATAATAGATCCTCCGATTAACAGTAAAATGTCGACCATACATGAATATATGATAAAGAAGTATAGCCGCGCTGCACTGTGTAAATTTAACGTAACATTTTTCATTTTAGAGATAACCAACGTAATATTCGCGCTATGCAGCAGAATATGATGTTTAATTATAAATTGTGATTCGGTGATAGTCATATTATGTTGTGTTATTAACAGATTATTTAATTTGAAATTATTTTCGTCTTTAGTGACAGCTCAACGTCATGTCAACACTTTTTCATAAAGAATGAAGAAAGACTGAAAGCAACTAACAAATGACGCTTCTTTTGAAAAACTAGACCCCACTATTTATTTAAGTATTCTTTTTTCAACTAATACAATAATTATTAAAAAAGTAAACTAGTAGTCCAGTCGTCCTCGTTTGCAGGTGGTGATCGTGGTAGGTAACGCGAATCATACTTTTTTTTCACTTCCTCCCTAGCTTGGTAGAGCATTTCAAGATCTTCCGGTGACAAGTTTGTTGGTATTGGCGTTGCGAGAAACTTAAACGCTTCAAACATTGTTCGTTTACTTGCGAGCATTGTGCGTTTCTTCGCCTCCTCCGCTATTGTTTCCATACTCTTTTGTTGAATTTTAACGGATGCAATGAGTTCTTCTCGAGGATCCTTGCTCAAATAACGTGTGGAAGTAGTATCCGACGACCCCGAACTCTTATGACTTTTTTGACTTTTGTTCCGACTTTGTGGACGGCGGATCGGGTCATCGGGAAGTAGGTTTTGCATCGGAGTCGGGTTCGGGTTCGGGTTAGCTATCTCGCCGTCATCATCGAGATATTGAGAAGTCGTGTTCCATAGGTCATTTGTTGCACAAAACGCCATTGGTAGCAAAGAACTTCGGATTATCCTTTAAAATGGCCCATGCGTCTTTGTAACGGAAGTTCCGCTTTTGTTGCTATTTGAATTGTGGGTGGGAATTTGACATAATATCTGCATTCACATTCCCGCTTTCTCACAAGTCTTCAAGTTTTTCGTAGATGACGTTAAGAAACTTGACATATTTTTGGATTTTATTCAATTTGTTTGTGAGTTGATCCATGGATCGTTTGGTCTCAACTATTTGACTTTTATCGTGAAAAAATGGTGTTCCATAAAGACGCGCGTTTGTGAATTCCCAACCACCACATTTTGTGACGCCTCGATCCACCATTCCGCCAAAATCTTACATTCTATATTGCTCTAAAAAACTTTTTTTCCTTTACCTCTACCTTAACATTTATCATCTTTTGTTGGTTCAGGTTCGGGTACGAATCCGGCTTGGTCTTTGATGGGTGGTGTAGGTGTAGGTGATGGTGTTGAAATATATTGGAATTGATTTTGGGTTAGTGTTGTTTGGGGGTATTGACCGTATCGTGGGTATTGGCCGAATTGTGAGTATTGTTGGTATGGTTTGTAGGTCCGTGTAGGTATGGATCTGATTCGAATTAATTGACCCAACGTGCGAAATCCGATTGAATCAATTGTTTATGATAACGCAATTCTCAAACGAATGACTTCTTTTATATTTGAAATTCAATAACTATTATACAAGTATAAAAGCTCTCAAACTCTCTCTCAACTCGAAAACTATTATGAGAAAACTCACTCAAAAACTTAACAAATATGACAACTTGCCGAGGTATATAAACTCGTTCCTACACAGACATGCGACACTACCTACGACAATCTATGATTGTCGCATTTAGTAAATGTCGCAAAACATGGAACTGTCGCATTTCGTTCAATCTAAGATTTATACACGCTGATTGTCACACCAAATTGCACCAACAAACTGTAAGGTCGCTAGATCTTGGTTTGATAACGGATTATCTTTAAGTATTAAGGTGCGGAATCCCTTAATACGTTAGGTTATAGTTTATATAACTTATCTATATACTAAAAGGCTTTGTTTTGATTATTAACTATTGTTAATCACTCAAAACCGAACCTATTAGTATATTAATATATTTGGCACAGAAAACGAGGTGTGTGTAATAATTGCTGTGTGAGAATAATGGCACGGATACCAATAAATGCATGTGATTATTTTATTTATATCCAGTTCAACTCGCAGGCCATGGGCTTTGGCAGTTGACTCAACTCGCAGCCTATGGGCCTTGCGAGTTGACTTCAGCTTGCACACACAATCTCAGCTCGCAAGTCAATAACCTGCGAACCCAGATCTCATCTCGCAGGTCCAAGCCCGCGACTTGAGATTTTGCTGCGAATTGAGATCTCATCTCGCAAGTCTTATGACTTACGAGTTGACTTCTCATTTCGCAATTTTGACTTTAATTCGAATTCGTTACTTGTATAATTATATTTAACAAATAATAATAACAAATTAATATCATATATTTACAAGTCTAAACCAATATACAAATTTGATAATAATTACACCAGTCCTATTACAAGCTAGATCTGTTGTCACAAAACATGTCCCAACACAAACTCCCCCTTGACAACAGGTTGTAGAAATCTTCTAATCTTCTACCTTAGCTTGATTAATTTTTAATCTTAGCTTGATGAGAGAGAGTTATCTTCCATTAATTTTTCACAATTACTTACAACTTTTTCTTCTGAAAGTTGCGAAAGTTCATTAAATTTTGCATTCTGTATTGAACTATGCATTTCCCTTTTGTCAACAACTTCACAGAAACCTTCAAGAATCTGTCTGTTCACCACATTTGCCTGTTCACCAAATTTCAGAATTACTCGTCCTGAACAATAGATTTCCTCTTTAACTCTACTCTTGAAGGATCTTTAGATTCAAGCGTTTGTTGTTGATCATCAATTAATCGGGATATTTAAGAAATGGCACTGGATTTATCTTTGTCTTTTGTTCTACCTTTGCTCCCCTTGGTCTTCTAATTCATGCAACTTCAGGAACCCATTTGAGCACGATGCCAATAGGAATCTCCTTTTTCGAAAGCCATTTATAAGTTGTGTCAATATAATCCAAAGACATTGAGTTCCATCTGAAATTGAAACGCGCTATTTCATATCTAAAAACTTTTCGTGGAACCGATGTTGGTAGAATTATTCATGAAGGGAAAGGAACAAAATCTTTTTGTATTTTCACCACCATACGACGTGGTGGTGCAAGAGCAAACATTTGTTGTCTTGAATATATGAAAGATCTTGTTTCACTAGATTCCGGTTGTGTCGGTTTCGATACTTTTGTTGACTTTTGAGATCTTGAAACTGAACTTTTGGTTTGTTCAAAGAATGCAGAATCACAACGATCAACCTTTTTATAATCGAATATTCTGGTTGATTGTATTTTCTCAGAATACTTCTTATTCTTTTGCATAGAATAATTAGTAAACTGTGAAATATTTTTCGCACAAATTATTTTTGAACATGATTTGGAAGATTTAGCCGGATAAATCTTCTTAGGCACCTTGACTAGTGGTTCAGTTGAGTGAGAGACTTGACTAATTTGCTCACGAAGATCTTGAACAGTTTTTAACGCAAGATCATGATCCTCTATAAGTTTACTTACCGCTGTTTGTTGACGCTCAAGTTCTAAAATTTGCTTTTCAAGTCCGACGATTTTTGAACGCACTTGTTCACGTTCATTCTCCATGTGAAGTATTTGTAATTTGAATGATTTAATCTCTTCTTCCTTCTTTATCAGCATTTCATTTATCCCTTCGTCTGGAGTTTTCTTCAATTTATCATCTCTTCCAAATTTCTCTTCAATTGATGCCCAAAGTTCGAAAGTTGTTTGCTTCTTATTGAAAAGCATCAACATATCCTTTGACAAGCACATTGTGATTGCATCATATGCTTTACGTTCTTTCTCATAATTTTTCTTCTCTTCAGAGGTTATTAAATCAACAGGCTTATTGTAATTACCAACCCTATCAGTTCCAGCGATCGTTGGAGGAACATATTTCTTTGTTAGATAAACAAGCAATTCCGGATTATTAGAGGCAAAATAACTTTCAAATTGATAACGCCAATTTACGTAATCACTTGGTTTAACAAATCTAGGTGGTTTTTTAATCTCATTATCAAACTTCGAGAAAGCCGAGAAAGCCATGTGCACTAAAATTTCCATCCAAAATACTAAAATTTTCCCTCTAAAATTCTCAAAAAATTTTCGAGTAAAATTTAAATTTTCTCAAACCAAAAATAGTTAATGGAAAGCTTAAATTCGAATCTTGGTAATCAATAAATTTTCCCTCCAAATAACTCGAACACTGGAAGAACTATCGCAACTTTCAGCTATGCAACAATTTAGAATTGTCACACCTATTGTCGCAACGATTGTCGCACACAGGAAGGAATTGTCGCACTACGAACAACAAGAAACCCATATTTCATAAAATTCAAAACTCACCGTTCAAAACTCTAGCAATCAATCCCAAATGCTTCGTAATCAATCATACACTTCATAACGCATCAATTTATGTCCAAATATGCTGTATTCAACTCGAATTTTGACTAAATTGAATATTGAGTTCAAAAACCCAAAAACTAAATCAATTCAATCACAAAATCACAATTAATCCAAATACGAATTACCTTTTAGCTTTGATACCACATGTAGTGTTGGTACATATTTGGTGACAACAGCTTTCTAGTTTGTAATAGTTAGTTTGATAAGTCTTTTGTAATAAGTTCAGTTTTATGTTTTGTAGTGTAAGTTCGTACGAACTTAGGTAGGTACGAACTTGGGATCATACGAACTTAGGTAAGTTCGTATGGGTCTGTGACCAGACAAGTTCGTAGGGTCTAGCCCGTACGAACTTAGGTCCTTTATATAGATTACATGCTAGTTCGAAAGTAATAAGTTTTTTAAGGGTTTTGTAAGGCTTAACTAAAGCTAATTCGTATACTAAGCTAGAGTTTTGTCCTACATTGAATGTAATTGATACTTACGTTCAATAAAAGTGTTCTTTACTATATTCGTATTACTTGTTGATTAGTTGTTGGATCGAATTTAGTGATTTGGACGTGATATGAGTATGAACCGAATGTATGTATATGTGAATATGAACGAATAATAGTCGAATGCTTATATTGAATGATAACTGAATGAATACAAGCTCTATATACTCTTTGTTAATCTCACATACAAATCGCTCAGGTTTTGGACGTTTTCAAGCTCTTACAAATGAGATAGAATTAGCGTATTTATAGTCACTTTAACAGCCTCTGCGACACTACCTGCGACACTATTATTAGTGTCTCAGATAAAGTCTCATGAACAGTACCTATGTGACAACCGTCAAAAATCTCAGGTCAATAACGCACTTAAATTCCTAGTCTATCTAATTTCGTTTACAGCACTCTAAAATCCTAGTGAAAAGTCTAGATTATGACTCCTTAAGTACCGAAACCGTAAGTTACCGAAATCGCGTAACGTTTTAGAAGATTGCTTAGCGGACTTTAAGACCGTAAACCACATTAAATTAGGTTACAAAGTGCCAAAGAAAACTAATGAAATTAAATTTCACATGTCATCACAAAATATTTATCATATCTCAAAAATCAGAATTTAACGTGAAATTCCGTAACTCGGTAAATGCAACCGGAAATCGGTTATTTAACTCGCAAATGTCAATCGTAAACGAATCACATGAATTTTGATGTGAATTATAAGCTTAGAAAATAAAATTTTATAACTCCAATTTCAACTATTAAAACATCACAATTAAACATTTCAATATGTAGAAATATATACCAAAACAATATGTAACATTTAAAACCTTTAATTACTTAACTTTAAAAAAAAAAAAAAATTTTTTTTTTTTACCCCACCCCCTCCTAAAAACGGCCAGCCCTCTCTTGACCACCCAAATCCCCCACTAACTTTATTAGTTTACATGCAAGAATCATTTGAACCACTTCTACACTCTTCCCTCCACTCATTTCACTCATTTCACTCATTTCTCTCATTTCTCTCTCAAAAACACACACAACTCTCCCTAAACACACACTAATTTCCAGCCACATTTTGAATAAAGATCATCACTTTGAAGGTGTTCTTACACAAAAACAAAACCTCTAAGGTATAACCACCCATTTGTACTTTCATTTCTTGCATTTTCTTACTTTAATTCTTGTAAATACATGGATTTTGTGCCTATTTCATGGCTATAATCCACATAAGGTGTTTGATGTTTGTAGGTTGTTTCGAACAATTGTTTAAGTGTAAAAACAAAAGAAAAACCCATGATCAAACCGAAATCAAACCGAAAAATCGTCTTTTTGATGTTTAAGTGCTTGCATGCACCATTTTTCGTAGCTAAATCTTAATTTATGTTAAAATATAATTTTGTTTCTGTAAAAATACATATTCATGCATATAAGACAAGGCCTCCATCATTGGATGAGGTCTAAAAATCGTTGGTAGTGAAAAACACACCAAAAAGATCACTTTGTCATGCATGTAATCTGTCCAGATTTTGACCCTACTTGAAACGACCATAACTCAGTGAATAATGGTCCAAAAATCTTGATTTTTCTTCTAGAATTTAGCTTAATGTCTTACCTTTAAAACCCCACTGGTCTCACTCAAATCCATTGAGTATTCGACCTCCAAATGTATCACACAAAACTGATGCCCAAACAGTAACTTTTCTGTGAGCACCTTGTTGTGATACTTGTTCATGGGTCTTAAGGTGTTCTATAAATCTAAGAAAAATTATTTTAGACTCCTAACATGTATATCTCAGTATCATAAAAAGATATTAATTTATCTTGTTGATCTCATATTTTTAGAAAATGTATGAACATTATGCATTGTTGTAAGCTTGTAAATTTCAAATACTTGTGTTGTGATGATTCAAAAATACTAAAGTGCTAGATATAACGTGTTAAAATTTTGAGGAATATTTTTCCCAGTAATTAGATCATGAAAAGACTCTGGAAATAAAAATGGGAATTTTTGGAAAAACATAAACATTTTTCCTAAATTAATGCAAATAAAGCCTACAAAAGGTGAAATAATCATGAAAAATACTTTTGGACACAAAATAATTATGGGAAAATTCTAGTGTTATTTTCCTCAGAAAATGACACTATCCTCAAAATTTCACACTCTTTGGAGGTGTTTCGATATGTTTTTTGATTTACGTCTCGTTAAAACACATAATGTTGGGAACCAAAGTTCCGTTGCTCAAAAAGACTTGAAAATTTTACACAAACCTAGAAATCGGTACAAAATGATCTGGTAAAAGTTTCAGAATTTTTCGTGTATAATTACTATTTTTCCCATAATTATCCTACTTTTTAGACATAAAATGGTTATAAATACTCCATAAATCCAAAAATCCCCAAATTTTCACAGAAAATTTGTGAATTATATTTCATGTTTCATACCAAGTTTGGTAATTTTTAAATGTTCTATTCATATATTTTCATTATTTTTTTGACAACTCGAACAATTACCGACAACGTTAATTAAGGGGAAATTCGAACTTTTTCGGCACTTTGTAATTTAATTAGGTAGCTAAGCAATCCTAACAAACCATATTAGTCGAAAAACTAACTAGAAACCTTGTGTTCTTAGGACTTGGATAGGAGTCAAACCCGGTCGGCACGCGCATTACATCCATCCGTACGCTCACGCTCAATAGTGAGTTTTCACAGCCTCTCTTTTTAACGTTTTACTTAAATGTTTTGGGGTGAAAAGCATGCCATATGATTTAACTACTATATTTGGATTACAAATAATATTCTTATGTTATACTTGATGCTACGCTTATGCTATGCTCGTTTTAGAAATGTTATCCTTGATTTACAAATGTTATGTTATGCTATCTGCTATGCTTACTTTCGAATACTCGACATGGTTAAAATGTCGTATTGATTACGAATAACTTCTTGAATGTTTGAAGTTTATACGAACATGATTATATGCTTGTTTTCTATCGTATCTAAAGTCCCCGATATCTCTACACGACCATTAACTCTATATGAGCCATATAATGCATATGAATAGTACTATTTGGGAGCGAGACCACCTCCCCACTCACGCGGCCACGTGAGTGCATCCCATCATCCTAAATGCCAACGATAGGGCATCTCTCTTTGGGGCAAAGGTTTATCGGTTGTAGGTTTGGTTGTGGACTCAAGCATAATAATTCATTGTGACTATAGACAAAAATGCGATAGTATAGAAATTCATAAGCGACTATAAACGTATGACGTCTCGACTTTTGAAACGATATCTCTTTAAAAATATAAACTTTACGACCCGAGCTTTACAATGACTTTGTCATTTGAAATGATATCTCTTTTAAACTATAAACTTTACGACCCGAGCTTTGCAATGACTTTGACATCTGAATGATATTTCTTTGAAATTATAAACTTATGACCCGAGCTTTACAATGACCTTGTCATTTGAAACGATATTTCTTTGAAACTATAAACGTATGACGTTTTGTCATTTGAAACAATATTTCTTTGAAACTATAAACCTTACGACCCGAACTTTACAAAGACGTTGTCATTTGAAACAATACTTCTTTAAAACCATAAATTTAAAACTTGAGTTTTACACTATAAATCATTGTGGTCGTGGACAATGATAGACGTGGTTTCATAATAACTCTTCGCATTCTTATGAACTTCGACATAATAAACCGTTGAGATTATAAATATTTTGATATTGATTTGATGACCCATTGACTTTATAAACGTAACCTGAATCTATTAAATGCTACAATATGAGTTTTATAGACATAACTTGAACTTATTAAACACTATATCTTGAGTTTTATAAAAGTGAATTGAACATTTCTTTGAAAATATGAGCGTGGTGTTATGGACGAATTACGACTTTTAATTGAGCTCCAAAGGGAATCACTCCTAAATGAATCTCGTACTTAAATAAACCTCTTTTGCAAACAAAACATCGATTCACAAATGAATCTAACTATCAAATGGGTATCGCTCTTAAATGAGCCTTGTTTTAATGAATTACTTTTATAATTATCTGCGCAATAGCGCTTGACCGTCCTAAAAATTGATCTTATGAAATTATCGGATGATTTTCGTCATTGTATGAGCCTCGGTACTAAACAGATTACTTTTGTGAACTAATCATGTAGTAACGTGGAACTTCTAAACTAAACTTTGTAAACTCTTGAAAAGGGTCTTTCCTTACGCAAAACCTGTGTACTCACCAACTATGTTTCATAGTTGACCTGTTTATTTTTACATGCTTTTCAGGAAATAGTCACAACTTGTCTATTGAAGCTAAACCTGTTATATGAGCTATGCTGCTACAGCGTTACGGAATTTTGTCTCTTTTGGATGTAATCGCATGTTTACATTATTTACTTTTGTGTTGTAAACGCTTGTAAGACTTATGTAATGTACTAGTAGTAGACCGTTGAACGGTGATCTTTTGTAATTTTCGATTATGAAATCATTGTACTGTTACATCTCGTGTTTCCGCTTAGCGGGGTGTGACAACCTACGACACTAATATTAGTGTCACAGATAAAGTCTCAGCCGGTGTCTCAGCTAGTCTCTCAGCTTAGTGTCTTAGCTAGTGTCTCACTAATAGTGTCTCAGATGTACAAGTGCAAATCTTAATTTATATCTAACAATCTCCCCCTAGGATTTAGCATCTTGTATCTTTGAGTATGTTCTTTGATCTTGAATTCTTTTGCAGTCTTGAGAATCTTGTAATCTTTGCCTTTTTATTTGAGAAGTCTTTTGTCTTCTGACTCTTGTACTTGTATGTCTTTGACATGGAGAATTAGAACTTTCTTTTGAGTTCTAGCTTTCTTTTTCCTCTTTAATCCTTTCTTCACATACGATTTGTTGACTTTGAACTTCTTCTCTTGTGTACTCTTTCCTTTTAAACTTCTTTGAGATAAATTGTCAGCAGTCTTCTCTCTATTTTGAACTTTCTTTTGACTTTATTTCTTGACTCTTAACTCTAGCTCTAGCTCCCGCTTAAATGTATATATGAACTTCTTGAGCTTTTGACCTTTATCCTTGACAGAATTTCTAACTTTATTTCTTTTTTTTTTAGTGCACTTGAGCTTGTAACTTCAATCATTTTTCCTTGATAATAGTTGTGATACAGCATGAATATCTTTGAACATGTGATTTTGGAAGAGTGTTTTTCTCATTCGTTTTAGTAACCAAAGGTAAGCAACGATTCATTTGATGTAATCTCAGAAAAGTTGATTGTATAATCAGAAAACACATTTATGAAAATACTATAACTCCTGGATCACATAGATTACTAGTTAGCACAACAATTGAATCAATTAAATGTTTCAATTGAGTGACCTACGTTCAATGTTGGCTTTGATGTTAGCATTGGTAGGATTTCCATTCAATCATTGTGGAATACCTTTTAGGTATCACTATGAATGTTCCGGCAATATCACATAGATATGCATAATGTCACTTAGACATAGAGTGTAATAATACGCATGTGTCCTAAAATTATATTTTTTTCAGGCTCTAGACTCGATTAGTGCATTAATGATGTCAAGGACTGGAGCAGACTGTCCTCTTGTTTCAATATCAACAAACTCCAATAGAGTTGTCGATAGATTATGTGTAAAATCTCCGTGAGAATAATAAAACAAGAATTTATTAAGAAATTCTTGAGTGGTTAATAGAGAATATGTGCATTGCATCACTGGGTCCATGATGTCTCCTTCAATACCAGAAATCAACACATGAATTCCGATAGTAGATGTGGCTACCCTGCGATTATTTATTTTGTGAGGGTTTTCTTTTTCTTTTAACCCTTTCACACACTCCTCACTCAACCTTACTCAATTTTTCTACTCCACCCTCAGTTGGCATTTGTTTTAAAAATATGCTGTTCCGTACTAGAATTTTCACCCTTCCTCAATCTAAGACTTAAACTTTCATCCTATATTTGGAAAGTGACTCCTTTGGTAAAGCCAACAGGCTCTGGAGGATTATAGGAGTAGTTTATAAACTAACACTCTTAGTACAGAAAACAACATTTTGCCAAACAATTTGATTGAAATTGGTAATCTGATTATCCATCAATCCTTGGAGTATCAAAAAGTCTTTGAGAATCTTTCAAAGTGTTGTGCAATATGCAAATAGATCTGAACACTTGAAAGTTTTGGATTTTGAAAAATACTCCCCCTTAACATATGCATAAGATTTATAAAATATTACATATGAATGTGAGTTATAAAAACAAAATCTCTTTTTCTTTTGAAGATCGGGTTTTATTCTGAATTTGAGTAAAAACCATCATGCATGTCACACCCCCAAATTTGACATTTACAGTTAATCATGCGGAAGCTTTCGGGGGTGACGAGGATCGAATAACAATACCTCGAGCGTATGATTATCGCAGAACATCGATATTATTAGGATGCCAAAATAGTTTTACAAACATTTCGGCTCATCGAGCCGTCAACATGTCAAGGTTATCAAATACATCATTTTAAATAAAATGCAAGTTCCGGGATTCAATAAAAATACATCAAGTCAATATTATAAATAAATCCCGTTAGTTTAAATATGGCATCCTAATCATCGTGGCAGGTACGATCCCAAATATGCATGTGTCTTATGGCATAGCTAATTTCCCTGAAAAACATATTTATAAAAGGTCAACATATCGTTGAGTGAATTCCAGGTTTAATGACTCTATCATAAACCATTATTTATAAACATTTCATCAATAGATCAAAAGTGGCATCAACGGCCTATTGTGCGATTATTCTCAATTTAAAACAATAAAAGCAAACACTGACTGTGATCCCCCGCAGACTAGCTAGGTCCTGCGAGTTAATATGTCGAACTAAACCTATAACCAAACCACAACTCACATATAATTCGTTTGCCTTGGACCGGTTAAGTATACTCGTCCCCAAAGTGCGAAACAACGTCGCTAGTTAGCGCGACTAACTAAAATAAACGTGGGATGGGGATGTCAGCCCCGATAGTACTATCTGTATACTCAGTGGTTAGCGTCATCTAACTAATGGTTATAGTGATTGTCAGCAAGAGTACTTCTATGCTACAACATGAAGAATTTAGTCGCCCATAAAGATACGTTGTCAGGTTTTAATAATCGCATAAATCAGTTATATGTTTTTCACCCCAAATTTGAAAGCAGTAAAACGGTAAAAGTGGGGCTGTGAACTCACCTGAGTCCGAGCGTGCTAGCAACACAGTTTTAAATCACAATTGTCCAAGTAAGCCTCTTAATGTCCTAAACGTAAGAGCTTATGTTAATGCATGTAGACGACACAATGGTCAGTCTATGCCAGTTGTTCACTCAACAAGATTCGTAAGATTTGCCATCAACGAGCTTTTGAAAACATCCCACTTTCATTTAAAAAGAACGACACGTTGTGATCCCACTTTGTTTCCAAAATCATTAAAACGTATCTAAGTCCACATTAAAAATACCTTATTAAACATATTATACTATTAATGTGTAACTTTCATTTATTCAATACATATACTTTCACATAGTTATATATATATATTTATATATCTCAATTACGTTTGATTTAGGGTTTTCATGACATGTATTGACGTTGGTAGTCTTTCGTTATTATTATTATCATCACGTCATCTATTTTCATATACACATATAAATATAAAAATATACTCATGTAGGCATCTATTTATATATATATTCATTCTCACTATAATTACCACATTTTAAACGTTAGCATATATATATATATATGTATTCTCATAAGCATTTATACATTTTACTTGTCGTTATGATATATTGACCAACAATATGTACATTTATTCATACGTACATTCCTATACACATATTAATATAGTTATACGCCTTTATAATTTATTTTCACACTTTTACCTTACGATATTATTTAATTCCTTTTAAATTCTATTTATAACCTAACTTTAGGTTTTAATAAATTAAATTCTCGTTCTAAAAATTTTAAGGCATGACTAATATTTAACTAACCTTTTAATTCATTGATTTTCCAATTTAAGTCTAAATTTACCGATATCTATACGTTTATCATTTAATTAAATAAATTCGCGTTTTTAACTCGCGGTTTCGTTTTAAAATCCTCGTTCAATGTCTAAGTCTCGTTTTTATTATTTAAAATTTTATTAACTTATTTAAAATATCTTAAACTCACTGATTTTGTATAAAAGTTCTTACTTCCTATGTTTTTGCAATTTAGTCCCTAAAGTCTTATTTATTCTATTTTTAACACTTAACTTTTATAAACTTAAAGTTTAATAACCTACATTTTGTCCTAAGTAATTCTAACACTTGTTTTACACCAAATTACATGAAATACACTAATCTTTTCATTAAAAGTCCTTAATATATGGTTTTAATCATATTTATCCTTTTTAGTTTAGTTATCTCACTTTTAACAGATTCTGTCAAATTTTTAGGTCAACTTTGCTTACGGTTTTGACTAGTCAAACATGTTCATAAAATTATGAAAATTTTTCTACACGTTTTCCTATGACTTAGCTTTCCAGGAACATAAGATTTGTAATTTTTGGTTAAGTTTAAGGGGTCCAAATACATTTTACATCACACAAAGGTCCAACAGTACTTATTTTGGACAGTTGGTCATAGATCCATATGTATCTTGAGTTTTACTTAACTTCACAGAATGAGATCATACAACTTTCAAAGCTAACACAATTTGTGACTTTCAGGAAAAAGAATTAACTCTTTTTGATCTACGGTTTGAAAGTTATGATATTTTAAAGTTAGGTCATTTTCTGTCCCAACAGTACAGCTTGTACACTTTAACTTAGAAATTCATTTTAAAATAGTAATAATCTTCTAAAAATTATGAATCCAGTGTGGTTTGATATCTAACTTCTTGAACTTAACTTTAGAACCAAGAAACACATAATTTCATCAAGATTTGACCAAGTTATGAAGCTTCAAAGTTGACACAACTTTCTGTCCGGATTTCAAATTGTTGTTTATGGACTGTTTTGGTGATTTTTAGTGTAACTTGGTTATGAAACATGTAAATACGATTTTTCAAACTAGATCTTGGCAAGAGTGAACATCTAAGCACACAATAACCATAAATTAAGCATTTTATAAAAGATCTAAAGGGTTTGTAGGTAGATTTTCCTTACAATGCATTAAAAGAGCAAATAGGGCAAAATGAAGGTTTGACTTGGTGTTCTTGAGCTCCTAGCTTCCAAATCCATGGGTTTGGGTTCTTTTATTTGTGAAATGATATGAGATTAGTATATGCACGTTTTTGTGAGTAAAATGAGAGCAATATAAGTGTTTTAGGGGTGGTGGTTCATGGTGGTTGATGGTGGTTGTATGGTGGTTGAGTGGTGGTGTAATGGTAGACTTATGGTGGTGTTTCTTGAGCAAGAAAGGAGGTTTGGGGTGCAGAATTTCGTGGCTTAGAATAGAGGAGAGAAAAGAGAGAGGGTTTGTGAGCTTGTGTGTGTGGAAATGAGGGGAAAGGGGGCCAAGCATGGAGGTATGGAAGCATGGTTTTTTCCTTGTTTCATGGAGGTCAAAGCATGGTGTTTCCCTTGATTTAGGGGTATGGTCATGGGGATTCATGGCAGATTTTTGGGCAAGGGGAGGGCCCACTTGTGATTTCCCAAATCACATTAAGTCTAGATATTTTAGTCATTAGGTGCTAATCTCGATTAGTTAGGTTTTTAATCGCGAGATTAAGGTTAATTAGGATTAATTAAGGTAGATTAGGGTTAATTAGAATAGATTAAGGTTATTAGGATATTATAATGTTGTTAATTGATTGAAATAGTATTCAATTGATTTGCCGATACTTCGTTTGTTGTTATACGCGAAATCTCTACGTTTGTGCGTTTATCGAATTCGTATATTCTTTGATTCGATTATTTGTAACGTTATGAAATAACTTAGAATGAAAATAGTAATTAACTATTATTAATTATACTAATGTTCAAGTATTTATCGATACCTCGTTCGATTAAATTCACAATTTATTTCGTCGTTGCACGTTTCTTAGTTCACGTGAACGTTTATCGATTTCTAAAGTTCGTTATGCTTTTAAATTAGCATAATTATCATATCATTAATAACTACTATTTATTATTAAATAGATTTAAGTTATTTTAAGAAAAACGATCACAACGTTCGGGAATCTTGGTTTCTACCGATTGTTTCGGTTATTCTCAATAATCACCAATGCATCTCGCATTTAAAATAAGTTGCATCTCATATGCCAATGTGGGTTTTGTGCTAGACTTTATTTGATAAAAACGAATTCACTTTAAATTAATAGGGAATTAGCCTAAATGCACTTGATAATGATGTACGGAATTAACCGAAATTTGAGGGTTGTCACAATGCATCACATATGCAAAATATTTCAACTCTTCTCCCCCTCAAAATATGATAGTATTTTGCATTTCGAGTTGAAAATGACAAATTATTGCTTAAGTGAAAGAATGCCTAACTAAGTCACTAAAAAATGAAAATGTGTGTCATCTAATGGTTTGGTGAATAAGTCGGCCAATTGATAATCTGTTTTGACAAAAAATAGCTTGATATGCCCTTTTTCTATGTTATCTTTGATAAAATGATACCGAATATCTATGTGTTTTGTTTTCGAGTGTTGTACCAGATTGCAGGAAATAACAATCGCACTTTGAGAATCACAATAGATAGGTATCTTTTCAAATTTGAAACCAAAATCCATGAGTTGAGAGTATTCATAATTGTTGGTACATTAGTGTGTCTGTCACTTGGTCTAAGTTTTGAGTTGTAATTAATTAGTTAGATTCTGTATTAGGCGATATTGGTAAAATCGCTTAGGCGATATTGACTATATCGCATAGGCGATATCACCAATATCGCCTACATCACTGATTAGTTACCTATAAATACTTGGTTAGGGTTTCAGTTTTGTTGTTGTTCAACACCTACGAATTTGTGTGCAGCCTGTGGTATTCTCTGGTCAGTATTTGTTAGTCACAATTTGTGTTTTGATTAATACAAAAGTTTTGTGATTGTGTGTTATGTTTTGGTTTATAACGTACATTGAATAGCTATTGATTTCCGCGATTTAGCTATTGAATATTGATTTCTTGTTAAAGGTCTGTCCTTATACGGTCCTACAATAATATTGCTTGAATATGTTTAACATTAGTGTTACGTTTGTTTAAGGATTCCGCACTTAATAAACGTGATAACCTCGTGGATCCAGGTTTAGGGAACCTACAAGTGGTATCAGAGCTTTAAACATTGAATTGTTGAAGGTTCGGGGTTTAAAACACTAAAGAACGAGAGAATACGGAGGATTTGGACGTATAATCATTGATTTTTACGTTCAAGGTGTTATAGATCACTTAGAATTCGATCTTAGAAGAGCTCAGATTCAGTTTTTACGAATTAGGGTTGATCAGATTAATCATACGAACCTATTCAGTATCGTACGAACCTATACAGTATCCTACGAACCTACAAGTCTGTAAGTTTGTACGAACTTGACCTACGAACTTAACTCAAGTGCGTTTGACCAAGTTCGTTGACCAAACCTACGAACTTACCTAAGTTCATACTGACCAAGTTTGACTTTTGTTCGAACTTGACTGCTAAGTTCGTACGAACTTAAATTGATACTGTTTTCTACGAACTTAATTCACAAGTTCGTACATCCCTTTATATGATGTCTAGTTTGAGCAAAATGATTGAGATGGATCACGAAGTGGGAAAATTTGTTTCACCACCGAAGTTACTGAAATAAGAGGATTACTTATGGTGGAAAGATCGGTTTGAGTCATTTGGTAGGTACAATGACGTTAAAATGTGGATTTGTATTAGCGACGGGTATGATCCTCCAACATACGAATTCGAAGGAAAATTAAAAGTCTATTCGTATTCGACTATGAAGGAAGAAGACTGTAAGATGTATGAGGCTGAAAACAAAGCTTTATCTGCTCTAACTATGTGCTTACCTCAAGAAATTAAGCACACCTTTAAGAAATACAATTCTTCTAGAGAGCTTTGGTTAGCTTTGGAGAAGAGATTTGAAGGAAATGAAGAGATAAAAGAAAGCCGGTCAGATTTGCTTACTAAAACAATTCTATGTTTTTAAGCATTTGAAATATGAGTCGTTAGAAGATATTATCACTAGATATTATCATCTGATGATAGAGATGGATAATATTGGACTGGCTTATATTGACACTGTGAAGAATAATAAACTGCTAGAGGCGTTACCTCCTAAATGGGACATATATACTCTGATGATTAAAGAGAGCAGAGAATATAAAACCTTAATGCTGGATGAGGTAGTTGGGAAGCTAAGAGTTTATGATTTGAACATGCAAAAGAAAGAGACTGGATCTGATCAGGTTCAAGATCCAAGTGTATATCACGGTAAGAAGTCTGATTCTGCTGCATCAACAAGTACATGTAATGGAGTTACAACATTCTTCACAGGGAAGCCGAAACAGATGATGCCTTGAAAAGTTCGGGAAGCAAGGTCTGCTATATTGCCTCATCTGGTGAATCAGGCATGGACATGAACTCGTCTACAGGAATATCTAATGGGTTGAATGTTAGATATAAAAAATAAAGATTGTAAACATTGCTTAAGGCTTAATCATGTGTTTAGCACCTATAATATAATAGGTAGCTAAGTTTAATCATTTGTAACACTTAACCTTGAAAAATCATTTGTGCTCTTAATAGAAAAATCATTCAACCAAATTCTCTCTCAACATTCATCATAATCTTGCTTGAATATGTTTAATAATTGGTATCAGAGCTAGAGGATTAAAGATTTGAAGATTATCAAACAAGAATTCATCAAAGAAAAAGTCAACAAAAAGTCAAATTCGTGACTTTAAAGATCAAATTCGGAGATTTGATTGTGTTATGTTGAAAGTAATCCGATAGAATTGAAGCTTAGTGATCAAGGAACAAGTATCAAGTATCAATTTCATCAACTTAGAGCTAAAGATCATCCAATTTGAAGAAAAGTCAAAATGGGTATTCTAAGTGTTAGATTCGGATTAGTGATCAAATTCACCTAAATTGTGTGTTTTTGTTCAAATAAAGAATCAACGAAGGTTCAACAAGTGATATACAACAGATAGATTGAAGATTTCACGGTCAATTCATTCAAATTCTCAAGTTTGATTCAAACATAAAAATGACGATTTAAGTTTGATTTGTATTGATTAAGCTTGTTTAAGTGAAATTCCTCCGATCAAAGTGTTGTATTAGTGCTATGGATCAATCAGAAATCAAGTTTAGGAGTTAATTTCATCATTTGATCGATCTCAGATTTGGTGTTCTTGGTGAAGACGATGAACAGTACCTGCGACTTTATCAGCTTCAGCGACTTTATTTGTGCAAACTTATCAGTAAGGTCGCATATCAGCTTCAGCGACTTTATTTGTGCGAACTTATCAGTAAGGTCGCATATCAGCTTCAGCGACCTTATTTCTGCGAACCTACCTCTGCGAACTTGCCTCTGCGACCTTATCTATGCGAACTTATCATTAAAGTCTTTTGGAGGGAAAATTTGTCGATTACCAAAATTTGGATTTAAGCTTACCATTGAGTACGTTTGATTTGAGAAAATTTTCATTTTACTCGAGAAATTTTTCGACAGTTTGGAGGGAAAGTTCGTTCGGACAAATTTGAAAATTTCGATTAACAAAAAAGGATTCTTTAAACACTTCAAAATCTTTAATCTTTAAAAGATCCATTCAAGCAACGATTTTATGATGTCGATTATGAATGCTACACAAAAAAATCTCAAAATCTTTTATGAATATCCACAACCAGATAAAATTACAGAATACAAATTAATAGCGTTTATTAAAATGTTGGAAGAGGAACTTCAAGGATGTTATTCTAACATAACAAGTGTTCAAAAATTGAGAACTGAGAAGTCAGCTGAAGTTAAGAAGCTTCAAAACTAAATTGAAATACTTCAAGCTGAAAATGAGAGACTTAAATCAGGATTGGGAAGTGAAAAGTTAGAAAGTGTGAATCAGGATTGGGAAGTGAAGTATTGGGAAGAACATGCTCAAGTAGTCAAGCTGTCAGCTGAAAGGTCAACTGCGGTGCATCAAGTCAAGCTTCTTGAAACTGAAATGGAAACATACTCTGAGGTACACTCTAAAAGTCTAACCGAGTGTCAAAACAAATTAAACTCAGAAATTGAAAAAGTTGATAACTTGAAAAAGGAGCTTGCAAATAATCTTGATATAAAAAAAGGTGACTCGGGAAAGGGATGTTTTTAAGTTTCACAGGGATGAATATATAATTACTAACGAGAAACTTGAAAAAGAAAATAAGTCCTTAATAAAGGAAATTCTTGAATGTTCATCACAATGTAAAACATCAAAAGACGTTGAAAATCGTGTTAAACAAAGATACGATCATGCAATTACTGAAAAATTGAATTTGTTAAACAAGGTCAAAGAACTTCAAGATAAGTTGTTTCAACGTGGCTAAACTGACCAAACAATCTTTTTGAACAAACCTAAGGATATCAAATTCTATAATCCAAGAGAAGGATTAGGTTTTGAAAATCCATGCTATTTACAAAAAGCTATTTCTAAATTACCTACCTTGTATAACTACGGTGACATGGGAAATATTTTAAAAATGTTTTTTGTAAAACCAACTAATGAAGAAGAAGTTATTGAGAATTTCAATAGAGCAAAAACTGAGAATGCACAATTTTCATTTAATTATGAGAAATTAAATGAAAGTTATGGCACAAGGAAAATACCACTTTCTGAGGATTATTTTCCAAATTGTTCAACACCTGTTATTGATCAAGATGAGATTATGGAACAAGTGGTTAAAACAAAACTTTACATTCCAAATTTAATTTTGGAAAATAAAATTTTTGATCTTGAAAAACAAATAACCACTCTACAACTAAATTTTGATCAAGAACGAACAACTCTCTTACAAACTATTGAACAGCTCCAAAGTACTTCATCCTCATCTAGTTCAGCATCATTATCAAAATCTACCCATGAACTTGAATTTGAGAAGACCTTAGGAAAAGAGTTTGACCAAAAGAAAGCTTTCAATGTCAAGAATAGTTTGAAATCTCAAGTGAATGTTCCAGTGAAGACTTACACGGATAAGTCTTCCAAACCACTTTCAAAAAGGATTTCTCAGTTCACCAACTATTCTTTGCAAAAGAATAAGGGTTATTCTAAGAAATCACATTCACCTGGAACATTTACTCAAACGAGTTTTCATCGTTCAGATTCTTATGCTTTCAACACAACCAAAGTTTGGAAATCGAAACAAAGTTTTCTGAACAATCTTCACAACCAAAGTCATTCAACTACTCAAGATCGATGATGTTTGCTCTTGCACCACAAAATGTTTCTTTTTCGGTGCAAAGAAAGAATGATTTTGTAAACCCTATTCCCAAAAGGTTTCACTCACCGTTGATTCCACGACACTTATTTCGAAATGAAACACCGATTTTCAATTCCAAATGGAATTCAACGTCTTTAAAACAAATAGACACAACTTATAAATGGTTTTCCAATTTCTCAAAACCCATTGGTACTGTGCTTAAATGGGTTCCAAAAGTTGTTGTCTAAATTTCCAATCATTGACTTATGAACAACTCAGTTCATAACTCGGTTTTAAAGAGATGTGACTTATGAACAAATCGGTTCATAACTCGTTCTTCAAATGAAAATGGTTTCTGAACAATTCAGTTCAAACCCGTTTTACTTGAAAAAGATCGAGCTCTCGTCATACTTTCTTTTGAGAAGTGTATGTTATATTTGAGGGGGAGCTCGTACAAAATTAAAACTTCCAAGTGTTAAAACTACTTGTCTTTATCAAACACTTCGGAAGATTTTCAACATTTTTCAGTGTTTCTCATCTTGAGGAAATTTTATTGATACATCAAACCAACGAAGTTCACATATCACAACATTGTGATACAATGATCAATACATGATCAATTGTTGGCAAATGCTGCAATCTGCACTGAGTGTTATAGATTTCAAATATCTCCTATGATCTACAAGAGCCGGTTAGATCTACCACAGGAGCCACCTTCCAAAATTTTAGGATGCAAGGGTATATTAGGTCTAAATGAGAGGGTTGGTGGAGATTAAAGTGCAGATCAACATACTTTCATTAATGCCAAATGAAAATGAGGGAGGAGTTGAAAAATGTGAGAGGTTGAGAGATGAGTGTGTGAAAGGGTTAAAAGAAAAAGAAAACCCTCACTAAACAAGAAATCGCCGGGTAGCCACATCTACTATCGGATTTCATTCGTTGATTTCTGGTATTGAAGAAGACATCATGGACCCAGTGATGCAATGCACATTACCCTCCTAGCCACTCAAGTACTTCTTAAAAAGTCCTTGTTTCAATTTCTCACAGAGATTTAGCACATAATCTATTGACATCTCATTTGGAGATTGTTAATATTGAAACAAGAGGACAATTTGTTCCTGTCCCTGACTTAATGTCATGCAATTATTGAGTCTAGAGCCTAATGATAAAAAAATATTTAGGACACAAAGTGTATTTTTACACACCATGTCTAAGTGACATTATGCATATCTATGTGATATTGCCGGAACATTCATAGTGATACCTAAAATGGTATTCCACAATGATTGAATGGAAATCCTACCAATGCTAACATCAATGCCAACATTGAACGTAGGTCACTCGATTGAATTATGTAAATATTTCAATTGATGTGTCAACTGGTAATCTATGTGATCCAGGAGTTATAGTGTTTTCAGAAATGTGTTTCCTGAAAATACAAACAACTTTTCTTTGATTTAATCAAGTGAATTGTTGTATTACCCTAAGGTTACAAAATGGTGCTTATTGAGTATTCAACATTTAAAGGAATGTTCGTCAGAGTTTGTGCATACTACTATTCTTCAAACACGTTGTGCTACAACATATTCATGATGCTCATGATGTATCATAATCATCATGAAGGGGGAGAAAAGAATTAGTGTTTGAAGATAGTAAAGAAAAGAATTAGTGTTTGAAGATAAGTGAAGAAAAGATCATTTGTATGTTGAAGATAACATGTTTAAGGAAAGATAAAGCTTTAATGAAGAACTAATATCATCTTTCTACAAGTTTGGGAAGAGATTATTGATTTGAGGGGGAGCAAATTAGGATTCAAAATGGTTCAATTAGAAAGTGAAAGCTCCAGAAGATGAATATTAAATTGAGGGGGAGCAATAGAAGAGAAGTTTCAAAAGTATCAACGAAAGATCAAAATGTGAAAGATCAAATCATAAATCTTTCATACATTGGAATCAAATAGTTCAAAGAGGATTCATCGGCAACAACCTAGTGGAATATACTTTCAGGATTAAGATAAAGAAAAGGTGCTTTCAAAGAGTGAGCTTTCAAGAGAAATATTCCAACAACACATTCAAGATTAGAAGTTGTCGTTGAAGATCAAGAAAAGATTGTCTTCAAGATTTTCTTCGAGAATTAACATCAAAGATAAAAGTTGAGACATAATTATCAAAAAGTGCGCTTCAACATGGTTTTCAGCTTACAAAAGATTCTCGAAGTTCAAGCTTAAAGGATACATATATGAATTGAAGACTATCGAAGCAAAGTTTACAATAAGGGGGAGATTGTTAGATATAAAAAATAAAGATTGTAAACATTGCTTAAGGCTTAATCATGTGTTTAGCACCTATAGTATAAATAGGTAGCTAAGTTTAATAATTTGTAACACTTAACCTTGAAAAATCATTTGCGCTCTTAATAGAAAAATCATTCAACCAAATTCTCTCTCAACATTCATCATAATCTTGCTTGAATATGTTTAACATTGAAGTCTATGCCAATGAGTGTGAAATCAGCTGAAGATCAGGTGTCTCTTTTAGCATTATTTATTGCCACCCAAGAGAACTTCATTAAAGGAAGAATCACAGATCCTGCTATGCTTAATGAAGATTTTGATCAAGTAGATCCTGATGATTTAGAAGAAATGGATCTCCAATGGCAAATGGCTATGGTTGCTAGGCATGTGCAGAGATTTGTCAATCACACTGGTAGGAAATTTGTGGGCAATCAAGTTGGTTTTGACAAAACTAAAGTAAAGTGTTATAACTGTGATGGTTTTGGACACTTTGCAAGAGAATGTCAGAGACCAAAAAGAGAGCCAACAACTAACTAGGGGCGACCAAGTTATTCCTCAAGGAACCATTAATAGAGATTCAAACTCTGGAAATTTATCAAACTCCAGAGCTTTAGTTGTTCAAACTCAAGATGGTTCGTATGATTGGAATAACTATGTTGATGAACCTCAAGCATTCATGGCCTCGATAGATGGTGATCAAAGGGATGGATTGGTAGTCACTTATACAGAGGATGAGGAAAAGCTGACAGTTGAGAAAATAGTACCTGCTTCAGAGACTAGAGTTTTGCGACTAGAAACAACTGACACGATGATTACAAAGGACTTTATCGCGTATATGGCTAATCTGGATGCTGAAAAGCATAAGGTATTATAGAATTTGGATTCTGTAGTTAATGCATGCCTATTATGTACTAACCTTGCAGGTGAAGCTGAGAAATTGATAGAATCATCTAACTTGATGACAGCTCAGCTTAATCACTCAAAGGAAGAAAATGTAGCATTAAAAAAGAGAAATTTTGAATTAATAGTTAAGTTAAAATCTGATAATGAAGACATTAAAAAATTAAGAGATACATTTAATGAGCAGAGTCAAATAATAGATTTAGCTCGAGAACATGTATCTGACTTAACTAGGAACACATCAGAAAAGGAAAAAGAATTAGCAGACGCTAGGGTTAGAATTACAGATCTTAATCGGAAAATTGAACTTAGAAGATTCTCCGTTGAAACCTTAGACACTCTGTTAACTGTTGGAAAACAGCCAGGAGACCATCGTGGCATGGGATATAATGAAGTCCCTCCACCTTATAACCATAATTATACATACTTAACAACTGAACCTGAGCTGTCACAAGTTGTTGACTTGGTAAATAGTACTGAGTCGACTAAGTCAGAGAAAGTTGAGATTGTAACTAATGAAAAAGAATCACCTGCTACTGATACTTCCACGACTCCCAAAACAATTCTGAAAAAGAAAGTGTCTTTTGAAAGTAAGGGAGTAATGGAGGTACACTCAGAAAAAGAAGAGTCTAAAACTAGTGTTGAATTTGTTGATCTAAAAATTGAATCTGTTAACATAGATTTGGGTAAACAAATAGAACCGGTCTCTTCTCCGACTTCTAATAATTTGGAAAACCAAACCAATACCAAAGCTCCTAAGAAAGCTTTGATAAAACGTTTGTGCTTCGTGTGTCACCAAAAGGGACACGTGGCAAGTATTTGTCCAAACAAAAGTACAGGAGTCAAACCAACGCAGGTGAAGAAAGACCAATCACTTGTTAAAACAAGTAGTTCTAAGGCTAAAATCATTAAGACGCCCGAGATAACTAGTGTAAACAAGAAAATGACAAATCTTTTTCGTAATGAACTTCAAATTAACGAAAATGTTGAAAACGTAGTTAGAAATGGGGGAGATAAACAATTGCCAAAATTTCAAAGATTTCAACCTCGTTTCCAACCAGTGAAGTTCTCGATGGATGATAGTCCAAGGAACACTACTTCTGTCACAAGAAGTTCTACTGGAAAAACTATTAGGTAAAGAACTCCACAACGTTTTCAAACCCCCAAACGAAATAACTCTATAAGGATAGTACTAATAGGAAATATAGCAATTGAAATTACACTTATCCAACTGAGGTTAGATTGACATCTAACCCACGGCCAGTCAATCAGAGATTATATCAAAAGTCTCATGATAAAAGGCCTAGGGGAAAGACCCACCATTCACCCCCACATGTAACTACTTCAGTATCCAAGTCTCAAGATAAGAGAGATGGTTACTTGAAAGAGTTCACATTTGAGGTGAATGGCCGACCCAAGACCATCGTGGCTTGGGTCCCCCTCGATAACTAATGTTTATTTTTGAGTGCAGGAGTTGATTAGACGTGCCATTAACTGGTGGTATGTAAACAGCGGTTGCTCCAGGCACATGACAGGGGAAAGGCAGATCATGGTGGATTTCGTGGAAAAGAAAGGGGGACATGTAAACTTTGCTGGAGCAAAGGGAGGACAAATCACTGGATCAAGAAATGTTACGAATGGGAAAATAACGCTAGAGCAAGTCAACTTTGTTGAGGAGCTTAAGCACAATCTCATGAGTGTTTTAACTGTTAAGTGACATAACAAAACATGCTATGAGCTTTTACACGGTTGGAAACCCTATTTAATCGGGTTTGAACTGTTTGGTGTTCCTTGTACTTTACTCAAAACAAGGAATCAATCGAAATTTGGTGAAAGAGCCAACGAAGGAGTTTTTCTCGGTTATGATGCTGGTTCTCCAAACAAACAAGTCTTTAATAAGACTTCTGGTAGAGTGGAGATTGTATTCAATCTACAGGTCACCTCTTACACGCCAGCTGTTCAAAGCGGTCCGGAGTGGTTATTCGATTATGAAGCTGTCTTCAAAACCTTCAATGTTCCTCTTCTGAGTGATACAAACACTTCTGAGGAATCTTCAGGGTTAGAATCTGCAATATTGGATGATGGTGATGAACCAAGATCCAATATTCCAAGTTCAGAAATTACAACAGGAAACGGAAAGGAAATCATTTTTGATCAGACAGAAGAAGAAGTTGATTCAGGTTCATGCGAACAAATTCACTCTTCAGAGGCTACTAGTTCTGAACAAGAAATTGTTGAAGAAGGTGTAACAACTGAGGGGGAGATTGGATCAAATCTTGGGTGCGATATACCTGTTGACAGTACGGTCTCAACACGAATTAATAAAGATCATCCAATTGACAACATAATTGGTGATCCCAGTTCCAGTGTAAAGACTCGTAGAGGAATCACTGAAAGCACTAGTCTTTATGTATCGATCCAAAACACTGGGATCATACATAATTGCTTATATAGTTGCTTCATTTCACAAGTTGAGCCAAAGAATGTACAAATGCTCTTAAGGACAATTCATGGGTTGAGGCGATGCAAGAGGAGCTCGCACAGTTCGAGAAGCTTCAAGTTTGGAAGCTAGTTGATTTACCCAAGGGAGAGTTTGCTATAGGCACCAAATGGGTGTTTAAGTGTAAAGGAGATGATCGAGGAATTGTCACCCGAAATAAAGCCAGACTCGTGGTAAAAGGATTTAATCAACAGGAGGGGATAGACTACACACAGGTTTTTGCACCTGTAGCAAGGCTGGAAGCAATCCAATTATTTCTGGCATATTCTGCATTTAAGAAATTTAAAGTCTATCAACCGGATGTAAAAAGTGCATTTCTGTATGTTGAACAACCGCCATGATTTACTAATCCAGATTATCCAGACCGTGTCTACAAATTGGACAAGGCTCTTTATGGTTTGCATCAAGCACCCCGGGCATGGTATGAGACTCTGTCTACCTATCTCTTGGACAATGGGTTCGTGAAGTGGCAGAGGAAGGATTTTTTACTAGTACAGATTTACGTGGATGATATCATATTTGGTTCATCTGACGAGAATATGTGCAGAGACTTTGAGCAAGTTATGAAGCGAAAGTTTGAGATGAGTGCTATGGGGGAGCTAACTTTCTTCTTAGGATTGCAGGTTGATCAAAAGAAGGATGGACTATTTATCTATCAAACTAAATACGTGCATGAAATGCTTGCACGATTCAGTATGGCTGAAAGCTCGTCATATAGTACTCCGATTCCCCAAAATCATAATCTCGGGCCGGACTCAGAGAGTACCGATGATGTTGACCCGACATAATATCGGGCAATTATCGGATCTTTGATGTATCTAACTGCTTCTAGACCTGACATCATGTTTGCTGTTTGTTTATGTGCTAGGTTTCAGGCTAATCCAAAGGAATCTCATATGAAGGCCATAAAGAGGATATTGCGTTATCTGAAGGGACAACCGAAGTTAGGTCTTTGGTATCCCTCCGCATGCGACTTTAACCTCTTGGCCTATACAGATTCAGACTACGGAGGATGTAACCAGAACAGGAAGTCAACCTCTGGTGGTTGTTAGTTATTAGGAGGTTGTATTGTTTCTTGGCAATGCAAGAAACAGACCTCGGTCGCCATATCAACCTGTGCGGCTGAGTATGTCGCAGCAGGTAGTTGTTGTTCACAAATTTTGTGGATATAGCAACAGCTGTGGGACTATGGTCTTAATATTTCTACTACTCCTATGGTGATAGACAACGAATCCACAATCTCGATCACTAATAATCCTGTTAAGCATAGTAAAACGAAACATATAGATATACAACATCATTTTATTCGTGACTGTGCTGAAATACAGATGATTAAGTTAGTTAAAGTTCCCACAGACAATAATCTAGCCGACTTATATACTAAGGCTTTTGATAGATCCCGCTTTGAATTGTTAGTACAACTAAATGGGATGATCAATCCCGAATATAGACATCTCCTGCATGACCTTTTTTTTCTATCTATTTGTTCATTTCTAATTTCAGTAACTTTCTATTTTTAGTAAGTTTAAAAATTTTCAATAAATATGCGAGTCACTGGACTAATGCAAAGAAATGATGAAAACATTACCCATGCATAGAACATTACTAGATGTGTGGATTTAAGATGCAATACATACACAGTCTAAGGTACCATAACAAATAACGTGTTTAATACATTCATCATATGATGTATCGGTAGGCATACAACACAAAGGTTCTCAAGTACATAAAACAATAACTTTAATAAGGAGATTATTCTATGATTAACTCTCGATTGATGTATGACATTGAGTCTTAATTCTTAGGTAATAGATAGTACCATAATACATGGTAATTGGATTGATCGTAGTACTTCATCTGGGAGATGTACTGACAGTAGATCTTATTTAAGAACAAACTTGACCGTGAAACAAGAATACCGTTTTCAAGGTCTCTAGTCAAACTAAGTTGCTTTGTTGTGCGTAAGTACAGACCTGTCACCGCTGGTTTGATTTTAGATTTGGTTGTTTCTAACCTTAGTTAAGTCTAGATAACTCACGTGTTCAAGTGAGTAATTATAATATTTTAAGGACTTGGCTTTAAAGATGGAAAACTTTAAGTTAATTCACTACATGGAATTACGGACTAATCTTGATTCTAAGAGTATATCAAACATGAGGGACAAGTAGATAATCATGAATAATAACTAAAGCTAATTCGTATACTAAGCTAGATTTTTGTCCTACATTGAATGTACTTGATACTTACGTTCAATAAAAGTGTTCTTTACTATATTCATATTACTTGTTGATTAGTGTTACGTTTGTTTAAGGATTCCGCACTTAATAAAAGTGATAACCTCGTGGATCCAGGTTTAGGGAACCTAAGCGGGAGTGGTAGTGGTAGTAGCTGGTGTAACTAAAGCTTGTACTTGAACAAATTTTGCGTGTTGTCGGTTTAAGTGGAAAATCATACTGATAGTCGTCTTGAAGTATTAATCACACGAATAATAAATAAAGGAATAAACTAAAATTCCTATCTGTGCATTGTACTCATTATGGCTAATACGATCTTTGCATCAGTAACTCAACCAAAAAGACTGTGAATTCCAATATGAATAATTTCATATTTTATTTCTTGTTATTTATTATATTATTCTATTTTATAATTTTGGTCTATGCATGGAGATAAAATAACTTTTGATTACTAACAAAGGATAAATCTCAAGCCTCGAGTATGTCTTTGTGTCGTGCTAGCAAATAATAAGTTCGAAAAATGTTAAAAAGTTCATCATAAGGTCTGTGTTCACAAGTTCGTACGAACTTGTGACGCAAGTTCGCAGGCCCAAGTTGGTACGAACTTGGACCGGATGAGTATAAAAAGGTTTGACCAAGTCAAATTCCTTACTCTTTTCAAATTCCTACGAACTTGCCCTCCTACGAACTTACAGATACATTCGAACCTACGTCACTGCTTCATCTTTATTTCAAAAATTTCATCTAATTGTGAATTGTGTTGGTTATTTGAATCCGTAAATCATTACCCAATCAACTTTGCGCATCTAAGTAAGTATATCATTCGCAATTTCGTCCATATATGATCTTGGCATTTGATTTAGTTTAGGTTTAATTGAAAAACTTAGATAAAATCAAAATAGGGATTCTGATTGTGGATTAAAATGCGTAATACTTCGTGTTTTCTGTTAATCGGACCTTGGCGCATCTCTTACAAGTTACAGATTGCGTTTTGGTTAACCTCAAATTTAAAAGTTAAAAAATTCAGGATCATCGTTCGAACTTCCAAGTTCGTACGAACTTGCTGAGTTCGTACGAACCTATGTAACTGTTACAAGTTCGTACGAACCTATCTTGACTCTCGTCAAGTTCGTACGAACCTATGGAGTTTGAAATTTTTTAAAAAAATGAATAACTTATGTTTCTCATAGTTTGATTCTCAGAATGATTAAGTTGATTATTTAACTTTTATTATTACATATGTTTGGTGTGTTTGCTTGTATTTCTTGTAGGTATGGCTGATCGACTGTTTTTTAGTAAGCACAATTTGGCAATTTCCTTTGATCTTGAAATTTTTTAAAAAAATGAATAACTTATGCACTCACGAGGACATTATGCTCTTTCTCATTCGCCGACGTTGAGGATATCTTATCTACGTCAATTCTGGGCGAATGCAGTTTTCGACTGTGAGCCTAATCCACCGGTCATTCGCACTCGGGTGGAGGATAGCAATATCGAGTTTTCTACTCCATACCGCCTCATTCTTCAACTGGGTACTGAAGTCCAGGAAAGTGGCCCAACTTCATACTCCTTAGATCTCAGGGCTGGAGCATTCCAGAGGATGGGATATGTTGGTGATGTAACACACAGTCAATTCACCAAGAGCTACCTTTTCGGCCAATGGCGGTATCTTATGCATATACTGCTGGTTTCCTTTGGTCCGAAGAAGGCGGGTTTTGATACGATGAATCATAAGATGCAGTAGGGAATGATTTCGCTCGTGTACAACAAACCATACTGCTTCTCACAATATTTCTTCGATGACATGCTTCAGCAGATACGCGGCAAATATAAAGATCGGTTTCTTCTCTACCCCCGATTCGTAATGATGATTATTAATGGGTTAGCACCGAATCTACCCGCTATCGATCCCGTTGTATATTTGTCAACGGTGGATAAGAAGATCTTTGTCCATTGTCTCAGCCATAGAAGTCGACGTCCGGCTGCTGAGTGCCCTCAGGCTACTCCACTTTTCGGGGCTGTTCTTGATGCTAATTATGCTCCACCACTCAATGATGGATGGTTGGATGCGCCCCAGGCCGAGGAAGAAGCTAGGATTCCTACTCCACCACAAGATGTTGCTCCGCTAGAGCATGAAGTGGTTGATGAAATTCTTCGACAGTTAGAGCAACCCTAGGAGGGTCATCATATTGATCGTGATACTGCTGAAGCTGTAGTTAGAGATGTTCTTCAGGGGGAGCCCAGTCTGGATGTGCTCGCCGATGTGGATGCGTTCGTTACTGGTCCACAGGTTGATCTTGAGGCTGATATAGCCCACATTGAGACTTATACGGCTGGAGCTGAAGAAGCAACGACATCTATTGGTAATATATCGAGAAGTCTGGAGCGAGACTCCGAGGCGACTAAGAGTGATCCTGATATTGATGAGCCTTCTGCATTGGTTTTTCATGGATCACGTGTGGCTCTTGCTCCACATCTAAGTGACAAGAGTAAAGGTAAACGCAAGCTGATTGAAGATGACGATTATATTCTTCAAGATGAAGCCGATGATGATTCTGACACCCCACTGGTTCGGGCTCCCAAAAGAAGTCGTCCGACTAGGGTGGCCATTCGTGAGCCCAGTGATGTTCCACCTCCTACCACCACTACTGCTACACCACCCGTCACCACGGCAACCACCACACCCGCCTCAACAACTATTTCATTACCAACTCCTACACCGCCACCACAACCATCAGTTACACCGGCTACTACCACTACCACTCCCGCTTCGACTACCCCACCAGTGTTACATCCTGCTGCCAATCTTTCCGACCTTGAAAAATTTCTATATCTCCAGGGCTGGATATCTAGCTTATCGGATATGGTCGCTAATTTGACTGCGGTCGTTACAAGTCAAGAAATCCGAGTGAATACCTTGACAGCTCTTAATTAGAAATTAATGGAGCGTAATGATAAGTTAAAAAAAATTGTGCGGGATAATGAGATTCTTCTCTACCGTCTAAAGCGCAAGACAGCTCAGGGGGAGATACCTAGCTGTAGGGGAGATGAGCTAAGGAAGAAAAAGGATGAAGACCGAGACGATGATCCCAGTGCGTCAAAGGAAGGTGAGCTGCCTAGCTCTTCGACTGGAAAACGAGCAGCACAAACTCATGGGGAGTCTAGTCAACAACAAGGAGTGAGTGGTACTGAAGAAACTCCAGTAAATCTGACGGAGACAAACACTATCGAAGCACTTCTTCATCTAAATGTGTATGATAGCAGTGAGTCTGAGTTAGAGGAAGGAGAATTTTTGCCAAAAGAAGTTGATGAATGGAGGTCCGACGATTGAGATTATCCCAGATATTGATATTAATATAGATGAACATGTCGTGACAAAGCAACCGGTGACTGAAGTTGTTAGAGATGATACAGCTAGTGAAAATGTGATAGATCGTCAAAGATTAGAGTCAGAAGATGATAATATTCTTGATGATGATTCAAAAGCTGACAAAGAACCATCTCGAATAGAGTTGAGAAGTTTGTGGTTTAAAAAGATCGAAAAGGAACCTGATTTGAAATTCAAAGAGACTATCAAAGTCAAGGGATCGGGAGAGCTAAAGAAAGGCATCATAAGCTGGTTTTATGACAGCGACCTGAAGCTGTTCATACTGAAGAGATATGATGGGATTCAATATGTAGAAAATAAGTTGAAGATTTTTCAGTTCCTTGCCAAAGATTGAACTTAAAGAACTAGCTTGGCTAGATTTGATAAATCTGGGAAAAGATCCTTACGCTAGAACTATGGAACGAATTGTTAAGCGTGAAGGAAGATTGAACAATTTGTTGATTTAAAGCCGAAGACAAAGAAGAGAGTTCTAGATTTGACAAAGATAGATCCGATTTCAAACAAACCATGGATGAAAATGATTTATAAATCGGTTAAGTGTTTGAAGAAATTTCCTTTGAAGAAGATGCAGCAAAATATTCTGACTGAGCTGAAATGGTGGTATGTTGACAACAAGACAGCAGAAGCTGTAATGGAAGATGTGGATGGGAATGAGCTGCTAAGGGTATATGATAGTTTACATCTGGTAAACTTGTCAAAAGATGATCTGATGAAGCTACATGTAAACAATATTCTCTTTAGAGATAGTTGGAGACATGAAGGTAGAAGATATCATAAGGTAGTTAGAGTTTGTGTAGAAAGAGGATTGTGGGCCGGAAGTTAAATGAGCTGAATGAAGAATCAAGATCAAGACTCAAGAAACTAGAGCTATTGTCAAGGGGGAGTCTGTTGGTACATATTTGGTGACAACAACTTTCTAGTTTGTAATAGTTAGTTTGATAAGTCTTTTGTAATAAGTTTACGTTTATGTTTTGTAATGTAAGTTCGTACGAACTTAGATAGGTACGAATTTGGGATCATACGAACTTAGGTAAGTTCGTATGGGCTTGTGACCAGACAAGTTCGTAGGGTCCAGCCCGTACGAACTTAGGTCCTTTATATAGATTACATGCTAGTTCGAAAGTAATCAGTTTTTAAGGGTTTTATAAGGCTTAACTAAAGCTAATTCGTATACTAAGCTAGAGTTTTGTCCTTCATTGAATGTAATTGATACTTACGTTCAATAAAAGTGTTCTTTACTATATTCGTATTACTTGTTGATTAGTGTTACGTTTGTTTAAGGATTCCGCACTTAATAAACGTGATAACCTTGTGTATCCAAATTTAGGAAACCTACATGTAGGTCCGTGTAGGTACGGATCTGATTCGAATTAATTGACTCAACGAGCGGAATCCGATTGAATCAATTGTTTATGATTATGTGATTCTAAATCGAATATATTCTTTTATATTTGATATTCAATAACGATTATAGAAGTATACAAGCTCTTAAACTCTCTCTCAACTCGAAAACTTTTATGAGAAAAATCACTCAAAAACTTAACAAAAATGACAACTTGCTAAGGTATATATACTCGTTCCTGCACAGACATGCGACACTACCTGCAATCTATGATTGTCGCATTTGGTAAGTGTCGCAAAACAACAATTGTCGCAAAACATGGAACTGTCGCATTTCCTTCAACCTAAGATTTATACACGCTGATTGTCACACCAAATTGCACCAACATGGTTGTTCTTGATGATACATATTTAGATGGTATTGGGATCGTGGGTCGTCAGATGTGATTGAATATGGATTAACTAGAGGTACTTATGGAGCAAAACCCACTTGACTGGAGTTGATATTGCTCAATTGAGATGCGGAAGACGAACCCGTTGGTGAATAATTTGGCATAAGATTTTCGATTAAGTTGTTTCACATATCGCTAAATTGTGAAGGTTGAGATTTGTGGTGATGTTTAGTCATTTTTGTAGTTGTAGTTTACGAGATTTTAGTTGTATGTAAATAATAGAGGTTCTTTTTTGTAGTTGTAATTGAATAAATTGTAGTTGTAGTTGAGAGAGTTATAGTTGTAGTTGTGTGAAAAAGATAGTTAAGTTATATGGGGGAATGATCCAAAAGGACGCAAGCAACTAATCTTGGGGAAGTAGGGAAGTATCATCTTTACCGTCCAATTTGATCAGGCAAACTTCATTCAAGCTTTTTCTGGTTTTAGTTATATCTTAGGGATGAGGTTATAATCGTCATTTCACAAATAATATTAAAGTAAATATTATTATGTTTTAAAGGTAAATTGATACGTATCACACTCTGTGATATTTTTATGTAAATAATCGATTTCATTGTTCTTCATTTTCAATTTCGTTTATTCAATTTCGATTATCCAACTTCTAAATCGCTTATTCATTCAATTTCGATTATTCCTATTGTTTCAATTGTTCTAGGTTTCAGTTTTAAATCATAATTTTACTAAAATTGAATTGTTTTTAGCTAGAATTTGAATTCATTCAATGTTTTTTTGCAGGTTTTATGATGTCTACTTATTCTAATTTTCTGTCTGAATCGGTTACAAGTGTTCCTTCGAATGAAGCGTTCAAATCTATTTAAAGTGTTACTAATCCTCCAAGTAAGATTCTAACCTCAATGAATGTTTTAGATATACATGATGATTGTATTTTTTTATTTATAATATTATTTTAGCTTAATTTTGCATGTTTTGAATCCGATTATATGTTTTTAGTTTTAACATTTAGTTTTAACGAATGTTATTTGTAATTTAGATTCTCTAAAATTGTAACTGTTGGTACATGTTTGTGACAATAGCTTCTATTATGTAATATATTAGTTCTTGTAATAGTCTTTGATATTAATAAATGAATATTTTGTTATATGATTGTTTATTAATGTGTTAGTGTTGAGACATGTTTGTGACAATAGATCTAGCTTGTAATAGGACTAGTGTTATTATTATCAAGTTTGTACATCGGTTTAGATTTGTAAATATATGATATTAGTTTGTTATTATTATTTGTTAAATATATTAATATTAGACAAGTAACGAATACGAATTAAAGTCTAAATTGCGAATTGAGAACTCAAGTCGCAAGTCATAAGACTTGCGAGATGAGATCTCAACTCGCAATGCCAAACTCAAGTCGCAAGTTCTAGTATTGCGAGATGAGATCTGGATTCGCAGAAACTCAATATTGCGAGCCGAGATGAGTCACTGGGCTGACTTGTCTTGCGAGCTGAGTCAACTCGCAAAGCCAACGGGCTGCTAGTTGAAACTAGTATTTAATGAATGTTGGTGCACGTTTAGTGACAACAGCTCTTATTTTGTAATAGTTAGTTTTGTTATTAGTTTTGTAGTTAATAATGTAATTTGTTTATTAACTTAGCCATTTTAGTATTCAGTTTGTAAGTTCGTACGAACCTATATATTCGTACCAACTTAGGAAGTTCGTACGAACCTAGGACCAGTAAGTTGGTACGAACTTACTGGGTATAAATACTAAGTTGTAATATTTTATTTGTACGCTTTTAATCAGTTATATTCGAATATACAGAGTTATCTTCGAATACTTACGAACTTATACACTTAACACTTGCATTTACTTGTTTTGTTGTTGTTTATTGTGTATTATACCATTCCGCAATCTAATACACATTGTAATCCCGTTTGGATCCGTGCAAAGGGACTTTCAATTGGTATCAGAGCTGCAACAAGTCATTGTTGGGTTCGGGATTGCTTTAATCACAAAGAAAACAAGATTTTGAGTGTTTAAGTTGATAAAAGTTGTACTTTTGGATTCCTTAAGCTCTTGTGGTTCTTATCTATCAAGTTTCATTCGATTTCATCGGTTGAATATCTGTAGATCTAAGTTTTTGCTCGATTTTGGGTGTTGAACAGCAAGTTCGTACAAGTCAAAAAGTTACGTACGAACTTACCCAAAATAATGTACGAACCTATAAGTTCGAACGTTTGAATTTTCTGACTTTGACCAGAAGGTTGACCATACGAACCTAGATAGTATTCGAACCTTTAAGTTCGTATAAATCTAAGTTCGTACGAACCTAGTGAGTTTGACTCTGTTGACTTTCTTGTTTGACTTTCTTTGACTTTCTCTCGTGATGTCGACTCTCAACAAAATGTTGGAAATGGACCATGAGGTAGGGAAGTCGGCCTCACCTCCCAAACTACTTAAGGGAGAAGACTATTTCTGGTGGAAGGATCGATTTGAATCATTCGCCAAGTACAATGATGTACGCATGTGGATTTGTATTAAAGATGGTTATGAAGCACCGACTTACGAGTTTGAAGGCAAACCAAGAGTAGTGCAGTATTCATCTTTAAAGGAGGAGGAACGCAAGATGTATGAAGTAGAAAATAAAGCATTGTCTGCTCTTACTATGTGTTTGCCTCAGGAAATCAAACACACGTTTAAAAAATTCGACCTATCTAGAGAGCTATGGTTAGGTCTGGAGAAGAGGTTCGAGGGTAATGAGCAGATTAAGGAGGGTCGTGCTGAGTTGCTCACAAAGCAATTCTATGTGTTTAAGCACATGAAGGATGAGACATTAGAAGAGATTATCACCCGATACTATCATCTAATGCCGGAGATGGAAGGCATTGGCCTTAAATTTTCAGACACCATGAAGAACAACAAACTTCTAGAAGCTTTACCTACAAAGTGGGACATATACACTTTTATGGTGAAGGAGAGTTTAGACTATAAGACTCTCTCACTTGATGAAGTAATTGGTAAACTTCGTGTGTATGACCTTAGCATGCAAAGAAAGGAAACTGGATCCGATCAGGTTCAGGATCTAAGCGTTTACCATGGTAAACGATCTGATTCAATTGCATCAACTAGCAATGGGGTCACAACATTCTTCACTGGAACTGTTGAAACCGACTCGGCTGTCAGAAATTCTGACAGCAATGTTCGTTATGTAGCATCCTCGGACAACTCCAACAAGGACAGGAATCCACAACAATCTGGGACAACTAGTGGATTCAAGTCGATGTCCATGAGTGTCAAATCAGCTGAAGATGAAGTAACCCTACTTGCATCTTTTATTACCACAACTGAAAATTTTATCAAGGGCAAGGTCACAGATCCAAGTTTGATTAATGAGGACTATGATCAATTAGATCCTAAGGATTTAGAAGAAATGGATCTACAGTGGCAAATGGCCATGATAGCTAGGAGGGCTCAGCGGTTTATGAACCGTACTGGAAGAAAGTTCATTGGAGGTAAAGTTGGATTTGATAAATCTAAAGTAAAGTGTTACAATTGTGACGGTTTCAGACACTTTGCTAAGGAATGCCAACGACCAAAAAGGGAACAATCTTCAAGCAATAATGGTCAAAGGTTCACAAATGGAGGGACATCAAGTGACAACCATAGCTCAGGCTCAGGGAGTTTTACAAGCTCTAGAGCACTTGTGGTTCAAGCACATGATGGATCATACGACTGGAGTGCTAAGACTCAAGAATCTCAAGCCTTCATGGCCTCGATTGAGGAAGTAAGAGGAGATGATAAATCAGAGTCAGACGCTGGAGAGGGCTTGGAGGATAAAATGGAGATTGATACCGCAGCTTCAGAGACTAGACTGGTTCAATTGAAGCCTACAAAACACATGAGTTCAGAAGATTTCATAGCCTACATGGCCAATCTGGATGCTGAAAAGCAAAAGGTATTTCTAAACTTAGACTTAGTTGTTAAAGCATGTGTTTTATGTACAAATTTTCAGGTACAAGCTGAGGAACTGATCGAGGCATCTAGCTCGATTATAGCTCAGCTAAACTCTTTCAAAGAAGAAAATGCATTCTTAAAATTAAGAAATTCTGAGCTTCTAAATAAGGTTAAGTCTGACAAAGAGGACTTGAGAGTTTTGAAAGAAAGAGTTAATGAGCAAAGTCAGATCATTGACCTGGCTCACGAACATGTTCTTGACATAACAAAACAGTCCTCTGAAAAGGAAAAAGAGCTCGCTGATGCAAAAGTTAGGATTGCAGAATTATACAAAAAACTTGAATTAAGAAAATTCTCAATCGAAACTTTGGATAATATGCTGAGCTCACAAAAACAGCCGAGAGACCTTCGAGGGATGGGGTATACTGAATCCCCTCCTCCATTTAACCATAACTATTCATCTACAACTGATGAATCTGAGCAGTTACCTGCTAGTGATTCTGTAGTTTACTCAGCAGTTCCCGGGTTCATACAATTTGTGAGACTCGAGAAAGCTGAAATAGCTACTAAATCTGAATCAATATCATCTGACACTTTAATGCCATCCATCTCTGAACTAAAAATAAATACTATACCAGTGGATGAATGTGAAAAGGAAAGTGTCACAGAGAAGGTAAAGACCACAACTGAATCTGTTTTACCCAGATCTGAAAAGGATAAGGGTAAATAGGTGGAAACTATCTCACTTCCAAGTTTGCCAAAGTTGGATAAATCAACGGTTCAAAAGGCCCCGAAAAAGGCCTTAGTGAAGCGTTCTTGTTTCGTGTGTCATGAAAAGGGACATGTTGCAAGTATTTGTCCAACAAAGGGCAAAAGTGGAAAGACACAGGTGAAAAAGGACCAATCACCTGTGAAATTCGTTTCGTCTCCGGAAAAGAAAACTCTAGTTCCCGAGACGACTTGTGTAAGTGATAGAATGGCTAGCTGGTTCTCAAAAACAATGAATACACATGAAGCTAGCTCCTCTGGGAGAATTGGATTGGGTTATCAGAGAACGTTAAGTACTCAGAAAACTCGACCTGATCAGAAATCTGTTAAGTTCACGACTAATGATGTGTCTAGGAACAATACTCCTTCAAGAGGAGGGTTTCATGGACAGTCATCCAGGTTGAAAACTCCACAGAGATTTAATACTCCAAATAATCATTTTTCTAACCCAAATAGTAATAATAGGAATTATCACAATTCGAATTATAACTATCCCAACGTGTTTAGATCTACGTCCAACCCCAGACCAGTAAATCCGAGACTTTTTCAGAAGTCTCCGGAGAGAAAGTCTAGTAGGAGTTCTTCCCATACTCAAACGAATGCGACTCTCAAAGCATCCACCTCAAATTCAAAGAGTAATGGATACTTAAAAGAATTTACATTCGTGGATGAGAATGGCAGACCCAAGACCGTCACGGCTTGGGTCCCTCTTGATGACTAATCTTTTCTAATTTGTGTGCAGGAGTTAATCAGACGTGCTGCCAACTGGTGGTATGTGGATAGCGGTTGCTCAAGGCACATGACGGGGGAAAGGCAGCTTCTTGTGGATTTCATACACAAGAAGGGAGGATTATGAACTTCGCTGGTGAGAAAGGCGGACAAATCACGGGATATGGTACTGTAACAAATGGAAAATTTAAGCTAGAGCAAGTCAAATTTGTTGAGGAGCTGAAGCACAACCTGATGAGTGTATCTCAGATCTGTGACAAAGGACATCCTGTCAATTTTACGGATAGAGAAGCACTCATTTTGAAACCTGGATTTGTCATTCTAGAAGAGTGGATTGTCATGAGGGCTCCAAGAAGAAATGACACTTATGTCATGGACATGAGTGTTACTGATTCATTCAAGGAGTCGACATGTCTAATATCAACCGCATCTGAGTCTGATTCTCAGTTGTGGCATCGGAAAATGGCACACTTGCACTTTAGAAAAATGAACTATATAGTCAAAAAATGACTAGTGCTAGGTGTACCAGTGTAGAGATTTGGGCTAGAGGACAAATGTGTGCCTTGTCAAAAAGGAAAACAACATAAGAAACCTCATAAGTCAAAAACTCAAAATTCCATTGCCTCACCCTTTGACCTTCTTCATATGGATCTATTTGGTCTTGTGAACGCAAGGAGTATAGGCGGTAAACATTACTTCCTAGTTGTCACTGATGACTTCTCGCGTTTTTCTTGGGTATTCTTTTTGGTAACCAAGGATGAGACAGCAGAAATGCTGATGACATTCTTTACCCAGATTGAACATCAATTTGGACGAGGAGTGAAGAAACTAAGAAGCGACAATGGCTTAGAGTTCAAGAACTCGGTATTGAACGTCTTTTGCTTAAGCAAAGGAATTCAACACCAGTTCAGTGCACCTTATGAGCCACAGCAGAATGGTGTCGCTGAAAGGAAAAATCGTACCTTGATTGAAGCAGCTAGAACAATGCTGGCTGATTCAAAGCTTCCCGTCATCTTCTGGGGAGAAGCAGTGAATACAGTTTGTCATGTACTTAATAGGGTTTTAACCGTTAAGAAGCTAAACAAATCGTGTTATGAGCTCCTAAATGGTAGAAAACCAAACCTGACTGGTCTTGAACCCTTCGGTGTTCAATGTACCTTATTAAAGACCAAACATCAATCAAAATTTGGTGAGAAAGCTGACGAAGGATTATTCCTAGGTTATGAAGCTGGATCTCCAAACAAAAGGGTCTATAATAAGACAACTGGCAGAGTTGAGATTGTATATAATATACAAGTCACATCTTATACTCCAGCTGTACAAACTAGACCAGAATGGTTAGTTGACTATAATGCTGTCTTCAAGTCATTCAATCTTCCGTTCTTAAGTGAAGCTGACACCTTGGGGCTAGAACATGTTGTGCTAAATGATGGTGAAATCAATGCGTTTGCACCAAGATCTAGTATTCCAAGTTCGGAAGATGCAAATGATAAAGGGAAAGAAACCATGGTCGATCCTATTGCGGATACTAATTCAAATCTGAATAACACTCCATTTTCTTCAAAGGTTACAGATCCTGTGCACGAAATTGCAGAGGATGAAGTATCACCTCAGGGGGAGATTGGATCAAATCTAGGATCTGACTTATCGGTTGACTCTACAGTCTCAACTCGTGTGAACAAGTATCATCCGATTGATAATATCATTGGTGATCCAAGTTCTAGAGTAAAGACTCGCAGAGAAATATCGGATAGCAACTGTCTATATGCATCGATTCAAGATACAGGAATCATGCATAAGTGTCTGTTTAGCTGTTTCATTTCTCAAATTGAGCCGAAAAATGTCCAAATGGCTCTTAAGGATAATTCCTGGGTAGAAGCTATGCAAGAGGAGCTTGATCAGTTCAAGAAGCTCAAAGTATGGGAGCTAGTTGATCTACCAAAAGGGGAATATGCAATAGGCACCAAATGGGTGTTTAAGTGCAAACGTGATGACAAGGGTGTTGTAACTCGCAACAAAGCCAGATTGGTAGTTCAAGGATTTAATCAGCAGGAAGAGATAGACTATACAGAGGTGTTTGCACCCGTAGCAAGGTTGGAAGCAATTCGATTGTTTCTTGCATATGCTGCACATAAAAGAATCAGAGTCTATCAACTTGATGTAAAGAGTGTCTTCCTATATGGTAAAGTTCAGGAACTTGTGTTTGTCCAACAAGCTCCGGGGTTCAGTGATCCAGACTATCCAGACCGAGTCTATAAATTAGACAAGGCTCTGTATGGACTGCATTAAGCACCTAGAGCGTGGTATGGGACACTATCTACCTATCTCTTAGAGAATGGTTTCAAGAGAGGGCAGATAGATTGTACACTGTTCATCAAATGGCAAAAGGAGGATTTCTTACTTGTTCAAGTGTATGTCGATGATATCATTTTTGGATCATCTGATGAGAATATGTGCAGAGACTTTGAACAAGTCATGAAGCGAAGATTTGAAATGAGTGCGATGGGGGAATTGAATTTCTTCTTAGGATTACAAGTTGATCAAAAGAAGGATGGATTCTTCATACATCAGACGAAGTATGTTCATGAAATGCTCACGCGTTTCAAGATGACAGAAAGCTCGTCATATGGTACTCCGATTCAAATGAACCACAATCTTGGACCAGATTCTGAAAGTACTGAAGATGTGGATCCGACTCAATATTGGGCCATTATTGGTTCTCTCATGTATCTAACCGCTTCTAGACCAGATATAACATTTGCAGTCTGTTTGTGTGCGCGCTTTCAATCTAATCCTAAGGAATCGCACATGAAAGCAGCAAAGAGAATTTTGCGTTATGTAAGGTCGCTAGATCTTGGTTCGATAACGGATTATCTTTAAGTATTGAGGTGCGGAATCCCTCAATACGTTAGGTTTAAGCTTATATAACTTTACTATCAATTAAAGGACTTCGTTTTGATTATTAACTAAGTTAATCACTCAAAACCGAGCCTTTAATACTATAATAAATATATCTGCACGAAAGACGAGGAGAGTAATTAAATATGCGGTGTGTGTATGAAGAGCACGGATTTCTAGGTTTTTAATAATGAGCAGCATTTAAAATATTTATATCTGGTTCAACTCGCAGGCCATGGGCCTTGCGAGTTGACTCAACTCGCAGCCCATGGGCCTGCGAGTCCAGATGGACTGCGAGCCCACATCTCAGCTCGCAGGTAGGTCCTGCGAACCGAGATAGCTGCGAGCCCAAAACTCAACTCGCAGGTAAGACCTGCGAGTCCAGTTTATAGCGAGCCCAGATCTCAACTCGCAGCTGAGAGCTGCGAGTCCAGATTGGACTGCGAGTTGAGATCTCAACTCGCAAGTCTGTTGACCTGCGAGTTGACTTCTCAATTCGCGATTCAGTCTTTAACTTAAAATCGATATTTGTCTAATAACATTTAACAAATAATAATAACAAGTTAATATCATATATTTACAAGTCTAAACCAATATATACAAGATTGATAATAAATACACTAGTCCTATTACAAGCTAGATCTATTGTCACAATAACATGTCCCAACAGACTCCCCCTTGACAATAGCTCTAGTGTCGTTATCTTCAACTTTGTCTTTGGTCTTTACTTGTAAATACTACTGCCCATATGAATCTTCATTCTAATACAAGTCTTCACCATTAATTGATAATCTCTTGCAAGATCACCCCATGCTTCAGTCGTTAGGATCCTGTTTTCGTTTAACTTCAATAGGTCCTTCCTCGACAGATTCATCAGGTGTCGATGGTCATAGACTGTTAGAATTACTCTTTCTCCTCCTTCGACTTCATCATCAGCTTCAACCATGACAGCTTCACCAGTCTCTGAGTCCACGTGCCAGTTCAGAAGATTTCCCAGAATATTCTGTGGCATTGTCTTCAGTGGTATCTGCTGTATGCACTTGACAGCTCGATAAGTTTTCTTCCTTAATCTTCGGCCAGTTCTCTGACTTCGTTCCTTTAATTTGATCGTCTTTCCGACTCTTGGCTTAATCTTCTCAAACTTTATTGATCTACCCTCAGTCCGAATGATTCTCTCAACATACGTTGCGTAGGGATCATTACTGGGATTTATCAGTTCTAAGCGTGCCAAGTCTCGAATTTCAAATCGAGGAAGCGAACTGAATACTTTAAGCTTCTTATCGAAATATTGAACTCCGTCAAATCTTTTGATAGCGAAAAGTTTCAAGTCAGAATCAAAATACCAGCCGATGATCCCCTTCCTTGGAACTTTCTTTCCAGTTATATCTACTTCAGACATCCCAACCTTTTGCTTTCTCCTTTTCAGAGGTCTAAACATGGGATTATTTCTGAGTTTCTCTGGAAGGTCATCTTCTGATTCAGAACTGGTTGAGTCATCTAGACTTTCATCTAATTCAACAACCCTTTCTCCATCTTCTTCCTGGATGACCACTTTAGTTGTAGATGGGCTTACAATGTGTTCAACAACATCAGCGTCAAGATCTACACATTCGTCTGCCCCATCATTAACAATGAAAGTCCAATCTTCAGGAGGTACAAACTCTCCTTCTTCAAGGTCAAAGTCAATGTCCTCATCTAATTCATCTGGCATGTCGCCTTTAGAATCTGATAAGTTCAACATTTCATGACCTATAGAAATACATACACAAATAGATTAATATCATAAGTTCTTTCATTGATTTCCCTTAATCAATCTAAGATTTTTCTTATTAATCCCTTTGTGTATTTAAAATATATTATATATATATATACTTATTCAAATCTTTCATCGATTATGATAATCGATCTAAAATTTGAATAAGTCTTATAGTATGCGAACATCATATATTATATGATCCTATAACTCTTTTATCGATCATAGTCAATCTAGAATTACAAAAGGCTTATAATATACGAACATTCATAATTATAACATTTTAAACATTCAAGTTTAAACATCTTAATTACAGAATTATATTACAAAATAATTCAAAGTTACAATGTATTAATAATTACAATCAGTCTATATTAATACAAGTGTCACCTTCTTCAGCTCCACCCTTCGCAGTACCAGCACCAGCTCCACTACCACTTGCTTCAGCAGACTCCCCCTGAAATGTAGTCTGCTGACCAGTCGTTGAAGGACCGGCCAGCTCACTATCCTTCTGAGTTGAGGGATCATCATCTTCATCATTCTTATTCTTCTTCGCCAGCTCATCTTCCTTGCAGGACTCTTGATATATCAATACCTCCCCTTAACTTCTGTGTGTGGCACATTAGCTTGAAGTTCTTCAGTAGTCGGCATGTAGGAAGTGGATTCAATTTGTTTCTCTTGATCGTCAATCTCAGCCATGAGAGCTTGCTCTGATGGTGTAGACCAATCATAAGATCCGTCTATTTGCTGAACCACTAAGACTTTGGAAGTTAGATTACTTCCCGAATCTTGTTTTGAAGTTCCAGCATCAACCTTTGGTCTTTGGCATTCCCTGGCAAAGTGTCCGTAACCTTGACAATTATAACACTTGACCTTGGACTTGTCAAAACCTGGTCGATTTCCAACCACTCTCTTACCCGTACGCTTTAGGAAATTCTTTACTCTCCTTGACACCATAGCCAGTTGCCACTGGAGGTCCATTTCCTCTAAGTCATCAGGGTCAACCTAATCATAATCTTCATCAAATTGTGCTGGATCGTTTATCTTCCCTTGAATATAGTTTTCATAGGAAGCAATGAACGATGCCAACACAGAAAGTTGTTGTTCGGCTGATTTCACACTCATCGGCATCTTATGATGCCCTTGAGTGGATTTATCTGAGGTGGTGTTCCTGTTTCGTTTATCACCGTTATTCTGTGTAGTGACATTGTCGGACAGTTGTAGGAGCTGTGTAGCAAAAGTGTTAGCCACTACTTGCAATTCTCTAACCCTAGACTCCAATTGTGTAATGCTTTTAGCATCAGTCATAGGTGAGGTGGATGGAGCTTCAGTAGTTGTTGGTGGAGTCGTGGCAGCAGGCGGTTGCATTTTCTTAGCTATCTCAGTAGCTACATTGGTTAATAGACACGCCAACCCTGCTAGATTTGGTGGTTGGGTGCGAAGACGGGCCAACCAAAGCAGCAATCATTTCAGCCTCTGAGGGCGTAGAACTTGATTGTAGATGAGCTGCAGAGGTTGAAGCTGTTTGTCTGAGCAGCTTGCGAGGTCGAGTAATAAGCACCTCCTCCTCTTCTTCTTCATCCTCATCTTCATCAACCAAAACAAAATCGGGATCTTGGTCCACTGCTTTCCTCTTTAACTTCAATGCCGGATCCATAATCAATTTTGATCCTTGACGAATCATCCCTTCAGGGATACCGGAGACAAACCCTGGTGGTCCAGTCTCATCATCATCATCATCAGCATCAGACTCAGATTCAGAAGCAGAAGCAGCTTCTCCATCTCTGCCCGATGGCCCAACAGCATCAGATGCCTCAGTAGGTAGAGGTGTACCAGAGGTACTCGGACCTGCAGCCAAAAATTGATCTATATCTTTAAAGACCTGATCAGTGTCCTCTTCAACTCGTGGTGGCTCAGCAATATATTGATCCACATCCTGCAAGATAGGATCATTTGCATCATCATTTTCAGCCAAAACTTGTTGCACTACTTCAGCTGCAACTTCAGCATTAACTTGTGGTTCTTGCTGATTTGCCTGATTTAGAACCTCCTCTATCAGCTCTTGTGGTGCAGGCACAGCTGCAGCCACATCAACATCAATCCAACCATTGTTTGGTGGCGAAATATACTCGGGATTAACCAAAAATCTAAACAACTCTGTCAGCTGTGGTTGCATCTCGAATCTGCGAGAGGTTTGCATAAACATCGCATTATATGCCCGTAACCCAATGGTATCAACCTTCAGATCCGCTTGAAAAACCGGCAGATCAGGGATAGAGGCCCTAATAATCAGCATGCAAAATCGGTCGCTAGATCTTGGTTCGATAATGAGCAGCATTTAAAATATTTATATCTGGTTCAACTCGCAGGCCATGGGCCTTGCGAGTTGACTCAACTCGCAGCCCATGGGCCTGCGAGTCCAGATGGACTGCGAGCCCACATCTCAGCTCGCAGGTAGGTCCTGCGAACCGAGATAGCTGCGAGCCCAAAACTCAACTCGCAGGTAAGACCTGCGAGTCCAGTTTATAGCGAGCCCAGATCTCAACTCGCAGCTGAGAGCTGCGAGTCCAGATTGGACTGCGAGTTGAGATCTCAACTCGCAAGTCTGTTGACCTGCGAGTTGACTTCTCAATTCGCGATTCAGTCTTTAACTTAAAATCGATATTTGTCTAATAACATTTAACAAATAATAATAACAAGTTAATATCATATATTTACAAGTCTAAACCGATATATACAAGATTGATAATAAATACACTAGTCCTATTACAAGCTAGATCTATTGTCACAATAACATGTCCCAACACGTTACCTTAAGGGAAAACCTAAGTTAGGTCTTTGGTATCCCTCGGGAGGCAATTTTGACTACGTTGCTTATACTGACTCAGATTATGGAGGTTGTAACCTGAATAGGAAATCTACCACGGGAGGTTGTCAGTTATTAGGGGGTCGCATTGTTTCATGGCAATGTAAGAAACAAACCTCGGTCGCAATCTCAACCTGTGAGGCTAAGTATGTGGCAGCCGGTAGTTGTTGTTCACAAGTATTGTGGATACAACAACAGCTGCGCGACTATGGTTTGAATTTCACTAACACTCATATTATGATTGACAATCAGTCAACCATGTCTATAACTAATAATCCTGTGAAGCATAGTAAGACGAAACACATTGAAATAAGACATCATTTCATTCGTGACTGTGCAGAAAAACATTTGATTAAATTAGTTAAGGTCATAACTGATGACAATCTGGCTGACCTTTATACAAAGGCATTTGATTGGTCTCGGTTTGAGCTTTTACTCCAACTAAATGGGATGAGAAATCCTGAGTAAATTTTTCCCACAAAGAATTCTGTATTTTTTTCTATTTCTTAGGTTATTTTACTTTTTATCTTTGAAAAACAAATAAAAATTTGAGGGTCACTGTTCTAATTGCAAAGAGATGATGAAATCTTTACCCATGCCTAGAACATTTTAAATGTGTGGCTTTTAGATGCAGGACATACACAGTAAATGTACCTAAAATGTAACGTATTTGATAGCTTCACATGATGATGTATTGGTAGGCATTAGGCAAAATGGTTTTCAAGTACTAAATCTATACTAAATAATATGATCTTTTCTGTGAACTCTTTAATTTGATGTACGGCTTAAGTCTTAATTCTTAGGAGATAGATCGTACCTGTATGCTTGATATTGGATATAAAATTAAAATAAATCATCTGGGGGGTTCCCTGACTGGTTCTTCTGCTTCATCTAGAAATATGTTGACCTAGATTCAGTCAGTGTATCCTCAAAACTAGAACAAACTCGACCGCGAAACAAGAATACCGTTTTCAAGGTCTCTAGTCAAACTATGTCGCTCTGTTGTACGAAAGTATAGACCTGTCACCTCTGGTTTGATTTTAGATTTGTTTGTTTCTGACCATAGTCTTGTCGTATAATTGAAACATGTACCTATGTGCATTGCTGATAAAGCAAAACGACTTGACTTTAAAGATGACATAAAAAAAAAAAAATTCAAAATATCCAATACATGCTATTCTTGTCTGTCTAGATCTTAAGGGTATATCAAATGTAAGATACACAGGAATTCGTGAACAATAATCAAATAAGTACTTGAGAATTCTGACTGTCGAATGCTTAAGTGGACAACAATATAGATAATCGTTGTGTTCTATTACTTACAACAATAATAATCAAAGGAATAAATGAAAATTCCTAACTGTGTATTGCTCTCATCATGGCTAATTCGATCTTTGTATCAGTGACACTCTAAAAAATATTGTACGTTTCAAAATATGAACAATTTCATATTCGCATTTTACATTTTATGTTAGTTAACTGTTTAAATAAATAAATGAATAAAAGTTCTTCGTTTTTGGGAATTATTTACATTTTGTTTGATTAATTGCTCAAACCTTGCTCAATTGAATGTCTAAGTATTTAGGTTAGTCCAAAACGTTTTAAAATTGAAAAAGTTTCACTTTTTAATTTTAGAAACTCTAAGTTCGTACGAACTTAGTGGGTAGGTTCGAAGAATAGGTTCGTACGAACCTAGGATTGGAGTATAAAAGGGTCAACTCGGTCAACTTTTTCTCACTTTCACCCTTCGAACATTATCTTCGTACGAACCTACCCAGCCATTCGAACCTACGGTCTGCGAACATACTTTTTCAAATTAAAATCATTTCTGAAACGTGTTGTTGGATTTTTTAACCCATTAATCTTCTTCACTATCTTATTGCGCATCTTTGTAAGTAATTTATGCCTATTTTAAACCGTTAAACATGTATGTATTCGATTTAAGTTAGGTTTTAAATAAAACAAACTTAAAAATAAAAAATGTGTAAGTTTAATCGGTGAAAAGTGGATTGTTAAGGTTGAAAATGCATACACGCACCTAGGCGCCACTTAATCCATGTTCTGATTGCGTTTTAATTAATAAAAATTTTTGAACTTTGGTTTTCAGTTCATTCGTTCGAACCTACAAGTTCGTACGAACTTATATGTTCGTACGAACCTAGCCAATGTAAGTTCGTACGAACTTAAGTTTGACTTGGTCAAACAGTAAGTTCGTACGAACCTACTATGGTTTGAATTCTGAAATTTTTTTTAGACTGATTTTAATAGTAGAATCTTGCTTGCAGGGTTCTTAATTACTTATGTCTATTATTTAACATTATTACTTGTTATTTTTGGTGTGTTTGTGTTTCTTTTTACAGAAATGGCTGATCTTGTGCGTGAGTTCAATAACAAGCACAACGTGGCAGTTTCTTTTGATCTTGCCAATCCTGCGACCGCACCGTTTCGAGGCATGCTGGAATTTCTCATGCGCTCGCGTGTGTTCTTTGCACTCAGTCATTCGCCGACATTGAGGTTTCCTTACCTCAGTCAATTTTGGGCGATGACAGTTCACGACTGTGTGCCTCAGCCACCGGTGATAAGGGCAACAGTGAATGGGGTCGATATCGAGTTTACTGCTGAGTTTCTGCGACAAGTGTTGCAGCTGGGGACTGAAGAACAGGAAGACGGTCCCACGACTTTTCCTATTGATAGACCCCTATTGTATTGGAATTAGGCGCCCATCTTTTGACTGTTGTCAACGCGCGTTTCAACGCATGGGTTATGTGGGAGATGTTACCCATACCCAATACACCAAGAGCTTGGTGTACGGACAATGGCGGTACTTAATGCACATCTTGCTAGTATCTTTTGGTCCGAAGAAGGTAGGATTCGATACAATGAATCACAAGCTGCAATCAGGGATGATTTCCCTTGTTTACAATAAGCCGTACTTCTTCTCTCAATATTTTTTCGATGAAATGGTGCAGCAGATCAAGGGGAGCGTCAAGGAGCATTTCATTCTATACCCTCAATTTGTTATGATGGTGCTGAATGCATTAATTCCAAATCTTCCGGCCATCGACCCGGTTGTTCATCTGATGCCGGTTGATAAGAAGATCTTTGGTCACTGTCTCAGTCACAACAAGAGACGTGATATTGCTGACAGGCCTCAAGACGTGCCATTGTTTAGGGCAATCATTGGTGCTAACTATCAGGCTCCACCAGATCATGGTTGGTTGGATGTGCCTATGCCCTAGGCAGCTGTTGAGGTTCATGCTCACGAACCAGAGCTGGCACTTGCACAAGGAGAAGTGGCTGCTGATGAGCTACAGCAGGAGATGGTTGAGGAACTCCTGCACCAGATTGAGCATCCCGCTGAGGGAGAACATGTTAATGCTAATGTTGCTGCGAATTTAGTCAGAGAGGTCATTAAAGGCGGTGCAGGGACAAGTGCTGCGACTGCTACCTCTGAGATTCCATTTGATGACGTTTTTAGAGATATTGATGACTACCTCCTCCACAGAGACACGGGGTCTCCACCTACTGTTGAAGCTGATAAGGTTGCAGCTCCTGATTCTGAGGCTACAGAATCTGATGATGATGATGATGATAGTGATGATGATGCGGACCGCCCTATTATTGGGTTTCTTGGGTCTAAGGGGGTGTTGATTGACCCTAAGGCCGCCCGGGAGAAGGAAAAGGGCAAGAGAAAGGTCCAGGAGGATGATGAATATGTTCCCGGGGACTCCGACGATGAATCTGAACCAGAATAGTTTAGGCTGCATGCACGCAAGCGCCAGCGTCCACTTGGTGTGGTTATTGGAGCGGGTGGTTCTGCTCCTACGATTGTCACACCTACACCATCACCCGTTGCTCCATCAATAGTACAACAACCACCAGTTACCTCTACAACCACACCACCCACACTTTCTACTGCCCCTCCTACGACTCAACCCACCCAATCTGTTTCCAACCCGGCTGCTCTTCTCTCCGATCCGGACAAGTTTACCTATCTTGAGGGCCGGATCACTAGCCTGATGGATATGGTGACTGCTTTGACTGCTGTTGTTACAAGCCAGGAAGTTCGAGTCACAAATCTGACAGCTATTAATGAGCGCTTAGAGAAGAACCTTGAAAAGGTAGAAGATCAAGTGCGGCTAAATGAGGTCACTATCTTCCAAATGAAGCGCCAGTCGCTTAGGGGGGATAAGACAACAGGATGCAAGGAAGATGAGCTGAGACTCAAAGCTGATAATGACCGTGACGATGATCCAAGTGCACCCAAAGAAGGTGAGCTGCCTGGCTCTTCATCTAGAGTGCAAGGTGCAGTTATAGCTCAGGGGAGTCTAGTCAAGGTTCTGGTGTGAGCGGATCTGGACAAGGTGCTTCAAAGCCTCAAGAAGAGATTGAACCATCTGGAGGGTGGAACAAAATTAGGGTCAGACTGGAGCAAGAAAATTGAAGAAAAAATGGATCAGAAAGGTGGTTGGGGAACAGAATTAGGGTCTGGTGTTGGTGCAGCGGCAGATGGTGGTGGCAGCCAAAAATCAGGGTGGGGTGCAAAGAAGAATGAAAATGAAGCTGAGAAGGCTGGTAGTAAAACATAAGAGTCCCCTGTAAATATTGCTGAGACTGATACTATCGAGGCATTGCTTGGTTTGGATGACCCGGATAGTGATTGGTCAGAATTAGAGGAAGGGGAGATCCTTAGTAAAGAGGTTGCTGATTGGAAATCAGATGAAGATGTCATACTTGATGCTGATACAGATGTGGACGAATTCGTGATAGATACACAACCTGTTACTGAAGTTGTGGTTGAGAGTGAAGCTGGCGAGAAAGTGATCGACTTGGAGCAAGACTTAGCTCCTGAAGTTGATTCAGATTCAGAAGAAGTTGAACCAACTCGAGAAGAGTTAAAGAGGTTATGGTTCAAAAAGGTTGAAAAGGAACCAGATATTAAATATAAAGGTGATATCAGGGTCAGTGGATCGGGCGGGTTGAAGCGTGGAATCATAAGTTGGTTTTATGACAGTGATCTTAAACTGTTCATATTAAAAAGATATGATGGGATTCAGTACTTGAAAAATAAATTGAAGACCTTTAGCTCGCTGCCGAAGATTGAATTGAAGGAGCTTGCCTGGTTAGACTTAGTAAATATTGGCAATGATCCTTACGCTAGTACTTTGGAAAGAATCTTAAAGTGTGAAGGAAGATCCAATAAGTTTGAAAGTCTAAAGCCAAAACCGGGTAAAAGAGTTCCAGATCTGACCAGGATTGACCCTTTCACTAACAAGCCATGGATGAAGATGGTCTACAGACCGGTTAAGTGCTTGAAGAGAGTTCCTTTGAAGAAAATGCCACAAAACATTCTTGCAAATCTCAAGTGGTGGTACGTTGACAGCAAGACGGCTGAAGCTGTGATGGAAATGCTGAGGAAAATGTGCTGCTAAGAGTGTATGACAGTTTGCATCTGGTAAACTTTTCTAAAGACGATCTGATGAAGCTTCATGTAAACAAGATCTTGTATAGAGACAACTGGAGACATGAAGGCCGTAAATATCAGAGGGTCGTCAATGTGTGCATTGAGAAAGGCTTATGGGCTGAGAGTCGACAGAGTTGATCAAGAATCAAGATTCGACAGAGCCAGAAGACTGAAGACTGACCGAGCTATTGTCAAGGGGGAGTCTGTTGGTGCACGTTTGTTGATACATATTAGAGTGTCTGTCAGTTGGTCAAGTCTGTACTGTGTCTGTAAATGTAATAGAGTAAATAAAGTTACATTTTCTGTGTACTGCGACACAAGGCTTGTGTCGCATAAGTGATAGGTGCGACACAGTGCTTGTGTCGCAATAGTGAATCCTGCGACACAAGTCTTGTGTCGCATAAGTCGGCCAGATTAGTATAAATACCTCTAATTACTTTGTAATTAGGTTAGACTTTTTTATATTAGTTCTCTCTGTGTTTTTGCTGTGTAATCTGATCAGAGAATTGTTCAAGGAAATATAAAGTTCATATTTGATTATTGTTCTTATTAATTCAAGCTTTATATTTGTGTGTTTGATAATCTAACGAATTCCGCGTGTTAGATTAATTGTAACGATTTGATTCAAGATCAGTATTGGGATCTACAATTGGTATCAGAGCCTTTAAATCTAAGGATTTTGGGTGGTATCAAATCGTTTGTTAATTGTTTACACTTATTTTGATCATTTAACATCTTGTTTTGGTGTTTGATTTTCATTGCAGGTGTTATTGGAGCTGAATTGTGTTGTTTTTGAGCCTTAGAAACTGTGTTTTTACGAAACTTGTTAATAAAATTCGTTTAGGTTTTCAAAAATTTCGTTTTTTGAGGATTTGGCATCAAACAGCGCCGTTTTGCGACACAACGTTGCGACATAATATTTGTGTCGCTGTAGGGTTTTCTTGCGACATATTGTTGCGACATAATCTCTGTGTCGCTGAAATTTCTCTTGCGACATAACCTCTGTGTCGCCAGTATCTTTTGCGACATAATCTCTGTGTCGCCTTTGCCTTCATTGCGACATAATCTCTGTGTCGCTAGTACCTCTTTTGCGACATAACCTTTGTGTCGCCGTAGCTTCTTTTGCGACACACTGTTGCGACACAACTCTTGTGTCGCACTTTTCAGTTTCCAACTTTTTTTGAAAAGTCTCTTTCATTCAGTATCATGTCTGCTTCGACTTCTACTTCACTTCAGCAAGTTGGAGCTATGTTAAGACATAATAGTGAGGTGGGCTCCATGAACAAACCGCCTATGTATACCGCTGGGATGAACTACCTCGACTGGCGTCAACGTTTTGAGGCATTCGTATCATTTAATGATGCGGAGATGCTCATCTATCTAGAAGAGAGATATGAACGCCCTGGTAGAACAGGTATATTTAATGGACCAATACCGGAGAAGTCCATTAAATCCATGACTCCTGAAGAGCGTAAGGCCTTCGACACCGAGCGGAAAACGTACTCCGCTATTACCATGGCCTTACCCCAACCACTACTTAGACAACTCCGACATCACAAGACTGCATACGATCTTTGGAAGGGGTTCGAGAAGAAGTGTGGAGGCAGTGATCAATACAAAAGGAACAAACTGGACTTAGTGAAAAAGCAGTTTGAAGTTTTTGATATGCTGCCTACTGAGTCATTAGAGGATATGTGCAGCAGATACTCACAACTGGTGAGTGAATTAGTCGAAGGTGGAGTCAATCTTGACAAAACCGATGTTAATAAGAAACTTCTGGGTTCCTTACCCAAGAAGTGGAATACTAGAGTGCTGCTCATGGAGAAAGATGAGGACATTATGGACATGGAGCTTGACGATCTCATCGGCCAGATTGCTGCTGATCTCCTAGATATGCAAAAGAAGGAGACTAAAGCTACTGCTCATCTACAAAATCCAAAGCTCTATGGCGTAGATGCTCCTGCTGCAGCAACTCATGCTGCCGGAACTGCTTTTCTATCTGGGGGCTCCGGTGCTCCTAGTACATCTGGTGGCTTTGGATACAACACCACCAATTCTTCCAGTGGAGGTGCTGCTTATCAAAATTTCAAAGGCGCATCTCCTGCAGTTGCCGAAGAACACGCTGCTGTGTTTACTGCTTTCTTGTCCGCTTACGATGATTTCTTATCAAACAAGAATAGCACCGTGTCCTTGACTGAAGAAGACTTCAGTCAGATAGATAATGAGGAACTTGAACGCATGGACTTAAAGTGGAGCATGGCGATGCTCACTAGGCGTGTCAAGAACTTTCTTAAGAAGACTGGGAGGAAGAATGTCACAGACCCTGAAGAGAAGGGTTTAGGATTTAATAAGAGCAAAGTTAAGTGCTACCAGTGTCAACAATATGGACACTTTGCTCGGGAATGTGACAGAAAGAAGAACCCACCCTCTGGGTTATCCAAACCTTCCCAACACCATTCATCGGACAAGACTAGAACTGAAGAGAAGGCTATGGTTTCCGCTGCGCTCCTTCTCTCAAATAATGCTTGGGAATGGTCCGATCCTGATGAAGAAGACACTGAACGTGCACTGATGGCTGAAGTGCATGAGGTATATGATGAACCATTATCTTGTGTGTCATGCATTAAACTAACAAATCAATTAAACAGGTATAGAGAGGATACCACACGCCTTAACACTGCCATTGAACAGTTAAATGAAACAAATGATATGTTACGTGACAGTGATAAGGCAAGTGGTCAAAAATTAAAAGCTATTTTAGAAGAAAAGAAAGAACTTAAAGCTAAAATTTTTGAACAACAAGATGAAATTGGTAGCTACGTTGATATGCTATCATCAGTTAAAAGGGAACTTGTTGAATCACAAAATGAAGTTTTAAACTTAAAGAAAAAGCTTTCTAACTTCTCAACATCCTCTCTAGTCTTTGACGAGATCCTACAGGCTCAAAGAACTGACACAAAGAGCAAGGCAGGACTTGGTTTTCATCAAGTCCCACCTCCTAAAAATTATCTTCCGATGCCTGTTCGGGAAACTGTCAATGACCTGACGTCTGTCTTGACTAAGATAAACGTCAAACTTGTTAAATCTTCTGTGAGCATCAAGATAAGTAAGCCTGAGTTTATTAAGGCTGAAAAGGTTGTCATTGCATCATCTCAACCTAACACTAGTAAGCCCGTGCTTGTTAGGGATAATTCTAGTAAGTCTGAATCAAGTAAGACTCAAAAGGTTGAGATCATTAAGCCTATTAAGGCTGAAAACCATCAGGCTGAGCCTATTAAGTCTGATTCTATTGTTGAGCCTAAGTTAGGAAAGGCTCTTTCTGTGCTTCCTCCAATCATTGAAGAGGAAATTGAAATTGAGGATATAACTGATCTAGAGTATAGACCAGTTAAGAAACATGCTAAGCCTGAGAATTATATAATAACTATTGAAAAGAATGAACAGGCTATTACAAAAGAAAAGGGTAAAGCTATGGCTGGACCTCAAAAGAAGATTATTCATAAAACGAATATTTTAAATAAATCTTCTCAAATGTTTTCTAAACCATCTCTTGTTGAATGCTCACGTAAAAGTAACTGTTCAACACATGTTTCTTTTGGTAAAGCTCATCGTTTTATTCCTCAATCTCAATTGAATGTTGAGCTAAGATCTTGCTTCTATTGCAAGAAGCAAGGTCACTTGATTAATGATTGTCCCGTGCTTGCTAAAAAGCAGTCAGGGAAACAGGGGTTTAAAGTTACTAAAATTCAAAATTCTTTTAAGAAGCCCATCTCAAAGAAAGGCTCAACCACACCTGTTCCTGCTGTAAAGGTCAACAACATTGAGCAAACCACTTTGCAAAATACAAAGCTCAAAGTTGTTGCCAAGCAAGTAACCAAACCAAAACAGGTTTGGAAGATAAAAGAATCTTCTCAAGATTCTGCATCCGACAATAATTCATCGGTCAAACATTCCAAAATATTTGAAAATAAAATTTTGACTGATGTGGTTGTTGTTGATGATGTCACTGGAGAACCCAAGACTATCAAGGCTTGGGTCTCCATTACTAACTAGTTCCCTTTGTTTTTGGTGCCGCAGCAATCCGACTCTGTAAAGAACAGCAAATGGTACATCGACAGCGGTTGCTCCCGGCACATGACCGGAGATGTCTCTCTCCTATCTGAAGTCCATGCCTATAATGGAGGGTATGTGGCTTTCGCTGGTGATAAGGGAGGTGTTATTTCTGGCCAAGGAACGCTTACCAATGGAATGGTAAGCTTTGAGAAGGTGAACTTCGTAGAACAGCTGCAACATAATCTTCTCAGTGTCTCACAAGTGTGCGATAAAAAGTACACTACTGCTTTCACAGACACTGAGTGTTACATCTTGAAGCCGGGATTTGTTATCCCTGAGGAATGGGTGCTACTGAGGGCATCCCGGGAGCGTGATACTTACATTCTGGACATGAGTACTGTGGAAACAACACAACTCACGTGTCTCTTATCCAAAGCTCCCGAGAAGGAATCACTGCTATGGCATCGTCGTATGGGACACCTGCACTGTCGCAAAATGAATTATTTGGTTAAGAATGATCTTGTGCGAGGTGTTCCCCGACAATCTTTTGGTTTAAACGATCTCTGCATCCCATGCCAGAAGGGAAAACAACATAAGAAATGTCACAACCCAAAGTTGGCCAATTCCACTGAAAAGCCCTTGGAGCTTTTTCATATGGATCTTTTCGGGCCAGTTCGAAAGAAGAGTTTGGGAGGAGCTTCTTACTGTCTGGTTGTGACGGACGATTACTCGCGATTTTCGTGGGTATACTTTCTAAAGACCAAGGATGAGGTGCCGGAAATTCTCATTTATTTGTTTGATAAATTGCAAAATCTATGTGAGTTGAGGATTAAGAAGATTCGCAGTGATAATGGTACGGAGTTTAAGAACTCCATTATAGAGCTTTACTGCTTGAGTAACGGGATTGAACATCAATTCAGTGCTGCGAGGACTCCACAACAGAACGGAGTCGCAGAACGAAAGAACCGAACCTTGATTGAAGCTGCTCGCACAATGTTATCTGATTCCAAGCTTCCAATCACTTTTTGGGCTGAGGCTGTTAACACGGCCTGTTATGTTCTAAATTGGGTTCTAACGGTCAAGAAGATGAACAAAACTTCTTATGAATTGTTCAACAACCGCAAGCCGAATCTTCAGTTCCTTGAACCGTTTGGGTGTCTCTGCACGATTTTGCACACCAAGGAACGCATTGCCAAGTTCGGTGAGAAATCATGTGAGGGTGTCTTTTTGGGATTCTCAAAGAACTCACCGAATAAACGTGTGTATAATCTCGTGACCAAGCGAGTGGAGGAGCACTTTGAGGTTACTTTCTTTCACTATACCGATAACCCTCAGGGAAAGGGACCCGAATACTTGTTTGATTATCAAACTTTGTTCGATTCCTTCAATCTTCCTGAGGAACACGAAGAACAAGAAATTGTAACGTTACTTCATGGGTTGGATCTAGTATCTAACAATTCTACTGCTCCTGTGTCTCCTCCATCTCCAGCCACACCCGCCAATGATCCTGATGTCTCTACCGACTCTCCACCTACGCCTGCTCCTGCGAGTGTTCCTGATGAGGAACCCATGTTTGAAGCTTCCGACCTATCTCCCATCTCTGAACCAGAACCATCACCAGCATCCGATCTTCCTGATACATCTGATCTTGAGCTCGAACTGGAGGCTGACTCTACGAATCTTGACTCTGTCATTATTCCAGCCCACATTCCGAGTTCTCGTATCAATGTGTCACATCCGGTTGATGCTATCATTGGTAATTTAAATCAGGGAGTACTGACCAGACGTCAACTTGCTGATGCTGAGTCTGCTTCAACATCTACACTTGCTGAAGATTCCGAACTTGTTTGTCTGGCTTCGCACATTGAAGAATGCCTTCTTTCACAAGTGGAGCCGAAGAAGACTGCTGATGCATTGAAGGACCCTCACTGGGTTGAAGCGATGCAAGAAGAACTTCAACAGTTTAAGAAGTTGCAAGTGTGGACTCTGGTGCCGCTTCCCAAGGGTGTTCATCCCATTGGCACCCGTTGGGTCTATCGAGTCAAGAAGGATGACCGGGGTGTTGTTATTCGCAACAAAGCACGACTAGTGGTCCAAGGCTTCACTCAAATTGAAGGATTGGACTATGATGAAGTGTTTGCCCCGGTTGCCCGTCTAGAATCGATACGTATATTTTTGGCGTTTGCCTCATTCAAGGGATTTCGGGTATATCAACTTGACGTGAAGAGTGCTTTTCTTTACGGTCAAGTTGTGGAGGAGGTTTACGTGAAGCAGCTGCCAGGTTTCGAGGACTCTGTCAATCCGTCCTACGTATGCAAGCTGGACAAGGCGTTGTATGGTCTTCATCAAGCTCCTAGAGCTTGGTATGAGAGACTTGCAACGCATTTGTTGAAAAATGGCTTTGTACGTGGTACGATTGACAGTACTTTATTTATTAAACATGCAGATAACCATCTTTTGTTAGTGCAGGTTTATGTAGATGATATCATCTTTGGTGCTACCAAGGATGATATGTGTAGAGATTTCGAACGAATCATGAAGTCGGAGTTCGAGATGAGTGCTATGGGGGAGCTCAAATTTTTCTTGGGTGTGCAAGTTGAGCAGTCTGCTAAAGGGATTTACATCCATCAGTCTAAGTATGTTAACGACATGTTAACTCGCTATAACTTGACTGATTGTAAATCCTATGGGACGCCTTTGGAACTGAACCATCATCTTGGTCCAGTAGAGGACGAAGAGGACTGTCCGGAAAAAGAGTACCGATCTATGATTGGTTCTCTGATGTATCTCACTGCATCACGTCCGGACATTGTCTTTGCCGTTTCTCTCTGTTCTAGATATCAGTCCCAACCGAAGGTGTCTCATTTGCGGGCAGTAACGCGAATCTTTGGATACCTCAAATATAGACCAACTCTTGGTCTATGGTATTCAAATGAGAAAACCTTCGCGCTCACTGCCTATTCGGACTCGGATTATGGCGGCTGCAGCAAGGATAAGAAGTCAACTTCAGGAGGATGTCAATTTCTAGGACCGCGGCTCGTCTCCTGGCAGTGCAAAAAGCAAACCACAGTCTCTACCTCAACCGCAGAGGCTGAGTATATTGCTGCTGCCAGCTGCTGTTCCCAGGTTTTGTGGATACAACAACAGTTGAGAGATTACGGTTTACTCTTAACTATGACTCCTATACATATTGATAATACTACTGCAATTTCTATTACTAAAAACCCTGTCCAGCATTCTAAGACCAAACATATAGAAATTAGGTATCATTTCATTCGTGACTGTTATGAAAAACACCTAATTGATCTGGTCCAGATAGATACACTTAAGCAGAATGCCGACCTATTCACCAAAGCATTTTCCCGTGCTCGTTTCGATGAGCTAGTCAACATGATAGGGTTACGTTTCTTTCAACTTAAAAAATAAATATTTGTGACCTTAGTCTGTTGTGTTTGCTTATTAGAAATGTTTAAAAAAAAAAAAAAAAAAAAAAAAAAAAAAAAAAAAAAAGGGTGGAAGTAAAGCAATAGCCATTCTTAATGTCTATTTAACATTAAAGAAAAGCAACGTTGCAACATTTGTTAAAAGACGTTTAGTTGTGTCTCAAAACAACTAGGAATATGATAGTACATTAGGAAACACTCCTCAAACGACAATCTCAAATTTTATCCTCGATATATCAGTAGGTTTATCTTGTATGTGTTATTTTTGCTCTTATAAACACCTGACTACTTGCACGATATATTGGTAGACATGTTTCAACACCTCTTTGAGCAATTAAGAAATACTTAACTCTGTGTTTACTCTTTTATGATGACCGTCATATGATGTATGACAATGTGTCTTAAATTCTTATGTATTAGCTTGCCATGCTTCAATTGAATTGAGTTTGTATCTGACAACATTTGGGGATTTATACTGTTTGTTTCCTTTGTTGTACGTTTGTACAGACCTGGTCTCAGTCAGTATACTTTCAAACTTTAAGCAAACACAAGTCAAAGCACTTTTAAATCTTATAAAATCAAAGATTACTTACAAGGTCACCAAATGGTTTGACCAAGTCTGCTTTTGCTTAAACCTGAATCAAGTGTATGTCGCTCTGTTGTACGTAAGTACAGACCTGTCACCGCTGGCTTGATTCTTAAAAATGTTGAATTCAAACACTTTCTCTAACTAATCGAGGTTTTGAGCATGACTAAATACAAAGAGTATATCTATGGGGGAGTCACAAGAGATCTATTCACTTTCACAATAACTGCTAAGCTTGAAGTTGTGTGTGTTACATGTTTAAGTGGATAAACAATACTGATAATCGTCTTGTTTCAGACTGCGTCTAAGGCTTGATAACTTTCTTGGTGAACTTAAAATTGGACAACTATACTGGTAATCGAATTAAAGTCTGATATTGTCTTGCGAGTCTGTCTTTCTAATATGATTCCTACAATGACACGTCTAAATCTGTTCTTTTCATTGTTTTTATTTATTATTTTATTTTTAGTCTATTTACTTTTGTTCACTAAGTGTCACAAATATACAAAATCTTAAAAACGGGAACTCTTGATTGACCATCCTGCGACACAGACCTTGTGTCGCATATTTGTGGCCCAGCGACACAGACATTGTGTCGCTCCCTTATGTCGCTTATTGTGCTGATATTTCCAGCGACACAAGGCTTGTGTCGCACACTATGTCGCTGACTTGTGTCAGGGGTATAAATACCCTCGTGTCGCTGTAATTAGTTATTAATTACTAGCGACATAAAAATTCGAATCCAGCGACACAAGCAAAACCGGCGACACAAGCATCCCGATTCGATTCTTCGATTTTTCTGCGTTTTCTGTGTGTTTCTTCACTTGAATCGTGTTCTCCTTCTTCATACGCATCTATAGGTACCGTTTTTATCACTTATCATTACGTATTCACGTTAGCATTTGAATTTAAAGTTTCGGGTTTTAGTTTTTTTTTTAGTTTTGCCAAATTGAACGATTTAAACTGATTAAATGCGTGTAATTTTGATTGATTTATGTTCCTACTATAATGGTACACCTTCGGACATGATCAAAACACAAAACCCCTAATTTTTGTTCATCAAAAATTTCTGGGTTTCAAAGTGTTCATCTTTGCGACACAAGCGTTGTGTCGCTTCTTTATGACGCTGGTCATATAGCGACACAATACTTGTGTCGCTGCCTTATGACGCTGCTATTCTGCGACACAATATTTGTGTCGCTGCCTTTATGTCGCTGAACCACATGCGTCATAACTGCTATGTCGCTGATCTAATTGTGCGACACAACCCTTATGTCGCTAATAAATCATTTATTTGATTAAATTGCAAAACAGCGACATAACTCGTTATGTCGCTGTCTATCCTGCGACACAAGGCTTGTGTCGCACTACCTTTTTAATTCACAAATGTCAAATGTTATTTTTGAAACTAACGGTTTCCAAGTTTCTCGTGCTCTTACAGATATGGCAGGTGTGAATGTTAATGCTCTGTTTTGGGAACCCCGTCACAATGTGACTGCATTTTTAGACGATGATAAGGAATCGGCCGCGCCTTATCGACCAATGATCGCTTTCCTTCGCCGCTCCAGGATTTATACTGCCATCACGGCCATTACTGCTATCTATCGTGATCACATCACGGAATTCTGGACAAACGCGGCTATAAATTCAGATCTTCCATACACAAGGATCATTTCTCGCGTTCACGATCGTGAGATCATTCTATCTGAACAGACGATCAGGGAATTCTTTGCCTTTCCGGACGATTCAGAGATGCCGGTTACGTTTTCCAATGCATTCATCTCTGGTGGAATGATTCGTTTGGGCTATCCTACTATCCCCAGAGATCAATACCGTAAGGCCTTTCTTACCAAGGTCTGGAGGTATTTGATGCACATTATGATTGTGTGCATGTCTGCTCGAAAGGCTGGTTTCGATGGCATTAGCCATTCCACTGCATCAGCAATGCTTGCCTTAGTCTACAACAAGCCCTACAACTTTTCGGGCTATCTCTTTCGGGCCATGGTTGACCACGTACAGGCAGGTGAAAGCCAGTGGGCTCTGTACCCACGTCATCCAACTTCTCATAAATCACCTGCTTCCAGGCCTACCGTGACCCCAGCTTATCAAGTTCGCCCAACGCCGATGAACACCCGAATTTTCGTGGTTTCCGGCCAATACGCTAAGGGTGCACCGGTACCACCCGATGTGCCGTTGTTTGGCCATATTGTGGACGAGGCCTATGTGCCTCCGGAGGGTGACGAGTTTGCTGATCCAGTACCTATTCCTAGGCCACTGTCACCTCCACCACAGGCACCGATTCATCAACACCAACACCAACAACAACAATCTCAACACAACAACAACAACACAATCCCGATCCTCAATTTGATGATATTATGCGGGATATTGATGAGATCTGTCCCTCTCCTCCCAGGTCAACGGGCAAAAGGCCACGTGAGGATGTCACTTACATTGTCTCGACGACATTCCTACATCCAGTCGACCGCGCACTATCCTCAACTGCTGGGCCTTCGGAGATTCAGACTCCTGTGCATCCTCATCCTGACATTATAAAGCAACTTCTAGATCGGATGGAGGAGATGCAAAAGACTGTACACGATCAAGCAAATCTCATTCAGTCACAAGCCGCCCTAATTGACGCTCAGACTTGTAGAATCAATCAATTAGAGGATAGGTTTAGGGAGTTAGAGAACCGGTCTATTGGTCCGGGGGAGTCTGTTCCACCGGTCCATCAAGAGAACCAATAGACCGGGTTCTGAATCTGTAACAGATGATGTACTTATTGAACCATCTAATGAAACACCTACTTTAGAGTACTTCCCTGTTCACAGAGTTCCAGGTCAACCGAGACCTCTAGCGGTTGATTATTCGTGTGCTGACCTCTCGTTTATTCAACCAATGATAAACGAAGTCAATTCTGAAATGAAAGTGAAAACTTTGAGGATTCCGATGATGTTGATATTGAGGAGGAAGGACTTGATGATGGTGAATTCTATGATGATGCACCGACCATTGAGACTGATTCTTCTGAGGATGAAAGTGAAGAAGAAACTGATAATGCATCTGATGCTCAGGCCCCGGAAACTGAAACTACTGAAACAAGAGCTGAGAAAATTGCTACATGGTGGCCTCATGGTAAGGCTGGAATTCAGATACCCGTCACCTGCAAATCATACAAGGTTAGTGGGGTGTATACGGGGTTGATAAAGAGTTGGAAGGTATCCAATGGTGTTTTCATGATCAAGAGACTTGATCCAATATTTCAAAAGATCATTCACCAAGTTGAGCACTTTACCAAAAGGAGAAGTAAATCGTCTTGCTCAACTCTCTTTGATAAATCCGTCCAAAGATGATCGTGCAAATTATATCCAAACCACTCTACAGCGAGAGATACGCACAAAGAGATATAACTTCATCAAACCGACTTTGGGAATTAGGTATATCTATAAGAAAAGGATAGACCCGGTGACTAAACAGCCAATATGCAGAATGCGTTATCCTCCGGCTGATTGTTTGAAGAATATTCCTCTGGAAATAATTCCCCTAGACTTTCTGAGAAGATTTCATTACTGGGAATTGGATGCTCATACCGGTGAAGCGGTTTTGCTTTTTGTTCCTGACACAGAGCAACTAGAGAGGAACTCGCTGTATGGTTTGAAGAAAGCTCAGTTTAGAGTGTTTGATCCTATGAGCTTGATAAACATGTCATCAAAGGACTTGAGAAAATTGTTCGACAATCCGATTCGCTTTAACGAGAAGAATGCTGTGAACAAGAAGATCGCACTTCAATATCAGAGGATTGTAAATGTTTGTGTGACACATGGGATACACGCTGGCGGTGTATTCCCAGCAGGCTGGGTTTGAACGAAGATCTTGAAGACCAAGCTGAAGACACGGGGGAGTTTGTTGATACATATTAGAGTGTCTGTCAGTTGGTCAAGTCTGTACTGTGTCTGTAAATGTAATAGAGTAAATAAAGTTACATTTTCTGTGTACTGCGACACAAGGCTTGTGTCGCATAAGTGATAGGTGCGACACAGTGCTTGTGTCGCAATAGTGAATCCTGCGACACAAGTCTTGTGTCGCATAAGTCGGCCAGATTAGTATAAATACCTCTAATTACTTTGTAATTAGGTTAGACTTTTTGATATTAGTTCTCTCTGTGTTTTTGCTGTGTAATCTGATCAGAGAATTGTTCAAGGAAATATAAAGTTCATATTTGATTATTGTTCTTATTAATTCAAGCTTTATATTTGTGTGTTTGATAATCTAACGAATTCCGCGCGTTAGATTAATTGTAACGATTTGATTCAAGATCAGTATTGGGATCTACAACGTTTGGTGACAACAGCTCTTATATTGTAATAGTTAGTTTTGTTATTAGTTTTGTTGTTAATGATGTAATTTGTTTATTAACTTAGCCTTTTTAGTATTCAGTTTGTAAGTTCGTACGAACCTATATGTTCGTACGAACCTATATGTTTGTACGAACCTAGGAACTTCATACGAACATGTAAGTTCGTACGAACCTAGGACCAGTAAGTTCGTACGAACTTACTGGGTATAAATACTAAGTTGTAATATTTTATTTGTACGCTTTTAATCAGTTATATTCGAATATACAGAGTTATCTTCGAATACTTACGAACTTATACACTTAACACTTGCATTTACTTGTTTTTTTGTTGTTTATTGTGTATTATATCATTCCGCAATCTAATACACATTGTAATCCCGTTTGGATCCGTGCAAAGGGACTTTCAATGAATAATTAAGTTAATTATTAAATAATCAATAGTTTAATACGAATTACTGAGTTTTTAGTTTCCAGAGAATATTAAGTAGACTAAAGGCTAGGTTTTAACTGATTAACATTCATTAATATCAAAACAAAGCATATTAGTTAATAGAATCGCGTTATAATCTTGAATTAATCGTATTGAGGAATTCCGCACTTTAATACTATAGATAACGGAGTTATCGAATCAAGATCAGTGGACTTACAATTGGTATCAGAGCTTTCGGGCTAAATACGTTGTGGTTTAAGATTTTAGTCGATATAACGCGTGATTTCGGGTTGTTTTTAGCACTCTAAGTACTTTTTACGACCAAAAATCAATCTTTGGACATTTTTGGGTTTGTTTACGATCGAAATTCTCTGTTTTAATCGTGAAAATACCTAAAAATTTCAAAACTTGAATTTTTCAGCCGTTTCACGAGTTGAGATTAGGGTTTCAGCTAGGATCTGCAAAATCAGTTCTCCTGCTAACCGAGTTCATCTGCGAATTGAGTTCAACCTGCGAACTGAGTTCAACTTGCGAACTGAATTGTGTTGCGAACTGAGATTATTTGAACTCGCAAAACAATATGATTTTTTGACTTTTACGATGTTTGACTTAAGTAAGATGATTGAGATGGACCACGAGATTGGAAAATCTAATGTTCCACCTAAATTGCTCCGACTTGAGGATTATTAGGGCTGGAAGGACAGGTTTGAATCTTATTGTCGATTCCATGACTTATCTATCTGGATGTGTATTAAAAATGGATACGCTGCACCTACTGTTGTTGTTGAGAATGCTACTGTGGTTGTACCCTATCACAGGATGAATGATAACTAGAAGAAAGATTTTGAAATTGAAAATAAGGCTCATTCCTCAATTAAAATAAGTCTTCCTAAGGAAATCAATCATCAACTGAAGTCTTTTCATACTGCTAAAGAGCTCTGGGTAGCTCTTGAGAAAAGATGTGAGGGTAGTCCACAGGTTAAGGCTGGCAAGAAAAATCTTCTGAAAAAGTTGTTTACTGTGTTTAAAGCTTTTAGAGAAGAAGATCTTGAAGCATATACCACCAGATACTACCATTTACTGAGTGAGCTAGATGACCTTGAGATTTTCTGTACTGATGTGGAGAAAACCGACAAGTTTATTGAGGGTTTACCTTCCAAATGGGAAATGCATGGAATTATGCTCAAAGATAATGATGAGCGATATGCTACAATGACTCTTGAGCAGGCTATAGATAAGCTCAGAGGTTATGATTTCACTAAGAAAACGAGAGAGACAAACTATGATCAATTACAGAATCCTGGATTGTATCATGGAAAGTCTATTCTCTCAAATGGTTCATCTAGTTCGACCACTGCTCTCTTAGTTGGTGAAACTAATGAAAATGGTGAAATGGTGACTGAGGATTTGTGCTTTATCGCTTCATCTGGAAGTCAAACAAAAGGGAAACCCACTAAGAAGTCACCTCAAGAGCATCATAAGATGCCTATAAGTGTGAAATCTGCTGAACAACAACTATCTGTTCTTGCTTCTTTTGTTGCTTCCTATGAGAACTACATTCAGGGGAAGATCAATGATCCATCTGTGTTTGATGAGGATTATGATCAGATTGACCCTGACGACCTTGAAGAAATAGATCTTCAGTGGCAACTAGCAATGGTGTCAAGAAGAGTTAAGAATTTCTTGAAGCATACTGGTAGAAGGGTAGTAGGCAATCGACCAGGGTTTGACAAATCCAAGGTTAAGTGTTATAACTGTCAAGGTTATGGACACTTTGCTAGGGAATGTCAACGACCAAAGGTTGATATTGGTAATGGAAGACAAGACTCGGGAAGTACTTTAACTTCCAAAGTCTTGGTGGTTCAGCCGATGGATGGTTCTTATGATTGGTCTACTCAGTCTGAGCAAGCTCTTATGGCTGAAATAGATGATCAAGAGAAACCTGCTGAATCTACATCCTATATGCCAACTGGTGTGGATTTTCAATTTAAGGTGCCGGAGGTAGAAGTCAAAGCAAGTGATGACGATGTGCTCTACATCAACTCAACTGAGGATATGAATCCTGATGAGTTTGTTGCACATATGGCTGATATTCAAACAGATAAGAAAAGAGTATGTCTTAACATCCTTACTCTTGCTGATATCTGTTATTTAGTTAATGATTTGCAATCTCAGGTTAGTGTATTTGCTGAATCACATAAAACCTTAACATCTGAACTTGAAGTCGCTAAAAGTGATGTACGTAGGTTAAGTGAAGATAAACTAGCTTTAAAAGAAAAGATTAAACTTGATGCTTCTGATATAACCAATCTAAGAGATATCATTAATGAACAATGTGTTAAAATAGATGGGTTATATTTGAACTTAAAAGATTTAAATCAAAATATTGCTAGTAAAGATAAGGAGTTATCTGAGTCTACAATGAAGTTGGTTGAGTTAAATCATAAGTTTGAAAGTTACAGGACATCTTCCTTAACTTTAGATCATATAATTAGTTCTCAACGTAGTGTAAAGGATGTGACTGATTTAGGTTACAGTGATGTACCTCCACCTTTTAATTCAAATTACACCACTACTTCTGTTGACTTGGACATGCTTGATGTGAATACTGAACCTGAGGATTTGTTATCTAAAAAGTCTGACTTATCTGAAACACAGAAGGATGTTGTTAAAGATTCTTCATCTGACATTAGTACGAACAAATCATTTACTAAAGTTATTTTGTCTCGAGTGAAATGATGGTTGATACTAAGGTAAATGATGAATATATTAAGGAACAAAATAATCTACCTTTAGTGTTTTCAGCTCAGACTAAGAAAGTGGGTGAAAAAGGGGTTAAGTCACGTAAGCAGATGTCTTGCTTCAAGTGTCGCCAGAGAGGACACGTATCTTCTTGTTGTCCTAATAAGAAGACGGAAGCATCACATAAGCCTGTGAATAATGATAAGACACGAAATATCTCTAGTTCGAGTATAGACAGGTTATCTACCAAACCGGGATTAGGTAGTAAACCTGTAAATATTCTTAAAAGAGATGCTTATCACAGTGTCTCTCCACCTAAACCTAAATGGCCTGAACAATCTATTAAAGATCAATTACCGTCGAGGTTTATGACCCCTAGTAGGAACCATAGTCATTATGAAAATGGTTCTACTTCAACAAACCATAGTCATCATGAAAATGGTTCCACTTCAAGAAACCATAGTCATTATGAGCATGGTTCTGCTTCACGAACACACGGGATTAACTAAATCCCAAGGACAAAAATCCCAAGGTTATGTGTCAGGGAGGTTTGGATCTAATTCACCCCATAGACCCAAGACCACCGATCATCAACAAGCTCATACTTCTTCGAAAGTGACCAAAGCTCCTAATGGGAAGGATGGCTACTTTAAAGAGTTAAAGTTTGTAGATGATAAGGGATAAACCAAGACCGTAATGGCTTGGGTCCCTCTTGATGATTAATTGTGTACAAATGTCATGTGCAGGAGCATACTGTGAACGAAGATAGCTGGTGGTACGTAGATAGTGGTTGCTCAAGACACATGACAGGCACTCGAAGTCTACTGAAAGACTTCAAAGGAGGTTTGAAACAGCTAGTTCATTTCGCTGGTGATAAAGGGGGAGTCATTACTGGGAAAGGAAAAGTTTCAAATGGAACTTTGATTCTAGAGGATGTGAATTATGTTGAAGAACTAATGCACAACCTAGTGAGTGTTTCCCAAGTCTGTGATGAAGGTCACCCTGTCTATGTCAATGAGACAGAGGCCTTAGTCCTGAAGCCGGGTTTTATTATTCCCGAAAAATGGATATTAATGAGGGCTCCAAGGCAGAAGGACATCTATGCTATCAACATGGGTGCTCCTACTACTTCGATTGAGTCTACATGTCTTATATCCAAGGCTTCAGAAGCAGACTCACTATTATGGCATAGGTAGATGGCACATCTGAACTTTCGTAAAATGAACTATATAACTAAGAATGGGTTAGTTCTCGGTGTACCATTGAAACATTTCGAGTTTGAAGACAAGTGTGTTTCTTGTTTGAAAGGAAAACAGCATAAGAAACCACACAGGTCTAAAACTGAAAACTCAATCCTATCACCTTTTGAATTGCTACATATGGATCTCTTTGGCCCAATAAGTAAGAGAAGCATAGGTGGCAAATGGTACTGTTTGGTTGTCACAGATGATTTTTCTAGATTCTCTTGGGTGTTCTTTTTGGGATCTAAGGATGAAACTCCTAGTATTCTTTTGGAGTTCTTAGATCTAATAGAGAATGTCTATAGAACAAGAGTTAAGAAAATTTGTAGTGACAATGGAACAGAGTTCAAGAATTCAACGTTCAATATCTATTGCTTAAGCAAAGGGATACTACATCAATTCAGTGCACCTTATGAACCTCAACAGAATGGTGTTGCTGAAAGGAAAAACAGAACGTTGATTGAAGGAGCTAGAACAATACTTACATATTCAAGGCTTCCTGTCATCTTTTGGGCAGAAGCGGTGAATACTTCATGTCATGTTCTCAATAGAGTTCTTACGGTTAAAAAGCAGAACAAGACTTGTTATGAGATTTTAAACAATTAGAAACCAAACTTAAAAGGGTTTGAACCTTTTGGAGTTTCCTGCACTTTATTGAAGACTAGCCATCAACCTAAATTTGGTGAGAAGGCTGACGAAGGATATTTCCTAGGTTATGTGCCTAACTCACCAAACAAACGTGTCCTCAATAAATCAACGGGACGTGTGGAAATAGTTTATAACATTGAAGTTACGAGCTACACACATGACTTGCATAAGGGATGAGATTGACAATTTGATTATTCTGATCTCTTCAAGTCATTTAAAGTCCCTATCAGTGACTATGTCAGTAATTCAGAGATGCCCGAGCATTTATTGTTTGGAGATGACGATCCTAGTTCTTCTCCAACATCGAATGCTCAAATGTCTGGAATTAGGACTATTGTTGATTCTGATGAAGCTTCAACTATTGAGTCATAACAACCTTCAGTATATATATCTCAAGAGAATGTAGATCCTGAAATTGTTTCTCAAAGGATTGTAGATGATATTCTTACTCCTTTACAACAATTAAGGACCTCTACTACTAATTATGATATACCATCATTGGAGGAAATTGGTACTAACATACACCATGATATACTAGTTGAACCTGTATCTGCAACAAGATTGAATAGGCATCATCCGATTGAGAATATCATCGGTGATCCAAATTCTCCTGTTCATACTCGGAATCAATCTAAAGCTAGTACATCCATTCACTCAAGCTTGTATGCTGAAATGAAAGAGACAGGGATTACAAATCTATGTCTATATTCATGCTTTATCTCACAAATTGAGCCTAAAAATGTGCAAATGGCACTAAAAGAAAGCTCATGGGTCGAAGTAATGCAGGATGAACTGTCTTAGTTCTCCAAGTATGGGAATTGGTTGATTTACCTGCTGGTGAATATCCAATTGGAACTAGATGGGTATTTAAGTGCAAGAGAGACGATCGGGGAATCGTTACTCGCAATAAAGCCCGTTTAGTGGTTCAAGGGTTTAATCAAGAAGGAATTGATTACACGGAAGTGTTTGCACCAGTGGCTAGGCTTGAAGCAATTTGGTTTTTCTTAGCATTTGCATCCTTTAAGGGAATGAGAGTGTTTCAATTAGATGTTAAGAGTGCCTTTTTGTATGGCAAAGTCAAAGAACTGGTGTATGTCTCACAACCACCACGATTTACTAATCCTGAGTATCCAGATAGAGTATATCGTTTGGATAAGGCTTTATATGTGTAAGGTCACTAGATCTTGGTTCGATAACGGATTATCTTTAAGGTATTGAGGTGCGGAATCCTTCAATACGTTAGGTTTCGGCTTATATAACTTTGCTATCAATTAACAAGCTTCGTTTTGATATTAACTAGGTTAAACACTCAAAACCGAGCCTATAATATAATAGCCTTTATATCTGCACGAAAAACGAGGAGAATATTTAATATTTGCTGTGTGTAATAAATGGCACGGATTCCAATAAAAATGCACAACCATTTTTATTTATATCAGACTCAACTCGCAGCCCATGGGCCTTGCGAGTTGACTTCATCTCGCACAGCCATCTCAGTTCGCAAGCCAGAGCTGCGAACCCAGATCTCAACTCGCAGGTGAGACTTGCGAATCCAGATATGTTGCGAGTTGAGATCTTAGCTGGCAAGTCTTATGACTTGCGAGTTGACTTCTCAATTTGCGACTTTGACTTTAACTTGAATTCGTTACTTGTCTAAATATAATAAACAAATAATAATAACAAATTAATATCATATATTTACAAGTCTAAACCAATTTATACAAATTTGACAATAAATACACTAGTCCTATTACAAGCTAGATCTGTTGTCACAAAACATGTCCCAACAAACTCCCCCTTGACAATAGCTCTAGCGTCGTTATCTTCATCTTTGTTTTTGGCCTTCATTTGTAAATCTTACTACCCATATATATCTTCATTTTGACACAAGTCTTCACCGTTAATTGATAATCTCTTGCAAGATCACCCCATGCTTATGTTGTCAAGATCCTGTTTTCATGTAATTTCAACAGGTCGATCTTTGACAGATTCATCAGGTGTCGATGGTCATAGACTTTCAAAATTACCCTTTCACCTCCCTCTACTTCATCATCAGCTTCCACCATGACAGCTTCACCAGTCTCTGAGTCCACATGCCAATTCATAAGGTTTCCTAAAATGTTCTGTGGCATTGTCTTCAGTGGTATTTGCTGTACACACTTGACAGCTGGATAGACCTTTTTCCTTAGTCTTCGGCCAGTTCTCTGACTGCGTGTGACAACCGTAAAAAAAAAAAAAAACTCAAGTCAACACCGCACTAGAATCCCTAGTCCTTTTAATTACGTTTACAGCACTCTAAAATCCTAGTGAAAAGTCTAGGTTACGACTCCTTAAGTACCGAAACCGTAAGTTACCGAAATCGCGTGACGTCTTAGAAGATTACTTAGCGGACTTTAAGACCGTGAGGAACATTAAATTAGGTTACAAAGTGCCAAAGAAAACAAATGAAATTAAATTTCATAAGTCATCACAAAATATTTATCATATCACAAAAATCAGAATTTAACTGGAAATTCCGTAACTCGGTAACACGACTGGAAATCGGTTTATTAACTCGCAAATGTCAATCGTGATCGAATCAAATACATTTTGATGAATGCTATGAACTTATAAAATAAAGTTTCATGACTCACACTTTAACCAACAAAAACATCACAAAAATCGGAAATTAACCGAAATTTCGTAACTCGGCAAACGCGGCCCGAATCGAATAAACGAAACTCGAATCCGACAAACTAATACTTGAATATCCATTATAAACAATATAAAATACAATTTGAAGTATTTTAGAAATTTAGAACATCAATTTTTATAACCCTTATATTAAGCATAAAAACAACACAATTTAAAGCTTTGAAATGTGCAAGATTTTAATAATAATAAATACCACAACTAATACATATTATATTTTATCAAAAAAATAAAATAAAAAATGCAAATTATCATGCCAAAACCGGACCTCCCCTTCCCCCACTCAAATCCTCTCTTTTTCTTACAAAACTCCACTCACAATGTTAAGATTCCATGCAAAGCCTTCACCATTTTCACACTCTTTCTTTCCATCATTTTCTCTCTTTTCTCTCAAGAAAAACACACACAAAACCTCTCTTTTCACACACTAAACTCCAGAAAATATTCATCCAAAGATCATCATCTCAAAGGTGTTCTTCCATTAAAACACACTCTTAAGGTAGAATAACCATTCCTAGCTTCCATTTCATACTTTCTTTATGTTTATTTCATGTAAATACATGGATTTTATGCCTATTTCATGGCTAAAATTCTCATTCAAGGGTTGATGTTTTGTAGTTTCCCTTACACTTGTTTAAGTGTTAAAACAAAAGGGCAACCCATGATCAAACCGAAATCAAACTGAAAAATCATCTTTTTAGTGTTTGAATGCTTATTTACTTGTTCTTGCTAGAATAAATGGTTTAAAATGTTAAAATATGTTTATATTTCTATAAAACACATGTTCATGCATAAAAGACAAGACTTCAATCTTTGGATGAGGTCTAAAAATCGTTTGGTAGTGAAATCACACCAAAAAGATCACTTTGTCATGCATGTAATCTGTCCACATTTTTACCCTACTTTGATTGACCATAACTCAGTCAATATTGGTCCAAAATTCTTGATTTTTCTTCTATAATTTAGCTTAATGTCTTACCTTTAAAACCCAACTGGTCTCACTCAAATCCATTGAGTTTACGACCTCCAAATGTATCACACAAATTTGATGCGCAAACAGTAACTTTTCTGTTAGCACCTTGATGTGATATTTGTTCATGGGTCTTAAAGTGTTCAATAAATCTAAGAAAAATTATTTTAGACTCCTAACATGTATATCTCAGTAGAATAAAAAGATAGAAATTTATCTTGATGATTAAGTATTTTTAGAAAATGCATGAACTGAAAATTTTTGAACTATATTTCATGTTTCATGCCAAGTTTGGTAATTTTTAGATGTTCTATTCATGTATTTTCATTATTTTGTTGACAACTCGAACAATTACCGGCAACGTTAATTAAAGGGAAATTCAAACTTTTTCGGCACTTTGTAATTTAATTAGCTAGCTAAGCAATCCTAACAAACCGTACTAGTCGAGAAACTAATTAGAAATCTTGTGTTCTTAGGAATTGAATAGGAGTCAAAACCCGTTCGGTACACGCATTACATCCATCAGTACGCTCACGCTCAATAGTGAGTACTCAGCCCCTAATTTTAACGCTTTATTAAATATTTTGGGGTGAAAAACATGCATGAATGACTTGAATGATTTATATACTTGAAAATGATGTGTTTTATGATGCACTTGATTTACAAATGCCATGATATGATTATTGTGCTATGCTATGCTAAATTTCAAAACAATGCCGTGAATGCTTATCGATGTTACATGATTATATGTTTGATTTCTATCGTATCTAAAGTCCCCGGTATATTCACACGACCATTAACTCTATATGAGCCAAATGATGCATATGAATAGTACTATTTGGGAGCGAGACCACCTCCCCACTCACGCGGCCACGTGAGTGCATCCCATCATCCTAAATGCCAACGATAGGGCATCTCTCTTTGGGGCAAAGGTTTATCGGTTGTAGGTTTGGTTGTGGACTCAAGCATAATTTAATCATCGATTTTTATACACAAAAATGTAATAGCATAGTGATTTCATAAACACCTATCAACGAATGACGTTTTGATATGAAAATGACGTTGCTTTGAAACTATAAACCTGTGACAAGAGCTCTACAATGACGTTGTTATTTGAAATAAATCTTCCTTAAAACTATAAACATTACGATTTGAACCTTACCATGACTTTGTCATTTGAAACGTTACTTCTTTAGGAATCATACAATTATAACTGGAGTTTTTAAATTATAAATCATTGTGGTCTTGACAATTATAGACGTAGTTTCAAAATAACGCCTCTTTTCTCATGATACTCGATAGAATAACCTGTCTAAAATATGAACGTTTTGATATTAACATGATAAATTCATTATATCTATGAACTTATTAAATGTTAACAAATGAGTCTTATATTCGTAACTTGAAATTAGTAAACACTAAATCTAGAGTTTTATCAACATGATTTGAACGTTTCATTTAAAATATGAGTATGGCGTTATAAATGAATTACGACCTATAATTGAATTCCCAAAAGGAATCACTTCTAAATGAGTCTCGTTTTTAAATAAACTTCTTTTGCAAATAAAATACCGGTTCACGAATAGATCTAACCTTCAAATAAATATCGCTCTTAAATGAGTCTTGCGTTAACAAATCACTTTTATAATTACCCTTGCGATAACATTTGTTTATCATCAAGAATTGATTTTACTTAAGTATCGGATAACTATCTTCGTCCTATGAGCTCGACACTAAACAAATTATCCTTGTAAACTAATCACGTATAACGTGTAACGTTTAAACCAAACTTCATAAACTTTTAAAGAGGGTCTATCATTACACAAAACCTGGGTACTCACCAACTATGTTTCATAGTTGACCTGTATTTTACATGCTTTTCAGGAATTAGTCATAATCTGTCAATCGAAGCTAATCCGGCTATTTGATCTATGCCAACACTAGCATACGGAATTCATATCTTTTGGGATGTAATAGCATGTTTAGGATATTTACTTTTGTGCTGTAAACGCTTGTAATACTTTATGTAATGTATTAATTGTAGACCGTTGAACGGTGATCTTTGTAATTTTCGATTATGAAATCATTGTACTGTTACATCTCGTGTTTCCGCTTTAGCGGGGTGTGACACTGCGTTCCTTTAATTTGATTGTCTTTCCAACTCTTGGCTTAATCTTCTCATACTTCATTGATCTACCCTCAGTCCGAATGATTCTCTCAACATAAGTTGCATAGGGATCATTACTGGGATTTATCAGTTCTAAGCATGCCAAGTCTCGGATTTCAAATCGAGGAAGCGAACTGAATACTTTAAGCTTTTTATCAAAATATTGAACTCCGTCAAACCTTTTAATAGCGAAAAGTTTCAAATCAGAGTCAAAATACCAGCCGATGATTCCCTTTCTTGGAACTTTCTTTCCAGTGATATCCACTTCAGACATCCAAATCTTTTGCTTTTTCCTCTTCAGAGGTCTAAACATGGGATTGTTTTTTAGTCTTTCAGGAAGCTCATCTTCAGATTCAGAACTCGTTGATTGATCTAGATTCTCATCTAAATCCACAACTCTTTCTCCTTCTTCGTCCTGAATGATCACCGTAGTTGTAGATGGACTTACGATGTGTTCATCGATATTTGCATCGGGATCTACATCATCGTCTATCCCCTCATCAATACTCAAAGTCCAATCCTCATGAGGCACAAACTCTCCTTCTTCTAGGTCAAAGTCAATATCCTCATCGATTTCTTTTGGCATATCGCCTTCAGAATCGGATAAGTCCAACATTTCTAGACCTATCGAAAAGAAATATACACAATTGTATTAATATCATAAATCCTTTTATTGATTTCCCTGAATCAATCCAAGAATTTTCTTATTAATCCCTTCGTGTATTTAATGTACATTATATATATACTTACAAATCTTTCATCGATTATCATAATCAATCTAAGATTTCAAAAGTCTTATAATAAACAAACATTATATATTAAAACATTATAAACATTAATGTATTACACATTCAAGTTTACATTTAATTAAAAAACACATATGTTCATTGCATAGTTAACTTGTCAATCTCACGATTCTCAAGTCTAAAATGCAAGGATTGATATAACTCAAAACTTATTAAATAACATATTTAGCTTGTAATGCAGAATCTCAAGTCCAATATATTACATAATAATTCAAAGTTACAATGTATTAATAATTACAATCAGTCTATATTAATACAAGCTTCACCTTCTTCCGCACCACCCTCTGCACCAGCACAACTTCCACTTGCTCCTGCAGACTCCCCCTGAATGTTAGCTTGCTGACTTATCGTTGACGGACCAGCCAGCTCACTATCCTTTGGAGCCGTGGGATCATCATCCTCATCATTTCTTCTCTTCTTCGCAAGCTCATCTTCCTTGCAGGACTCCTGATATATCAGTATCTCCCCCTGAGGTGGCTTGTCCTTCAGAAAGCTGGTGACCAGGCGATCAAGTCTGTCAATTTGTCACTGCTTATCAACTACATCATCTATCAAATTGCTATTGGTCTTGATGAGCAGTGAGTAAGCTTTATTCTGTTCAGTGACACTCTCAGAAAGAGACAGAACTTGAGATTGTAAGAAGTTGACGGTAGCCTCCAAATCGCTAACTCTGGACTCTAAGCTGACAATACGTTCAGAATCAGTCACAAGTGAGGTGGATGGAGCATCAGTAGTGGTGAGTGGGGTCGTGGCAGCAGGTGGTTGCATTTTCTTAGCTATCTCAGTAGCTACATCTGTCAGAAGGCGAGCGGCAACCCTGCTGGACTTGGTGGTTGCGTGCGAAGATGGACGAACCAAAGCAGCAATCATTTCAGCCTCAGAGGGCGTAGAACGTGATTGTGTAGGTGCTGCAGAGGTTGAAGTAGGTTGCTTAGCCTGCTTGCGGGGGCGAGTGATAAGTGACTCCTCCTCTTCATCTTCATCTTCATCTTCTTCAATAAGGACAAAGTCAAGATCTTGGTCAGCGGCTTTTCTTTTTAACTTTAGTGCCGGATCCATAATCAACTTTGATCCCTGACGAATCATGCCGGCTGGGATCCCGGAGACAGACCCAGATGGTCCAGTCTCATCATCATCATCTGAATCAGAATCAGAAGTAGAAGCAGCTTCTCCATCTCGTCCCGATGGCCCAACATCACCAGATGGTTCATCAATGCGTGGTGGTTCAGCAACATATTGATCAACATCCTGCATAATCGGATCATTGGCATCATCATTTTGAGCCAGCACTTGTTGCACCACTTCTGCAGCAACTTCAGCATTGATCTGTGGGCCAAGTTGGTTTGCCTGTTCTAAAACCTCCTCAATCAGCTCCTGTGGCTCAGGTGCACCCTCGGCCACATCAAATCAATCAAACCGTTGTTTAGTGGCGTCACATACTCAGGATTGATCAAAGAGCCAAACCGTTCTGTAGGCTGAGGCTGCAAACCAAAACGACTCGGCTTATGCAAAAACATTGCATTATAAGCTCGGAGCCCGATAGTATCAACCTTCAGATCTGCTTGAAGAACCGGCAGATCAGGGATAGAGGCCCTAATGATCAGCATACAGAATCTCGGGTAGATCATGAACTGTGATCTGACAGCTCCCGAGATCTGTCGAGCAATCTCCCCGAAAATATAATCTGAGAAACTGTATGGTTTATTGTAAACCAGTGACAGTACTCCTGATAACAGTGAAGGGCTCAGCTCATCATAACCACCCTTCTTGGCACCAAAGACTGTCACAAGGACGTGCCATAAGAATCTCCATTCTCCGAAGACTAACGCCTTTAGGAATTGACGTCCACGCATTGGCCCTACGTAGCCCATACGTTCAAGTGCTCCTTCGATGAAATCTGAGGAAAACACTGTAGGTCCGGCTTCCTGATCAACGGTCCCCAACAGTAGAATGTTCCGTAGATCGGAGGAAGAGAAAACAACGGGTCGATCATTCACCCGTGTGCGAATCACCGGTGGATTTACAACAGTATCAAACTGAATATTAGCCCAGAATTGGGTTAATATATCCGTGATAGTGCGGGGGACTCCGTGATGGCATAATGTATCCTTGAATGAGCCAGAAACGTAAGAATCCGAGCTACCCGAGAGGCACCTCGTGCAGTGACATCCAAATCAACTAGCACGTTGTGATAAGCAGCAAATAGTCGAGCCATATCTGTAACAAAAAGATCACACACAAGTCAGACAATTTGTTTAACAATTGTAAGGCTTATATGATCTACAACTCATAATTGAACTATTAAGTCGTGAGACTTAATTAACAATTATAGTTGTAAATCATATATATAATTGTCACACCCCGCTAAAGCGGAAACACGAGATGTAACAGTACAATGATTTCACAATCGACAATTACAAAAGATCACCGTTCAACGGTCTACAATTAATACATTACATAAGGTCTTACAAGCGTTTACAGCACAAAAGTAAATAATCTAAACATGCAATTACATCCAAAAGAGAAAATCCCGTAACGCTATAGCAGCATAGATCATATAACGGGTTTAGCTTCAATAAACAAGTGGTGACTAATTCCTGAAAAGCATGTAAAAGTAAACAGGTCAACTATGAAACATAGTTGGTGAGTACACAGGTTTTGTGTAATGAAAGACCCTTTTCCAGTGTTTACAAAGTCTAGTTTAAAAGTTCCACGTTACTACGTGATTAGTTCGCAAAAGTAGTATGTTTAGTGTCGAGGCTCATACAAAGACGATAATCATCCGATAAGTTCTTGAAATCAATTTTTAGGATAGTCAAACGCTATTGCGCGGATAATTATAAAAGTAATTTGTTAAAACAAGGCTCATTTAAGAGCGATATTCATTTGATAGCTAGATTCATTTGTTAATCGATGTTTTGTTTGCAAAGGAGGTTTATTTAAGAACGAGGCTCATTTAGGAGCGATTCCCTTTTTGTACTCAATTAAAAGTCGTGATTCATTTATAACGCCCCACTCATATTTTCAAAGGAATATTTAATTCACGTTTATAAAACTCAAGATATAGTGTTTAATAAGTTCAAGTTATGTTTATAAAACTCATATTGTAGTATTTAATAAGTTCATGTTACGTGTATAAAGCCAATGGATCATCAAATCAATATCAAAACGTTTAAAGTCTCAACGGATTATTATGTCGAAGTTCATAAGAATGCGCGACGTTATTATGAAACCACGTTTATCATTGTCCAAAACCACATTGATTTATTGTATAAAACTCAGGTTATAAAATCTATGGTTTTAAAGAAATATGGTTTCTAATGACAAAGTCATTTTCAAGTTCGGGTCGTAAGGTTTATAGTTTCAAAGAAATGCCCTATCGTTGGCACTTAGGATGATGGGATGCACTCACGTGGCCGCGTGAGTGGGGAGGTGGTCTCGCTCCCAAATAGTACTATTCATATGCATCATTTGGCTCATATAGAGTTAATGGTCGTGTAGATATACCGGGGAGTTTAGATACGATAGAAAACAAGCATATAATCATGTTCGTATAAACGGAAAACATTTACGACATTATTTGTAATCAATACGACATTTTAACCATGTGAAGTATTCGAAAGTAAGCATAGCATATAGCATAGCATAGCATTTGTAAATCAAGGATAGCATTTGTAAAACGAGCATAGTATAAGCATAGCATTCGTAAATCAAGTATAGCATAAGAATAGTATTTGTAATCCAAATATAGTAGTTAGATCATATAGCATGCTTTTCACCCAAAAATTTAAGTAAAACGTTAAAAAGAGGGGCTGTGTAAACTCACTATTGAGCGTGAGCGGAAGGATGGATGTAATGCGCGTGCCGACTGGGTTTGACTCCTATCCAAGTCCCAAGAACACAAGGTTTCTAATTAGTTTCTCGACTAATACGGTTTGTTAGGATTGCTTAGCTAGCTAATTAAATTACAAAGTGTCGTAAAAGTTTGAATTTCCATTTAAATTACGTTGCCGGTAATTGTTCAAGTTGTGAACAAAATAATGAAAATATATGTATACAATATCTAAAAATTACCAAACTTGATATGAAACATGAAATATAGTTCAAACATTTTCTGTGAAAATTTGGGGATTTTTAGACGTATGGATTATTTATAATCATTTTATGTCTAATAAGTGGGATAATTATGGGAAAAATAGTAATTATACAGGAAAAATTCTGGAATTTTTACCAGATCATTTTCTACCCATTTTTAGGTTTGTGTAAAATTTCTAAGTCGTTTTAAGCACTGGAACTTAGGTTCCCAACATTATGCGTTTTAACGAGACGTAAATCGGAAAACATATCAAAACACCTCCAAAGAGTGTGAAATTTTGAGTATAGTGTCATTTCCTGAGGAAAATGAAACTATAATTTTCCCATAATTATTTGGTGTCCAAAAGTTTTTTCCATGAATATTTCACCTTTTATAGGCTTTATTTTCATTAATTTAGGAAAAATACTTATTTTTTTCCAAAAATTCCAATTTTTATTTTCAAGAATCTTTTCATGATCTAGTTACTGGAAAAAATAATCCCCAAAATTTTAACACGTTTTCTCTAGCAATTATGTATTTTTGAATCATCACAACACAAGTATTTGAGATTTACAAGCTTACAACAATGCATGATGTTCATGCATTTTCTAAAAATATAAGGTCAACAAGATAAATTACCATCTTTTTATTCTACTGAGATAAACTTGTTAGGAGTATAAAAACAATTTTTTTGAATTTATTGAACACCTTAAGACCCATGAACAAGTATCACAACAAGGTGCTTACAGAAAAGTTACTGTTTCGCATCAGTTTTGTGTGATACATTTGGAGGTCGAATACTCAATGGATTTGAGTCAGACCGGTGGGGTTTTAAAGTTAAGACATTAAGCTAAATTCTAGAAGAAAAATCAAGATTTTTGGACCATTTTTCACTGAGTTATGGTCGTTTCAAGTGAGGTTAAAATCTGGACAGATTACATATAAGACAATGGTGATCATTTTGGTGTGTTTTTCACTACCAATGATTTTTAAATAAACTCTATAACATCAAAAAGTCGACTTTTTCGGTTTGATTTCAGTTTGATCATGGGTTGCCCTTTTGTTTTAACACTTAACAAGTGTAAGGGAACCTACAAACCATCAATCCTTATATGAGACTTTTAGCCATGAAAAAGGCATAAAATCCATGTTTTTACAAGAATCAAAGTAGGAAATTGCAAGAATGGAAGCTAGAGATGGTGTTCATACCTTAGAAAGTTGGTTTAGGTGTATGAATACCTTCAAATATATGATTTAAGGATGGATATTCTCTGGAGTTTAGTGTGTGAAAAGAGAGGTTTTGAGTGTGTTTTCTTGAGAGAAAATGAGAGAAATGATGAGAGGAAGAGTGTGTAAGTGGTAGAAGACTTTTGCCTGGAATATAAGTGGTTAGTGGAGAGGTTGAGTGGAAAAAAAGAGAGAGGGGAAGGGGGGTCCGGTTTTGGGTCATTAAAATGAGATTTTTAACTTATTTTTTTGTCAAAATAAAATGTATATTAGTTATAGTATTTATTTGTATTAAAATTGCATAAGTCTTGTACATTTAAAGGCTTTAAATTGTGTTGTTTTTGTGCTTAATATTAGGGTTGTAAAAATTGATGTTCTAAATTTATAAAATACTTCAAATTATTAGATTGTTTATAATGGATATTCAAGTATTAGTTTGTCGGATTCGAGTTTCGTTTATTCGATTCGGGTCGCGTTTGCCGAGTTACGGAATTTCGGTTAATTCTGATTTTTGTGATTAAAGTTTGAGTCATGAAACTTTATCTTATAAGTTTATAACATTCATCAAAATTTATTTGATTCTATCACGATTGACATTCGCGAGTCAATTAACCGATTTTCGGTTGCGTTCACTGAGTTAAGGAATTTTCGGTTAAATTCTGATTTTTGCGATGTGATAACTATTTTGTGATGACTTATGAAATTTAATTTCACTTGTTTTCTTTGGCACTTTGTAACCTAATTTTGTGTTCCTCACAGTCTTAAAGTTCTCTAAGCAGTCTCCTAGAACGTTACGCGATTTCGGTAACTTACGATTTCGGTACTTAAGGAGTCGTAACCTAGACTTTTCACTAGGATTTTAGAGTGCTGTAAACGTAATTAGATAGACTAGGAATTTAAGTGCGTTAATGACCTGAGATTTTTGACGGTTGTCACAATAATCAATATGTCTAACCCTTTATTTAACCTGTTAAAAGTATATAACTTATTATACGAGATCATAAGTCTTATAAAGTAAAGGTATGGAATTTTTCGTGTTCACATTCAAGTCTACACGACTAACCGTTTATTAATTTATAACTCTTAATTTTAATTAATCTAGAGTCCTTAAATGAAATTAAAATAACATAGTCAACTCGCATAACAAATCAAACAAGTCAACAAGCAAGTCAACTCGCAAGTCAGCTTGAAGCTCACCTCGCAAGTCAACTCGTGTTCCATTTCTATCATTCTACTCAAATCAGACATCTTGGTAAGTCTCAAAAGTTGTCAAATCACACAATTTAGTAAGTTTCGTTCGCAGGTGAATCTCAACTCGCAGCTGGTTTCAGTTCGCAGAGGACTTCAACTCGCAAGTGTATCTCAACTCGCAAGTGATCTCAACTCGCAGAGGAAACTCAACTCGCAAGTGTATCTCAACTCGCAGAGGACTTCAACTCGCAAGTGATCTCAACTCGCAAAGGAAACTCAACTCGCAAAGGAAACTCAACTCGCAACTGAATCTCAACTCGCAGCTGAATCTCAACTCGCAGCTGAATCTCAACTCGCAGCTGAAACTCAACTCGCTTATAACAGCTAAAACCCTAATCTCAACTCGCAAAACGGCGCTGTGAAATCTGGAAACTGAAACTTTTTGGTATTTTTATGATTAAATCAGTAGATTACGATCGTAAACAACCCTAAATATGTTATATAACCTAAAACCTTGAAACCAAAACGTTTCTAAGCCCGAAAGCTCTGATACCAATTGTAAGGTCACTAGATCTTGGTTCGATAACGGATTATCTTTAAGGTATTGAGGTGCGGAATCCTCAATACGTTAGGTTTAGGCTTATATAACTTTGCTATCAATTAACAAGCTTCGTTTTGATATTAACTAGGTTAAACACTCAAAACCGAGCCTATAATATAATAGCCTTTATATCTTCACGAAAAACGAGGAGAATATTTAATATTTGCTGTGTGTAATAAATGGCACGGATTCCAATAAAAATGCACAACCATTTTTATTTATATCAGACTCAACTCGCAGGCCATGGGCCTTGCGAGTTGACTCAACTCGCAGCCTTTACTTATATTTATTTTAGTATATACCTTTCTCCACATGTTATTATCTGCTTTGAATAAATAAATCTAGACAACTTCATTATATGATGTACTAGTAGGCAAATTCTGCTGTGATTTCTGAGCATATAATAAGCTAAAATTATTTCGTGTGTTGTCTAATGTGATCTGCTATATGATGTATGACATAAGTCTTAATTGTTGAATGATAGTATAAACCATACACTATTATGAAAGATCTATGAATATACGTCAAGACAAATAGTAAGAATTATGGCTATTAGCAAAACTACTGGTGACTTTGTTGTACTAAGTACAGACCTGACTCCTTTAGTTTTGCCAATGGTTTCAAATTTGTTTTGTTCATATTAAGGGATCTTATATTGTACTAAGTACAGATCTAGAACCACTAGTATCTTCAAAACAGGCTTGATGTTTGTCATATTTTACAATAACTCAAGGGTATGTTATATGCTTCGAACAGAACATCATTTAGTAACCTCTACCTTGAATCTGAAAGATACAGTGTTATGTGTTCTACTTGATTTCTCAGTATGCCATATTTTTGGATCATATTAGTTAACATGCATACCAACAATACAAGGTTTGCTTGGAAATCAGAGTAGACTTTGTTTTGTGGACCATAATATCGGTAATCGTCTTGAACTGTCTATGATAATTGAACGTTTCATTTTGATGAATCATTCGATCTTCATTACTGTAAACGAACGAATTATATTGTGTGGACTAAGGTAATCAAGTTATACTTTCATAAATATAAGTCGATAAATGGTTAAGTTGTAAGTTTTCTGTAACTTATTGTGAATTTCATGAGGTATGTATACTAACTATCTGCTTAGACTTGTTAATAAACAATTGGTCCTGCTTATTCTTTCTAATATGATCTCTCCACATAAATTTTTAACGCCCTCTTATCTGTTTTATTTCTTTTATTTGTTTCTTTAATAAAAGGTACTTGATGCAAATGTTTATCATGAATATTTGTCGGTTTTATATTATATTTCTATTCTTATTTTTATTATTATTTTATTTTATTCTCTGATTTTATACGTTCGTGTTGACTTATGGTTACATAACAAGTGAAAAATAATCATATTTTAGACTTGTATGTATTGTGTGGGATTAAAATTATACTAAGTTTAAAAAGTATGTGTTTTTAGTCAAAACTGCGAATTGACTTTGACCTGCGAATTGACTCTGGCCGGCGAGTTGACCTCACTCTGCGAGTTGAGCAAAACTTGCGAGCCGAGTCAACCAAGTATAAATACTTGCGAGTTCACTAGTCAAAGTCACTATTTACTGCGAACCGACTTTATTTCCTTGCTAATTGACCTACTGCGAAACGAGCCGAGACGTTGATTTCGCAAATTCTTCGAAATTTTTACTTCGCAAACAACGCTTTCACCTCATCTATTGTAATCACTTTTACATTGTGAACATTTTGAGGTATAAATCAAGCAATTTCACCGTATAATTAACTCAAAATCGACATTTTTTATAAATGAGGGTTTTGTTTAAAACTTACACAAATTACTAACATATAATGCTCAAACTAACAAGAAACCTTAGGGTTTATGTTAATCGGAGTATCTAGTACAAAATGGCATAACTTGCTTGTGATAAAACTTGCACAAATTGAATTTTAAATCTGACGTCATCAAGGCAGCTCATCTTGAGAATTGAGTTCAAACTCAATTCGCAGACTTGACTTGCGAGTTGACTTGTTGACCTGTGAGTTGACTTGTTGACTTACGAGTTGAAACTTGCGAGTTGACTTGTTGACCTGCGAGTTGACTTGTTGACTTGCGGATTGAGGTGTTCTGCAAGTTGAATGCCTTTGCGAATTGACTTGCGAGTTGAACACTAATTTTAACTTACGAACTCTCGATTAATTACTTGATTAAGAGTTATAAGTTAATATGTTATATTGTTAGTCGTCTCGACTTAAATGTGAACACGTAAAACCATATACTCTTTATATAAGACTTACGACTTGTCGTAATAAGTTATATATTTTTAAAACAAACCTAAGACTCTTTGTAACAGGTTAAGCAATCGGTTAGACTTATTGATTATATATATATATGATTAACAACTATAATTGTTAATTAAGTTTCACAACTTAATCGTACAATTACGCGTCGTAGATTATATAAGTTCATCAATATATGTTAAACTAATTGTCTGACATTTGTGTGATTTTTACATTACAGATATGGCTAGACAATTTGCAGCTCATCACAACGTGCTGGTTGACTTAGACATCACTGCACGAGGTGCTGCACGTGGTGCTGCACGTGTGGCTCGGATTCTTACATTCCTGGCTCGTTCCAGAATACAATATGCTATTGTAAGTCAGTGTCTATTCGGATCGATAACGAGGTTATCTAACGTATTAAAGTGCGGAATCCCTCAATACTTAGTTATAGGATCTATAACGAATTGTTTCACAATTATAGTGAATCGGGTATCTAATTTGCTTCGTATTGATTATTAATCTCAATTAAACGATCAATACCTAGCCTTTAGAAGGTTTAATTGCTCTGGAAAACTCAGGAAGTTCGTATGTGTGTATAGGCAAAAAAATTAATTAGGTTTGAAACCTAATTTGTATTTATAGCCGTCTCAGTTCGCGGGTTATGGACTTCTGCGAACTGACTCGGTTCGCAGCCCATTTAGGCCCAGCGAACTGACTCGGTTCGCAGCCCAAATTTGTCCTGCGAACTGACTCGGTTCGCGGTCAAACTTGGTCAACATTTTTCAGCTTTTTGATTTTTCACTCTAAAATGTTTTCCAACCACAGTTTTTCATTTACAATTCAAAACCAATATACAAACTCGATTAAAATTAATACAATACCTATTACGAGCTAAAGAACCCTTTTACAAGCTAGATCTGTTGTCACAAAACATGTCTCAACAGACTCCCCCTTGACAATAGCTCTAGCTGTCTTAGTGTCTTGGTTGTTGGTACATTTAGAGTGTCTGTCACTTGGTCTAGGTTATCGAGTTGAAATATTTTTGTCTTGTTTTTGTAACTAGCGATATTGCAATATCGCTTAAGCGATATTACAATATCGCATATGCGATATTGCAATATCGCCAAACAGGCAGATTAGACAAGTATAAATATGTTTAGGGTTTCAGTTTTTGGTCAACTTTTGACATACGAATTTCAGCAGCTGTGTTATTTTATCTGGCATTTTATATTGTATTCACAACTGGTTTGGTTGATTAAATATATTCTTGTGATTACTTTGTTGAATTATGTTATTAAACGTACTTTGATTTGCTATTGAATTCCGCGCTTTAGCATTGCTTGATTGATTCATTGTCTAAGGTCTGTGCCTTAACGGTCCTACAAGTGGTATCAGAGCCATTAATCATTGGATTAGTGGTCTTTTGAATCAATTTTAGTACTTTTTTAAATCTTTTAAACGTGTTTTTTGATAAACAAATCGTTTATCAGTCTTAAAAGGTTTTTTTTGGTCATTAGTTTTGGTGATATCTGCTATTTTGTTCGTATTTTTTAAACCTTATTTTGGTTTGATTCGTAAAAAATTATTTTTTAAGGTTTACAGCCGTTTTAGCGACATTAATAGCGATATTACATCAATATCGCCATTAGGGTTTTAGCGACATTGTTATTTCTGTGCTCATTAATTTGAGCGATATCACTAGCGATATTATCTTGATATCGCCTGATTGATTTTAGCGATATTGTCCCAATATCGCCTGATTGATTTTAGCGATATTAATCCAATATCGCCCTTTGGTATCTGATTTTGATTTGTGCTTTAACTAGCGACATTGATAGCGATATTATCAATATCGCCCCATCAATTTAACCTGCGATATTATCAATATCGCTTGTGATTTTAAATCAGATTTTTAATTAAGACAAAATTTACCTTAAAATTTAAAATGTCGACCTTACAAGCTGTGAATGCCATGCTAAAACACAATGCTGAAGTTGGTTCTGCTAATAAACCTCCATTCTTTGCTCCTGGAATGGAATATTCTGAATGGAGAGGGAGGTTTCTATCGTTTGTAGCGTTTACTGATCCAGAAATGGAAATTCCTTTACTCGAACGGTATGTTAGACCAGTTTCGAGTGGAGAACATGTTGGTATTCCTCCACCTAAACCAATTCGTTCAATGTCGGTTGAAGAACGAAAAGCATGGGAGTGTGAGAGAAAAGCTCATTCTGCCATCACTATGGCACTACCTGCTGATGCAATGAAAATGTTTAAACAACATGACATTGCCTATGACTTATGGAATGGAATAGCTGAACGGTGTGGAGGAACCACTGAGTATAAACAGAGCAAACTGGAACTTGTGAAGAAACAGTACGATCTGTTTGACATCCAAAAGAATGAAACAGTTAAAGATCTGTTTTGTAGATATTCACGCCTTGTGAATGAATTAAAAGAAGGAGGGTATAAATTTAGTACCATTGAGGTTAATAAGAAACTCTTAAATGCCCTTCCTTCTCACTGGGAAACTCGTGTGCTGATGATGGAAAATGATCCAGATGTGCTGGCAATGACTCTAGATCAACTCATTGGAAAATTGGAGACCTGTGCATTGGATATTCAAAAGAAAAGCACAAGATCTGGTTCCTTACTTCCTGACAATAGTAATTTTGGATATGGTAGTACAGCACTCTTATCTGGACCGTCTACCTCTGCATCTAAGTCAAACTATTCTCAGGGAAATCATTCTGCTGGAACATTCTCTTCGTTTCCACCTCAACCATCCTCTTCTGCCATTGCTTCTCAAAATGAGCATGCAGTTATTTTCAACGCATTCTTATCATCTTATGATGATTTCCTTTCAAAGAGGATTAGCTCGATAGATCTTACCGATGAGGATTTTGCCCAAGTGGATCCTGACGAGCTAGAGAGGGTTGACCTCCGTTGGAACATGGCTATGCTCACAAGAAGGACGAAGACATACTTGAAGAGAACTGGAAAGAGATCTCTTGAAGATGTTACTGATAAAACGAGTATGGGTTTTGACAAAACAAAGATCAGATGTTATAAATGTCAAAACCTAGGCCATTTCGCAAGAGAATGTGAGAAGGGTAGACAACCCTCGACGGGTTTCACAAGACCTTCTGCCTTCAAGAAGGACAATGAAGTTGCCAAGGCTGCTATAATGTTGGAAGATGAAGAAGCCTATGACTTCTCGGCCATGGATGATCAAGATAATATAGCACTGATGGCAGATGTTGAGAATCAGGTAGAATGTGATTCATTTAACTGTGAAACCTGTATTAAATTAACTGGTAAAATTAACAGGTATATAGTAGATAATGATCGTTTGAATACAGATTTAACAAATCTTGTTCAAGCGAACAGAGTTTTAAAAGACAATGAAAAGGTTTTTGAAATAAGTCAAAAAACACTTATCGATGAGAAGAAAGATCTAAAAGCTATGATTTACAATAAACAAGATGAAATCGATAGCTATTTAAAATTGATTGTTCATCTTAAAAAAGATCTTGCTTCTGCTCAAGCCGATAACCTTGATTTAAAAAGAAAACTAACAAACATTTCAACATCTACTATGGTCTTTTCTGACATCCTTCAAAGTCAAAGGACTGATACAAAAAGCAAGGCTGGCCTTGGTTATCACAACCATCCTCCTCCTTCAAACTTGAATCAGCCTATTCTGTCAAAGGATGAAATTAAAGATTTTGTGGCTTCTGTTCTCCAGAAGGATACAATTCTAGTGGTTGAACCAGTTATTAAGCCTAAATCTGAAGAGGCTGCTGATGTCAAGCGACCTGAGTCGCTTAAAGTTCCAACTTTAAACAAAAGGAAGGCTGAGCTTATTAAGCCTATTCTGTTTGTGCCTTCAACAACTGTTGAAGAGGTGGTGGAAGTGGAAGATGTAACTCACGAGGTTACAAAGAAAGTTGAGAAAAATAATAGTAAACCTGAAAATTTAATTCTTACTATCGAAGATAGAGGACAAATTTTTACTAAAAAACACTCAACTACTAAGGATTTAAAAATGAAACAGGTAGAGAATATTAAAAATCATAATGTTTCAATTAAAACTCCTTCATCTAAGGTTATCTCAACTATCAATACAGTTACTCCATCATGTTCACATAAGTGTTCATGTGCGGTAAATGTACCTGATATCAAAACTCGTAGGTCACCTCTTTCACCTAAACCACTATCGAGTGATGATAAGACCTTCAGAGAGAGAAGATCTTGTTTTTACTGTAAGAAGCAAGGTCATCTCATTAATCAATGCCCTATTCTTGCTAAGAAATGGGCATCACGACATGATCCAGGTCATTTCAAAAGTTAATGACATCACTCCTACTCAACCGATAGCTAGAAAGGTTGATGTTATTAAAAAGCAATTTATTGTTCCTCAGAAAGTTTGGAAAAAGAAAAAGGAACAGGTTTTAGTTTCTTCTAAAATTATCACATCAGTAAATGAGAATGATTTACTGAAAAACAAAGTATTAACTGATGTGATAATAATAGATGAAGTTTCAGGAGAACCCAAGTCTATCAAGGCTTGGGTCTCCATTTCAAACTAACAATTTTTTTGTTGTTGTGTTGTGACAGTCAAAAGTGCAAAACAGCAAATGGTACGTAGATAGTGGCTGTTCACGACATATGACAGGCAATGTCTCCCTGCTTACAGATGTTAAACCACACAATGGAGGACATGTTGCTTTTGCTGGTGATACTGGAGGAACAATAACTGGATTAGGAACACTCACTAATGGACAAGTGAGCTTTGAGAATGTGAACTATGTTGAGGAGCTAAATCACAATTTGATTAGCGTCTCACAAGTTTGCGACAAGAAGTTCACTGCAGCATTTACAGACTTAGAGTGTTTAATTTTGAAGCCGGGATTTGTGATTCCCGAAGAATGGATTCTGATTAGAGCACCAAGAGTGAAGAACTCTTACATTTTGGATATGAGGACAGTTGAAACTAAGGAACACACCTGTTTATTATCCAAAGCTTCTTCTAAGGATTCATTATTGTGGCACAGAAGGATGGGTCATATTCATTTCAAGAAAATGAATTATCTGGTAAAACACGATCTAGTGGAGGGGATTCCTAAGCAATCTTTTGCTTTGGAAGATGATTGTGTTTCATGCTTAAAAGGAAAACAGCACAAGAAGTTTCACAAGTCTAAGCAAGTTAATTCCATTGAATCTCCATTGGAATTACTTCATATGGACTTGTTTGGACCCGTTAGTACGAGGAGTATTGGAGGCAAATCTTACTGCCTAGTAGTTACTGATGACTACTCTCGTTTCTCGTGGGTTTACTTCTTGCGTACAAAGGATGAAACACCAGATATATTGACCTATCTTTTCGATAGACTTGAAAACCTGTGCAATTTGAGGATTAAGAAGATACGTAGTGACAATGGAACGGAATTCAAGAATAAACTTCTTGAACTACACTGTCTACGTAAAGGGATTGTTCATCAATTTAGTGCTGCCAGAACTCCACAACAGAATGGGGTTGCCGAGAGAAAGAATAGAACGATCATTGAAACAGCTCGGACTATGCTTTCAGACTCTCATTTACCAATAACTTTCTGGGCTGAAGCAGTTAACACGGCGTGTTATGTATTAAACCGTGTTTTGATGAATAAACGGAAAAACAAAACTTGTTATGAGTTATTCAATAACCGGAAACCAAACCTAAAATTTTTAGAACCTTTTGGATGTCCTTGCACCATTTTAATTACAAAAGATAAGATTTCTAAATTCGGTGAAAAGGCATTTGATGGGTTATTTCTAGGGTTTTCGGTTAATTCTCCGAACAAGAGGGTCTTCAATAAGGAAACGGGAAAAATTGAGGAACATTTTGAAGTAAAATGTTTAAAGTACACGGAGATTCCAAAAGGAAAAGGTCCGGATTGGTTGTTTGAGTACGATTCTCTATTTAACTCATTCCACCTTCCAATTTTTGATGAAGTAGATGACGCTGTAACGCTTCTTCATGGATTACATCTTAATCCTGATATCTCTTCACCATCACCTTCTTCCTCTCCTGTTAACACTGTTTCTTCATCACCCTTGCCCGCTGCTGTTCCTGAGAGTTCTTCTGCTGATCAACAAACTGATGCCTCTCCTGCTACTGTTGATGCTATGGATGTCTCTCCTGTAATTGAAGAAGAACCTATTGCTCAAGAGGTTGAGCTAAATAATCTGGAAACAAACCTCACACCAGACTTAATACCCATTACTCGCATTCATCAGAACCATCCTACTAACAATATTATTGGAGATTTGAATGCAGGTGTTTTAACACGAAGCAAAGCAGCTGAAGCTTCATCAACGGTTGATCTTTCGGATGACATATCTGCAGATCTTGTTTTTCCGTGTTTGAAGGCTGAAATAGAGGAATGCTTCTTATCCCAAGTTGAGCCAACAAAGATTGATGCGGCTCTAAAGGATTCTCACTGGGTATCTGCGATGCAAGAAGAGTTGCAGCAATTTGTTAAATTGCAAGTCTGGACTCTTGTACCACTCCCAAAAAGTGTACACCCAATTGGAACACGTTGGGTATTTCGAGTAAAACGTGATGATAGGGGAGTGGTAATTAGAAATAAGGCTAGGCTTGTTGTTCAAGGATATACACAACAAGAAGGATTAGACTATGATGAAGTTTTTGCACCTGTTGCAAGAATGGAATCAATTCGTATTTTCCTAGCCTATGCCACATTTAAGGGTTTTCGCGTCTATCAGCTGGACGTGAAGAGTGCATTTCTATATGGAAAGGTTGCTGAGGAGATATATGTTCGTCAGCCACCTGGTTTTGAAGATTCAGTCAACCCAGACTACGTGTGCAAGTTGGATAAAGCCCTTTATGGTCTGCATCAAGCTCCGCGTGCGTGGTATGAACGGTTGGCGACGCACTTGATAAAGAATGGTTTTGAACGTGGTCAAATTGACAGCACTTTGTTCATCAAGTGAACTGAAAAGAGTCAGCTACTAGTTCAAATCTACGTAGATGACATTATTTTTGGTTCGACTGATGAATCTTTGTGTCGTGACTTTGAAAAGATTATGAAGTCTGAGTTTGAAATGAGTGCTATGGGGGAGTTGAAGTACTTTTTGGGTGTTCAAGTTGATCAATCTACGAAAGGCACTTATATTCATCAATCCAAGTACGTCAACGACATGTTGACTCGTTATCAGTTACTGGATTGTAAACAGTATGGATCTCCCATTCCTATCAACCATAATCTTGGACCTGATGCCGAAGAAGAAATGTGTGATGAAAAGCTATATCGGTCGATGATTGGATCCTTGATGTATCTTACTGCATCTCGACCCGATATAGTGTTTGCTGTGTCGCTGTGTTCTCGATATCAGTCGCAACCAAAGGTTTCTCACTTAAAGGCGGTCAAACGGATTTTTGGATATCTCAAACATAGACCTACTCTAGGTCTATGGTATCCAACTGAGAAATCATTTGCTCTCACAGCATATTCAGATTCTGACTATGGTGGTTGCAGTATCGATAAGAAGTCTACATCAGGAGGATGCCAGTTTCTCGGATCACGATTAGTATCATGGCAATGCAAGAAGTAAACAACAGTGTCAACTTCCACAGCGGAAGCTGAATATATTGCTGCTGCCAGCTGCTGTTCACAAATTTTGTGGATTCAGCACCAACTTCGTGATTATGGTTTACTCTTGACTATGACTCCATTATTTATTGATAATACTGCTGCTATCTGCATAACTAAAAATCCCGTACATCATTCTAAAACCAAACACATAGAGATTAGGTTTCATTTTATACGGGATTGCTATGAGAAACACTTGATTGACCTTGTTCAAATTGAAACTGAGAAACAAAATGCTGATCTGTTTACCAAGGCCTTCTCTAGAACTAGATTTGACCAACTGATTGACATGATTGGGTTGCGCTTCTTTCAGGACAAACTGTAAACTGTGACAAAACTTTTCTGTTGCTTATTTCTTTAATTCTGCATACAGCTGTTCATCTGGCAATAGCCACTCTTTATGTTTCTTAACATTAAAGAAAAGCATTATTGCAACATTTATAAAAGACGTTTAGTTGTGTCTGTAAACAACTAGGGAAATGATAGTACATTAGGAGACACTCTTCAATTGACAATATTACGTGTTATCCTTGATGTATCAGTAGGTTTTTCATGTATATGTTATACTTGTCCTTCTAGACATCAACCTACTTGCACGATGTATTGGTAGACATTATCATACTTATTCTTCATCATCTAAGAAATCTCTTAATCTGTGTATGATCTTTCGTGATGATCATCATATGATGTATGACAATGCGTCTTAATTCTTATGTGCCAAGCTTGCCATGCTTCTATTAACTTGAGTTTGTATATGACAACATTTGGGGAATTATGCTGTCTGTTTCCTTTGTTGTACGTTTGTACAGACCTGGTCTCAGTCAGTATACTTTCAAAAACACTGCAAACTTAAGTCAAAAGTACTTTCAAATCTTATAAAATCAAAGATTGCTTACGCGGTCGCCAAATGGTTTGACCAAGTTTGGTTTCGCAAACACCTGAATCAAGTGTATGTCGCTTTGTTGTACGCAAGTACAGACCTGTCACCGCTGGCTTGATTCTTAAAAATGTTGAATTCAAATGCTTTCTCTAATCAATCGAAGTTTTGAGCATGACTGGATACTAAGGGTATATCTATGTGAGATTCACGGAGTTTTTATTCACTCTAATAATAACTGTTAACTTTGAGGTTTGAGTATGTTACATGTTTAAGTGGATTACCGATAATCGTCCTGTTCCTGCTTGTCTCTTTGGCTAGTTAACTGTATGTGATAAATTTAAATTTGGATCTCTATACTGATAATCAAATTAACATTTTAAAATTGTTTTGCGAATTTGTCTTTCTAATATGATCCCTAATACGACATAATTTTATTTCGTCTTGTGTATTATTACTTAAAAAAAAAAAAAAAAAAAAAAAAAAAAAAAAAAAAGTTTGAACAGTATGCTGTGTGTGTTATATTTAATTTTAAAATTTTATTTAAATTTTATTTTTATTTTTGTCACAGATTACTGATTTTGTTTCTGTTTTTAGCGATATTGTTTGAATTCTAGCGATATTGATTCATTATAGCGATATTGTAATATCGCTGATATAGATATTTGATTTTAGCGATATTGTCTAGCGATATTGTGATATCGCTAGATATTTGAATTTTATATAAACAAATATCTGTCACATTCTTCGATACGCTTTCAAACCTTTCAGCGATATTAACTAGCGATATTGCATACGATTTTAGCGATATTGCCAGTCTCTTCGATTTCTCATTCGTTTTTACTTCAAATCCAAATCAAACTGCTTTTCTGTGTTCGTCTGTGATTATTTCATCTACTGGTATGTGCCCATTGCTTTATATTTTAATTTTTATGCCAGTTTGTTTAAATATATACGCGGTCACTGTGGGATTTATTAATATGTGATTAACTGCTAAAATATTGTGTAAAAACTCGATTAACTTGTTCCCTGTATGTTCCTAATACTTGTGGTATAAGTTTTGCGGTTTAGATCATCTTGTTTTGTGAAAATTGTGAATTTTTGCCCGTCGCTGATGTCACAGCGATATTGTGGGGCGATATTGCAATATCGCCCAAATTAGGGTTTTGATTTTAGCGATATTGTCACCAATATCGCCTAAATTGGATTAATTTCCATATCTGACTAATTTTAGCGATATCATGCCCATATTCTCAATTTTAGCGATATTGTTCAGCGATATTGTGGTATCGCTCAATTTAAATAGCGATATTGTGGTATCGCCAAAATTGTGGATTAATTTCCAATATCGCTGATTTGAATCAGTTTATTACAATTTTGTCTGATTTTAGCGATATTGCACTCAATATCGCATAAATCAATTTCTGCGATATTAGTGTCAATATCGCCTAAATCAGAATGGGCCTATTGGGCTTGGCCCAAAATTTTGATACTCTGGCCCAGTTTTCATGAATATTGACTGTGCGGTCTGCTTTTTGATCTGATTCCTAACTGATTTCGAGTCTTGTGTTGTCTATTGACTTGTTTGGCAGAAATGGAAGATTTTGCCCAGTTTGACCAGAAATGTGATGTCTGTCACAATATTACGGCCTTTTTGGACGGATCTAAGGCCTCCGCTGAACCTTTTAGGCCTATGATTGCCTTTCTGCGCCGATCACGTATATTCACCGCCATATCGGCTTCCACAACTATATACAGAGACCACATTGGTCAATTCTGGAGGAATGTCGCTATAAACAGTGATCTGGACTACACACGCTTGATTTCGACGGTTCACGGACGTCAAATCATAATTTCAGAGCAATTGATCCGTGATGTGTTGCAGCTTGATGATCATCCGGATATGCTGATCCAGTTTTCGCAAGAGTTTATTGTGGGTGCGATGGATCGTTTGGGATACACTGGCAGCCACGCCGACCAGTATAGAAAGGGAAATTTAACTCGAGTTTGGCGCTGGTTGATGCACATTTTCATTTTGTGCATAGGGAATAGGAAGGCTGGGTATGATGGCACGAGTCACAGAACAGTATGTGCTATGTTGGCTTTGATCTACAACAAACCGTATAACTACTCAGGCTATATCTTCCGGTCAATGGTGGATAATGCTCACCAGGGGGAGAATCGATGGTATATGTATCCCCGGTTCCTCCAACTCATCATCAACAACGAGCTTCCGGGTCTGGCTACTGATGCCACCCGTATCTACAGGCAGACTCCGATGTCCAATCGGATATTTGGAGTCATGAGCTCAAATGGAAAGGGGGTTCCGATTCCTCCTGATACGCCTCTTTTTGGTCACGTTGTTGACCCGAACTACCAACCACCGGCCGACGACGGATACTTAGATCAGGTGGTTAATCAGCCAGATCTTTCGGATGCAAACCTTGAAGACGTTCACGTCCAGGTTACTGAAGACCCACTTGAGGGTGTCTATGTCAGTGTCTCCTCCCAAGGTGACTTGCATCGCTTACATGTCCACGGGGATACATCGGAAGGGTCGTCTGACTCTGCCTCTTCTGGTCCTCCGGGTGGAATAACCGAGAGTGATTCTGAGGGCTTGGTCCCGCCTCCTCACGAAGTTGAACGTCTGAGGCGGATCAATCCTCAACGATATTTGAGGATTCAGAGACGTGTCGCTGAAGGGAGGCAGCATATTCCTCTTAAAGATAAAAGAGTGAGAACTGATGCTGAAACAGAGTATGTGCCTCCTCCTCCCAAGAAGTCGAAGATTGCTAGGGAAATTGCTACATCCTCAAGGCCACAGGATGCACCGAGGGTAGACATTCCGGTTCAACCACTCCCCTCAGTCATCCAAGAATTGATGAAAAGGCTGGATGCTATGCAACACACTCTGGACTCCCAGGCTGCCGTGATACAAATACAAGATACAAGACTTGCAGCAGTGGAAAAAGAGAATGAGACTCTTAGGTCTAGGGTGGTGACGTTGGAGTCACAGATGGTCGTTTCGGGGGAGATAGAAGATAGGGAAACACCAAATGTAACTCCCCCGCAAACTGAAAATGTAAATGTTGAATCAGGAAATGAAACAGCACGTTTAGATTACTTCTCGTTTGAGGATATTCCTGGTCAACCAAGACCATTAGCAGTTGACTATTCATGCGCTGATCTGACTTATCTTGCTAAAATGGTTAACCGATCTGAAAATTTGAGGGAGAGTACACCTGATGAGGATTCAGACCTAGAAACTGAAGATGAAACATTAAATGAGGATGAATACTATTATGGTGCTCCAACTGTTGAGTCAGACTCATCTGAAGATGAATCTACTGAAGACTCAAATGATCCTGAAGCTGAATTGCCTGAATCTCCAAAGGTTCCTGAGACTGTTGAAGAAAGAGCTGCTCGCTTAGCTTCCTGGTGGCCACATGGAAAAGAAAAGATTGTGCCGGTCACGTGCAAGTCTTACAAAGTCAAGGGAGAATATAAGGGTTTAATTAAAAGCTGGAAAGTGGTAAATGATATATTTCTGATCAAAAGGACCGATGGAGTCCAATACTTCAAACTGTCATTTACAAAGCTGAGTACGCTGCCTAAGGGAGAAATAAATAGACTTGCTCAGCTACAATTGATCAATCCTGAAAGAAACACTTGTGCAGATTTTATACAAACTACTCTACAAAAGGAAATCCGTACAAAAAGGTACAGTTTCATAAAGCCGACGCTTGGAAAAAGGGTTACCTACAAGAAGCGGATAGATCTAACTACCAATCAGCCTATGATCAGGATGAGGTATCCACCGGCTATCTGCATTAAAAGAATCACCCTGGAAACAGTTCCCTTAAACTTTCTCAGAAGATTCCATTATTGGGAGTTTGACAGTCAAACGGGAGAAGCTGTGTTGATTTTTGTGCCAGAGAATGTTGAACCAGAGAAGACATCTCTCTATGGGTTAAAGAAGACGCAGTATCGTGTTTTTGATCCTATGAGTTTGATAAATCTATCAAAGGAGGATATGAGGAAGCTGTTTGATAATCGCATAAGGTATTACCGAGGTAATCCTACAAATGAAAAGCTTGCTCAACAATTTCAGAAGATTGTTGATATTTGTGTCACCCATGGAATCCACGCGGGTGGAAAATTCCCTGCTGGATGGGTTTGAACTGAAGATTCCTTTGAAGACCAAGCTGAAGACACGGGGGAGTTTGTTGGTACATTTAGAGTGTCTGTCACTTGGTCTAGGTTATCGAGTTGAAATATTTTTGTCTTGTTTTTGTAACTAGCGATATTGCAATATCGCTTAAGCGATATTACAATATCGCATATGCGATATTGCAATATCGCCAAACAGGCAGATTAGACAAGTATAAATATGTTTAGGGTTTCAGTTTTTGGTCAACTTTTGACATACGAATTTCAGCAGCTGTGTTATTTTATCTGGCATTTTATATTGTATTCACAACTGGTTTGGTTGATTAAATATATTCTTGTGATTACTTTGTTGAATTATGTTATTAAACGTACTTTGATTTGCTATTGAATTCCGCGCTTTAGCATTGCTTGATTGATTCATTGTCTAAGGTCTGTGCCTTAACGGTCCTACATTGGTCTTCAAGTTTGTCTTTGGTAATCACTTGTAAATTTTACTTCCAGCATATATCTTCAGCTTGATGCATGTTTTAACCATTGACTGATAGTCTCGAGCAACATCTTCCCATCCTTCAATTGCAGTGATCCTATTCTTGTGTAGCATTAATAGGTCAGCCCTTGATAAGTTCATCAGATGTCGTCGATCATATAACGAGGTTATCTAACGTATTAAAGTGCGGAATCCCTCAATACTTAGTTATAGGATCTATAACGAATTGTTTCACAATTATAGTGAATCGGGTATCTAATTTGCTTCGTATTGATTATTAATCTCAGTTAAACGATCAATACCTAGCCTTTAGAAGGTTTAATTGCTCTGGAAAACTCAGGAAGTTCGTATATGTGTATAGGCAAAAATTAATTAGGTTTGAAACCTAATTTGTATTTATAGCCGTCTCAGTTCGCGGGTTATGGGCTTCTGCGAACTGACTCGGTTCGCAGCCCAAATTTGTCCTGCGAATTGACTCGGTTCGCGGTCAAACTTGGTCAACATTTTTCAGCTTTTTGATTTTTCACTCTAAAATGTTTTTCAACCACAGTTTTTCATTTACAATTCAAAACAAATATACAAACTCGATTACAATTAATACAAGACCTATTACGAGCTAAAGAACCCTTTTACAAGCTAGATCTGTTGTCAGAAAACATGTCTCAACAGCTATCACTGAGTCACCGGCTTTATCACAGGACCTATTATCCCAATTCTGGGATAACATTCAGTATGATACCGTTATGAATCCTCCAGTGATTCGAACACGGGTAAATGATCGTCCTGTTGTATTTTCTTCCACTGATCTTCGCAACATTTTACGGTTGGGCACCGTTAAACAGGAAGACGGTCCTACAGTATTTCCTTCGGACTTCATTGAGGGGGCACTTGCACGTTTGGGCTACGTCGGACCCATGCGAGGACGTCAGTTCTTAAAGGCGTTGGTATTCGGAGAGTGGAGATTTTTGTACTATGTTCTTGTCACTATTTTTAGTCCAAAGAAGGGAGGTTATGATGAGTTGAGCCCTTCTCTGCTTTCAGCTGTACTGTCCCTGGTTTATAATAAACCATATAGTTTCTCGGATTATCTTTTCGGTGAATTGGTTCGCCAGAGCACGGGAGGTGTTCGATCCTAGTTTTTGATTGATCCACGATTTTGCATGCTGATCATCAGGGCTACTATTCCTGATTTTCCGGTTATTCAAGCCGATCTACATGTGGATACTATCGGGCTGCGTGCATATAATGCAATGTTTATGCATACTTCGAGGCGCTTTGACATGCGGCCTCAGTTGACTGAAATTTTTGGTTATTTGATCGATCCTCAGTACGTAACGCCACCAAATCATGGTTGGCTGGATGTTGATGTGGCAGAGGTTGTACCTGAGCCACAGGAGCTAATAGAGGATGTCTTGGATCAGGTCAACCAACCTGGGCCACAGATAAATGCTGAAGTTGCGGCACAAGTGGTGCAACAGGTGCTGGTACAGAATGATGATGCAAATGATCCGATATTGCATGATATCGATCAATATTTCGTTGAAGATCGGAACACATCATAACCACCGCTAGTTGCTGAGCCATCTGGTGGTGCTGGTCTGTCGGGACGTGATGGAGAAACTTCCTCTGTCTCTGCTTACGATTCTGATTCTGAAGATGATGAGACTCGACCATCCGGGTCTGTCTCAGGGATTCCAGCTGGCATGGTTCGTCAAGGGTCCAAGTTAATTATGGACCCAGTACTGAAATTAAAACGAAAAGCCGCTGATCAAGATCTAGACTTCATTCTTGTTGAAGAAGAAGAAGATGTAGATGAAGATGAGGAGCCGCTTGTCTCTCGCCCTAGCAAGCATTCTAAGCAAACTGCTTCAACCTCCGTAGCTCCTACTCAATCACTTTCCACGCCTTCTGAGGCTAAAATGATAGCTGCTTTGGTTCGCCCTTCCTCACATCCGACCACCAAGTCCAGCAGGGTTGCAGCTCGCTTATTGACAGACGTAGCTTCAGAGATAGCTAAGAAATTGCAACCACCTGCTCACATGCCTCCTTCAACCACTACTGATGCTCCTTCCTCCTCACCTATGACTGATTATGCACGCCTGCTCAGCTTGGAGTCTAGGGTTCGAGAGTTGGAAGCTGTCACCACCACATTGTCTCAGAATCTGACTGAACAATCTAAAGCCTATTGGCTACTGCTCAAGACCAATTCAACTTTGGTAGATGATGTAGCTGATAAGCAGAGGCAGATTGATATACTTGATCGCTTGGTTACACCTCTTCTAAGCCACCTCAGGGGGAGATATTAATATATCAGGAGTCCTGCAGGGAAGATGAGCTGGCGAAGAAGCGAAGAGATGATACAGATGATGATCCCAATGCTCAGAAAGATAGTGAGCTAGCTGGTCCCTCAACGACTGGTCAGCAGGCTATTATTCAGGGGGAGTCTGCGGGTGCAAGTGGAAGTGGTGCTGGTGCTGGTGCTGAAGAGGGTGGTGCTGAAGAAGGTGAAGCTTGTATTAATTTAGATTGACTGTAATATTTAAAACATTGTAACTTATAACTTAGAATTATTTTGTAATATATTAGACTTGAGATTTATAATTACAAGTTAAATATGTTGTAAATAAGTTTTAAGTAATATCCAATTACGGTTATGTCAAGTGGTGATCGAAAGTCTACCGACTTACAGATAGTCGTGTGGCGTGTCCCGATTTAAATTTCGGCGGTCAAACTTTTACTATAACCTTTGCATTTTAGACTTGAGAATCTTAAGATTGACAAGTTAATTATGCAATGGAATTTATGATATTAATTAATTGTAAACTTGAGTGTTTGGTGATCATTATTGTTCACAATACATTAATGTTTAAATTTAATTAATGTTATGATATTATAAGACTTTTGGAATCTTAGATTGATTATAAGTATACCTTATGATCAATGAAAGATTTATAAGTTCATATAATATGCTCTAAATACACAAAGAAATTAATAAGGAAATTCTTAGATTGATTCAGGGAAATCAATGAAAGAATTTATGTTATTAACTGTTATTGATTAATAAGGAAATCCTTACATTGATTCAAGGAAATCGATGAAAGGATTTATGATATTAATGATTATTTATGTATGTACTTCTATAGGTCTGGGAATGCTAGATCTATCTGATTCTGAAAGCGATATGCTTGACGAGATAGATGAAGCTATTGACTTTGATCTAGAAGAAGGAGAATTTCTTCCACCTAACGACTGGACTTCTATTTCTGATATTGGGTTAGACGAGGGTGTAGATCTCGATGCTGATATTGATGAACACCTCGTAATCCCATCAAAAACCGAAGTTGTCATTCAGGATGTAGATGGAGAAAGAGTTGTAGATTTAAATGAAAATCTAGATGAATCAACTAGTTCTGAATCTGAAGATGATCTTCCTGAGAAACTCAAAAACAATCCAATGTTTAGGCCTTTAAAAAGGAAAAAGCAAAAGATTGGGATGTCTGAGGTTGACATTACGGGAAAAAGAGCTCCACGTAAAGGAATCATAGGATGGTATTATGATTCTGATCTGAAGCTTTTTGCAATCAAAAGATTTGACTGAGTTCAATATTTTGAGAAGAAGCTTGCAGTTTTTAGCACTCTTCCTATATTCGAAATTCGAGAATTGGCTCGATTAGAATTGAAGAACCCCAGTAATGATCCATATACGAGATATGTTGAGAAAATAATCAAGATTGAGGGTCGTTCAATGAAGTTTCAAAAGATAAAGCCAAGAGTCGGAAAAACGATTAAGTTAAAAGAACAAAGTCAACGAACAGGAAGAAGACTGAGGAAAAAGACTTATCCAGCTGTCAAGTGTGTGCAGCAAATACCGCTGAAGACAATGCCACAAAATATTTTGGGAAATCTTAAGAATTGGCATGTGGATTCAGAGACTGGAGAAGCTGTCATGGTTGAAGCTGATGATGAAGTTGAAGGTGGTGAAAGAGTAATTCTGAAAGTCTATGACCATCGACACCTAATGAATCTGTCTAAGATAGATCTGTTGAAGTTAAACGATAACAGGATCTTGACCACTGAAGCATGGGGTGATCTTGCACGAGATTATCAAATGATGGTGAAGACTTGTGTTAGAATGAAGATATATATGGGTAACAAAATTTACAAGTAAAAACCAAAGACAAATGTGAAGATAAACACGCTAGAGCTATTGTCAAGGGGAGTCTGTTGAGACATGTTTTGTGACAACAGATCTTGCTTGTAATAGGACTGGTGTTATTATTATTTGTTAAATATATTATGAAAGTCCCTTTGAACGGATCCAAATAGGATTACAATGTGTATTAGTTTGCGGAATGGTATAATACACAATAAACAACAATAAAACAAGTAATTGCAAGTGTTTATAATGTAGGTTCGTATCGATTCGAAAATAGCACATTATATTCGAATATATTTGTTGGTGCATCGAAACTAGAGCTATTGTCAAGGGGGAGTCTGTTGGTGCACGTTTGGTGACAACAGCTTCTAGTTTGTAATAGTTAGGTTTAGAAGTCATTTTGTTAATCATTGTAATCGTTAACTTAAGTTTTGTCTGTGTATTTTGTAGATTCGTACGAACTTGTAGGTTCGTACGAACTTAGAGTAGGTACGAACTTGTAGGTTCGTACGAACTTAGATGTTCGTACGAACTTGGTAGGTTCGTACGAACTTAGAAGCAGCTAAGTTCGTACGAACTTAGTTGCCTATAAATACACAAGTCCGAAAAAGTGGGAAAAAGGAGTTTAGGAACTGGGTTTTTCCAGCTAGGTTCGAATACTCTGTGTAACTTCGAATGTAACCTCGTTTACATTCAATAAAAGTGATATTTATACTCGTTTGTTATCGTTTTGTTTATGTGAGGATTCCGCACTCATATAAACTTTATTACCCCGTAGATTCGAGCCCTAAGGGGACTTACAATATTAGTTTCCAAAAAGCATGACAATAAAACATTACAAGTTGGTATTTATACCCAGCAAGTTTGTATGAACTTAGCTGGTCCTAGGTTCTTACGAACTTACATGTTCGTACAAACATCCTAGGTTCGTACGAACATATAGGTTCGTATGAACTTACAATACAACTTACAAAAAGGCTAAGTTAATTAAACAAACTACAAATTAACTATAAAACTAATTACAAAACTAACTATTACAAAATAAGAGCTGTTGTCACAAAACATGCACCAACAGACTCCCCTTTGACAATAGTTCTATCTGTCTTCAATCTTCTGGCTCTGTCGAATCTTGATTCTCGTTTAACTCTGTCGACTTTCAGCCCATAAGCCTTTTTGAATGCACACCTTGACGACCCTATGATATTTTCGTCCCTCATGCCTCCAACTATCTCGGTATAAGATTTTGTTTGCATGAAGCTTCATCAGGTCATTTTTCGACAAGTTTACCAGATGCAAACTGTCATACACTCTCAACAGCTCCTTCTCATCACCATCCTCCATGACTGCTTCAGCTGTCTTGCTGTCAACGTACCACCACTTGAGATTTGCAAGAATGTTCTGTGGCATTTTCTTCAGCGGAACCCTCTTCAAGCATTTGACTGGTCTGTAGACCATCTTCATCCACGGCTTGTTAGTTAGTGGATCAATCCGGGTCAGATCAGGAACTCTCTTTCCCGGCTTTGGCTTTAGACTTTCAAACTGATTAGATCTTCCTTCACACTTTAAGATTATTTCTAAGGCACTAGCGTAAGGATCATCACCAATATTCACCAAGTCTATCCAAGCTAGTTCCTTCAGTTCAATTTTAGGCAACGAGCTAAAGGTCCTCAGCTTGTTCTTCAAGTACTGAATCCCATCATATCTTTTTAGTATGAACAACTTCAGATTGCTGTCATAGAACCAACTTATGATGCCTCGCTTCATCTTGCCCGATCCTCTGACCCTGATATCATCCTTATATTTGATTTCGGTTCCTTTTCAACCTTTTTGAACCATAACTTCTTTAACTCCTCTCGAGTTGGTTTAACTTCTTCATAATCTTAATCAACTTCAGGAGCTGAGTCCTGTTCCAAGTTGATCACTTTCTCCACAGCTTCATCCTAAACAAATACTTCAGTTACTGGTTGCTTTGACACTATGAATTCATCAATATCAGCATCGTCATCTGGAATAATTTCATCATCGGATTTCCAGTCTGCAACCTCCTTATCCAAAATCTCTCCTTCCTCTAACTCAGATCCCTCATTAACAGAATTGTCCAAACCAAGCAACGCTTCAATAGTTTCAGTCTCAGCTAGATTCACTGGAGTCTACTCAGATCCACTGCCAGCCTTCTCAGCTTCGTTTTCATTCTTCTTTGTACCCCATTCTGAGATCTGGCTGCCACCACCTTCTATCGCTGCACCAACACCAGACCCTGATTCTGCACCCCAACCACCTTTCTGATCCGTTTTTTCTTCGATTTTCTTGCTCCAGTCTGACCCTTCTGCTGGTGCCTCACTGGACTCTTTGTTCCACTTTCCAGATGGTTCAATTTATTCTTGAGGCTTTGTTGCACCTTGTCCAGACCCGCTCACACCAGAACCTTGACCAGACTCCCCGTGAGCTATTACTGCACCTTGCATTCTAGATGAAGAGCCAGGCAGCTCACCTTCTTTGGGTGCACTTGGATCATCGTCACGGTCATTATCAGCTTTGAGTCTCAACTCATCTTCCTTGCATCCTGTTGTCTTATCCCCCCTGAGCAACTGGCGCTTCATTTGGAAGATAGTGACCTCATTTAGCCGCACTTGATCTTCTACCTTTTCAAGGTTCTTCTCTAAGCGCTCATTAATAGCTGTCAGATTTGTGACTCGAACTTCCAGTGTTGATACATCTTAGTGTGTCTGTCAGTTGGTCGAGTCTGTATTGTGTTTGTTAATGTAATTGAGTTAGTTAGAATTACATTTTATGTGTTATGCGACACAAGCCTTGTGTCGCATTAGTTGTAATTACGACATAGCCTTATGTCGCATTAGTGACTTAGCGACATAGTGCTTATGTCGCATAAGTCGGCCAGATTAGTATAAATACTTCGAATTACTTTGTAATTAAAAAGACTTTTTGGATATTAGTTCTTTGCTATTTTAGGCTGTATTCTTGACTGAGAATTTAGTAATACAAATATAAAGTCGTTGTTTGATTGTTCTTGTTTGATTTAGCTTTAAATTTGTAATTGATTTGATCTTACGAATTCCGCACGTGAGATAATTGACGATTGATTAAAAGATCTGAGTATTGGGATCTACAATTGGTATCAGAGCCATTAATCTAAGGATTTTGGTGGTATCAAATCGTTTTAGGTACGTTTTTAATTCATATTTTGATCATTTAACGTATATTTTGGTGTTTGATTCTCATTCTTGGTATTTTGGAGTTGAAAATTGGAGTTTTTCGATTTTGAGGTTTTTATGGTCTGACAGCGCCGTTTTGCGACATAAGGTTGCAACACAATATATTGTCACTATAGGGTTTTTGCGACCTCAAATTTTTGCGACACAACGTTGCGACATAAGTTTGCGACACAAATACCTCTTGCGAAATAACCTTAGTGTCGCTACTAGTTAAAAAAAAAAAAAAAAAAAAAATTGAATTTGAGCTTCCCGTTGACTAATTCTAGTTTGAGAAAATTTTCATTTTACTCGGGCGAAATTCAAAAAAAATTGGAGGGAAAATGTATTCGCAATATCCAAGGTATTTGAAGGCTTTGTTCTATAACGACTATGCTAGCTGGCAGGAGAAGTTTAAAGAATATATTGAATACATCGATTCAGAATACATCGATAGAGATTTGTAGACTCCCATTACCAAGAAATATGAGGGATCAACACTTATCAGTCAAATGTCAGCTGCAGAACAAAAATCTTTTGACAACGACAAGAAAACACGTGAAACAATTATCATGTGTGTACCAAAAGATGTGGCACAAGATATTCCACTTTACAAATATAAAGATACATCTTATGAATTGTGGAGATCACTTGAAGAGAGCTACGGAGGAAATAATAAACAACAAATTCAAAAAGATCCAAGCGTTGAAATGCATGATTTGAAAGTTAAAGTTTCAAATCAACAAATTGAAATCGACAGTTACAAGACTGAAATCAATTTGCTACGCACAGAAAAGGCTATAGCTCAAAGTGAGACTTTAGAATATCAACGCAAGCTCTCAAATTTTGAAGCATCTTCCTTGAGGTTGGATCAACTGATTCATTCTCAGAAAAAGGATACGAAATCCAAAGCTGGTATCGGATATACATCAATACCGGTCAAGGATGAGTTTGTTGAAATTGTTCATGAAGTAGAAGAATGTGATGTACCAACACAACAGATTAACAAATCTGATGTTAAGCCTGAAAATTACATCATTACTAATGAGTATATTGTGGCTTCTAAACAAGGGAAATCTAAATGCGATGCAAGAAGTGATAAGTTGAATAAATGTTCAGACAAAGGGATAAATGAGAAGTTGATAAAGAAGGAAGAAGAGATTAAAGCTTTCCAACTTCAAATACTTCACATGGAAACTAAACGTGAAGAAATGCGTTCAAAAATTGTTGAACTTGAAAAGCGGATTTTAAAATTTGAGCATCTAACCAAACCTCAACTCTCTCACTCAACTGAACAACAAGTCAAGGTGACTAAGAAGATTTACCCGACTAAATCTTCTAAACCATGTCCAAAAGTGGTTTGTGCGAAAAAGATTTCACAGTTTACTAATTATTCTTTGCAAAAGAATAAGAAGTATTTTGAGAAATCACAATCAACTAGAGTATTTGATCATCAAAAGGTTGATTGTTGTGATTCCGTAGACTTTCAACGAACTAAAAGATCGGTTTCAAGATCTGAAAAGCCAACAAATGTATTGAAACCGACACAATCGAAATATGGTGAAACAAGATCTTTTGTATATTCAAGAAAGCAAATGCTTGATCTTGCACCATCTCATCGTATGGTGGTGACAATGCAAAGAGATTTTGTTCCTTTCTCCCCAAGAATGGTTCTACCAACAATGGTTCCACGAAAAGTTATTAGATATGAAGCATCACGTTTCAATTTCAGGTGGAACTCAATTTCTTTGGATTATATCGATGCCACTTACAAATGGCCTTCGAAAAATAAGAGTCCTATTGGCAGCGTGCTCAAATGGGTTCCTAAAGTTGTTGCTTGAAGAAAAGACAACTATTGATTATGCTGTTCAGGGGGGGTAATTATTAAATTTTGGTGAACAGTCAGATTCTTGATTCTTGAGGAAATTGTTTGATAATCCAATTCACTTTAATGAAACAAATGCTGTGAATAAGAAGATTGCATTTCAATTTCAACGGATTGTCAACGTTTGTGTAACACATGGAATACATGATGGCGGTGTATTTCCAACAAGCTGGATTTGATTGAAGATTTTGAAGACCAAGTTGAAGACACGGGGGAGTTTGTTAATATATCTTAGTGTGTCTGTCAGTTGGTCGAGTCTGTATTGTGTTTGTTAATGTAATTGAGTTAGTTAGAATTACATTTTATGTGTTATGCGACACAAGCCTTGTGTCGCATTAGTTGTAATTGTGACATAGCCTTATGTCGCATTAGTGACTTAGCGACATAGTGCTTATGTCGCATAAGTCGGCCAGATTAGTATAAATACTTCTAATTACTTTGTAATTAAAAAAAGACTTTTTGGATATTAATTCTCTGCGATTTTAGGCTGTATTCTTGACTGAGAATTTAGTAATACAAATATAAAGTCGTGTTTGATTGTTCTTGTTTGATTTAGCTTTATATTTGTGATTGATTTGATCTTACGAATTCCGCACGTGAGATAAGTGACAATTTGATTAAAAGATCTGAGTATTGAGATCTACATCCTGGCTTGTAACAATAGCAGTCAAGGCAGTCACCATATCCATCAGGCTAGTTATCCGGCCCTCAAGATAGGTAAACTTGTCCGGATCAGAGAGAAGAGCAGCCGGGTTGGGAACAGATTGGGTGGGTTCAGTCGTAGGAGGGGCAGTAGCAGGTGTAACTGATGGAGGTGTGGGTGGTGTTGTTGTGGATGTAACCGGTGGTGATTGAACAGTCGGTGGAGCGACGGGTGGTGGAGTATGAGATATGATGTGAGGAGCTGGACCACCCTCTTCAATAACAATATCAGAGGAATGCGGGCGTTTACGTGATTGCACCCGGAACCGGTTTGTTTCAGATTCAGCATCAGAGTCCACAAGAATATAGTCATCGTCCTCCGGGACCTTTCTCTTTCCCTTCTCCTTTTCCCTGGCAGCTTTGGGGTCACGCAACACCCCCTTAGAGCCCTGGAAAATGATCATAGGCTGATCCGAATCACCATCATCATCCCCATCATCATCATCATCATTATCATCAGCTTCGGCATCAGTCTAAGTGGCCTCAGAATCATGAGCTGCATCCTCATCAGCTTTACTTGGCTCGGCAGCATCAACTCTTTCAGAGAAATACTTATCAACATCCCTGAGTTCCTCCTCAACAGACTGGTGTTGAGATCCAGTGGCCACAGCACTTGGGCCAGCACTCCCCTGCAGAACATTTCTGACCAATTCTTCAGCAATAGCAACATCAACATGTTCTCCCTCAACAGGGTGCTCTACTTGGTGCAGAACATCCTCAACAACCTCCTGTTGTTGCTCATCACCAACTTCTATAGGATCTGCCACGAGGGCCGGACCTGGTTCTTGAAGTGGAACCTCTGCTTCTACCTGGGGCTGGGGCACATCCAACCAACCATCATTTGGTGGTGCCTGATAGTTAGCATTGATAATTGCCACAAATAACGGCACAGCCTGAGGCCTATCAGCAACCGCTCTCCTCTTGTTGTGACTAAGGCAATGACCTCCTCTTGTTGTGACTGAGGCAATGACCGAAAATTTTCTTATCCACCGGCATCAAATGAACAACTGGGTCGATGACTGGAAGATTTGGAAGCAGAGCATTGATTACCATCATGACAAACCGAGGATATATAATGAAATGCTCCTTCATACTCCCCTTGATCTGCTGAACCATCTCATCGAAAAAGTACTGAGAGAAGCAATAGGGTTTGTTGTAAACAAGGGAAATCATCCCAGACAGTAGCTTGTGGTTCATTGTATCGAACCCTGCCTTCTTCGGCCCGAAGGATACCAGCAGAATGTGCATGAGATATCACCATTGGCCGTACACCAAACTCTTCGTGTATTGGGTGTGGGTAACGTCTCCCACATAACCCATGCGTTGAAACGCGCCAGCACGCATCTCAAGAGGAAAGGTAGTTGGACCGTCTTCCTGTTCTTCAGTCCCCAATTGCAATACTTCCCTTAGAAACTCAGCAGAAAATTCGATATCGACACCATTCCCGGTAGCCCGTATCAATGGTGGCTGAGGCTCACAATCATGAACCGCTGTTGCCCAGAATTGGCTGAGATATGGAAAACTCAAAGTCGGCGAATGTGTGAGAGCATGAAAAACACGAGAGCGCATGAGAAAGTCCAACATGCCTCTAAACGATTTTGTGGCCGGATTAGCAAGATCAAACGTAACCGCCACATTATGTTTGTTGATGAACTAAGCGCACAAGATCAGCCATTTCTGCAAAAATAAACACAAACACACCAAAAATAAAGAATAATAATGTTAGTTAAAAGAAATAATTAATTTAGAACCCTGTAAGCAAGATTCTACGATTAAAACAAGTCCCTTTTCTAAAAAAAATCAAAGTTCAAACCACTGTAGGTTCGTACGAACTTACTGTTTGACCAAGTCAAACTTAAGTTCGTACGAACTTACATTGGCTAGGTTCGTACGAACATGTGTGTTCGAACAGATGAACTCAGAAAAAGTTCAGAAAATTTTTGGTAATGAAAACGCAATCAGACACTTAGAAAAGATGCGCCTAGGTGCGTTTTAGCATAATCAAGCATAACACATCACATTTAACCGTTTAAACTTGAACAAATTTGATTTTAAGTTTGTTTTTATAAAACCTAGCTTAAATCCGAATGTGTATATGTTTAACGGTTCAAATCACGAATAAAACACTTACAAGTATGTGGAATATGTTTGTGATGATGTTTATCAGTTTGGAATTCAAAAACTCAGTCCTAAAGAGATTTTTAATTTGAAAAATTAAAAACCACAGCTAGGTTCGAATGTAGGTTCAAAGGGTCTGCTATGTTCGTACGAAGTTAGGGTTTGTGTGTGTGGAAATGTGAAGATTTGACCAATGTTGACCCCTTTATACCCCAACACTAAGTTCGTACGAACTTAGTCTGCGAACCTACAATCTAAGTTCGTACGAACTTAGATTTTGCAACCCAAGGTGTTTAAAATTTTCAATTTTAAAACATTTTGGACTAAACAAAATACTTAGACAATTGATGGATCAAAGTTTGAGCAATTAATCAAACAAAATGTAAATAATTCCCAAAAACGAAGAACTTGTGGATCCCATAAGGGTGATCTTTACTCAAATCATAAGGTTAATGAAGACAAGAAGACAAAGCAAAAGATATAAAGTTTGTAATAAATGATAATCAAATGAAAACAAAACTTTATATGCACCAATCCCCAAAATATTCTCAACAAAAACAGTGTAGCAGCCAAATACAGAGAATAAAATGATTGGAAAATGTCTTGCCCTAAATATCTATAACAAGGGTATTTATACTAAACTGTCTGGCCGTTCTGCGACACAAGCCTTGTGTCGCAGAGGTCACAATTGCGACACAAGAACTGTGTTGCAACTACAACTAGTGCGACACAAGCACTGTGTCGCAGTACACAGAAAATGTAATTATTCTAAGTCTATTACATACACAGACACATTACAGACTTGACCAACTGACAGACACTCTAATATGTATCAACAAACTCCCCCGTGTCTTCAGCTTGGTCTTCAAGATCTTCGTTCAAACCCAGCCTGCTGGGAATACACCGCCAGCGTGTATCCCATGTGTCACACAAACATTGACAATCCTCTGATATTGAAGTGCGATCTTCTTGTTCACAGCATTCTTCTCGTTAAAGCGAATTGGATTGTCAAACAATTTTCTCAAGTCCTTTGATAACATGTTTATCAAGCTCATAGGATCAAACACTCTAAACTGAGCTTTCTTCAAACCATACAGCGAGTTCCTCTCTGGTTGCTCTGTATCAGGAACAAAAACCAAAACCGCTTCACCGGTATGAGCATCAAGTTCCCAGTAATGAAATCTTCTCAGAAAGTCCAGGGGAATTGTTTCCAGAGGAATATTCTTCAAACAATCAGCCGGAGGATACCTCATTCTGCATATCGGCTGTTTGGTCACCGGGTCTATCCTTTTCTTATGGATATACCTAGTTCCCAAAGTCGGTTTGATGAAGTTATATCTCTTTGTGCGTATCTCTCGCTGTAGATTGGTTTGGATATAATTAGCACGGTCATTTCTGGACGGATTTATCAAAGAGAGCTGAGCAAGACGATTTACTTCTCCTTTTGGCAAAGTGCTCAGCTTGGTGAATGATCTTTTGAAATATTGGATACCATTAAGTCTCTTGATCATGAAAACACCATTGGATACCTTCCAACTCTTTATCAACCCCGTATACACCCCACTAACCTTGTATGATTTGCAGGTGACCGGCACTTGTTTCCCATCTTTTCCGTGCGGCCACCATTTAGCAAGTCTTTCATCTTTGGTCTCAATCGATTCATCATCAGGAATAGGAGTCTCCAATGTTCCTTCATCTTGAGTCTCAGAAATATTTTCAGTTTCGTCTTCAGAAGAATCTGACTCAATAATTGGAGCATCATTATAGAACTCATCATCATCAAGCTCTTCCTCCTCAACCTCAAAATCAACATCTTCTTCAAAGTTATCACTATCATTTTCGGAATTGACTTCGTTTATCATGCGTTGAATAAACGAGAGGTCTGCACAAGAATAATCAACTGCTAACGGTCTCGGTTGGCCAGGAATCCGATGCACAGGAAAGTACTCTAAAGAAGGTATTTCATTAGAAGGTTCAATTAGTACATCATCAGATACAGACTCTGACCCCGGTCTTATTGGTTCTATTGATGGACCGACGGGAACAGACTCCCCCGGACCAATAGACCGGGTCTCAAACTCCCTAAACCTATCCTCTAATTTTGTGATTCTA